>CM034153.1:163952193-164447792 GCA_019776745.2 Taxus chinensis
GTTTATGACTCAGGGTTCAGGGTTCAGAGTTATGGGTTTAAGGTTTAGGGGTTAGTTACGGGTTTAAGGTTTAGGGGTTAGAGATCAGGGCTCTAGATTTAGGGTTTAGGGCTTAGGGTTTAAGGTTTAGGGTTTAGGGCTCAAGGATTAGGGTGTAGGGTTCAAGGCTTAAGGTTTAGGGTTTATGGTTTAGGGATTAGGGTTTAGGGTTCATGGTTCATGGTTTATGGCTTAAGGTTCAGGGTTCAGAGTTACTGGTTTAAGGTTTGGGGGTTAGAGCTCGGGGCTCTGGATTTAGTATTTAGGGTTTAGGGCTTAGGGCTCAGGGTTTAGGGTCTAGGGTCAAGGGTTTAGGGTTATGGGTTTAGGGTTTAGGTTTTAGGGTTTAGTATTTAGTGTTTAGGGTTTAGGATTTATTATTTTGGTTTTAGGGTTTAGGGTTTATAGTTTAGGGTTTAGGTCTCATGGTTGAGGGTTAAGGGTTTAGGTCACAGAGTTCAGGGTTCATCGAATTTGTAGGCAGAACATTCAAAGAGAGTCATCAAAATTTGATGTTTTTCATCTGTTGATATTTTGAAGGAGGGAAATGTCATATTCCTGACTGTCCAATCCTTCCAAAGACCCCAGTAGTCCTCAATCCTTGGATGTACAGGGAGACACTGTTACTTGGCTTCCATTTATAATGATAGAGATATTTGTAAATTCGTGTTATGACCTCTAAATCTATATGAATTTCAAGTTGCTTGGAAATCACATCACACCCTTCACTAGGATTGATGACTACCCCTATCTTTTTGTTTAGGGGATTTTGAAAACATCCATGGGTTTATCATATAAGGAATTATCAATGAATGGAAGGTCACTAAGTTGTAGGCCAGGTAACTCCCATTTAGAACTAAACAAGAAAGATTTACTAGGCGATTGATAACCCCTTAGTGTTCTTAGCCATTCCCCTGTTTCTATGCTTATTTTGAACACTTTAGGAAGTTCTGTCAAATTTACTATCCATTCCAGTAGAACACTTGAACTTTATCTTTCTCTAGAGGAGAGGATACTACAGGAAATTCAATTATGATCCTACACCTCTGCATTGATATATTCTCTATGTTTCTTTTGTTTCCTTTAAGATTAATTTTTTTGTTGTGATGGTTATTTTTTCCAGCTTCCAATGGGTCATCCTGGCTTGCATAATACCATACATGGAAATATGAGAAATGTGAAATTTGTTTCAGAGTGTGAATAAATTTACATTCAAGAGCGCAAGTATATGTGGGGAGAAACAAGTTTGGAAGAGATGTGTAATATATGCATTACAAGGCACAAGGTAGATGTCATATCCATTTAGTTACTTGTCCCACCTCTCATAAACAAGGTAGTTCTATAAGCAGACTCAATGATGGTTCTAGGCACGAGACTAGGAAATATTGATGAAATATGGTTTGGGGTTTAGGGTTTAGGGCTCATGGTTCAGGGTTTAAGGTTTAGGGTTTAGGGTTCAGGGTTCAAGTTTAGGGTTATGGTTTAGGATTTAGGTTTTAGGTTTAGGGTTTAGGGTTTAGTGTTTATGGTTAGGGTTTATGGATCGAGGTTAAGGATTTAGGGTTTAGGGTTTAGGGTTTAGGGTTTAGGGTTTTGGGTTAAGGATTTAGTGTTTAGGGATAAGGGTTTATGGTTTACGGTTCAGGTTTTAGGGTTTATGGTTTTAGGGTTTAGGGTTTAGGATTTAATGTTTAGGGAGTTTAGGGTTTATGGTTTAGGATTTAATGTTTAGGGATTAAGGTTTAGGGTTTATGGTTTAGGGTTTAGGGTTTAGGGTTTAGGGTTTAGGTTTTAGGGTTTAGGGCTTAGGGTATATGGTCTAGGGTTTAGGGTTTAGATTTTAGGGCTCAGGGATAAGGGTGTAGGGTTCAAGGCTTAGGGTTTAGGGTTTAGGATTCAGTGTTTAAGGTTTAGGGTTTAGGGGTCAGGGTTTAGGGTTTAGGATTTAGTTTTTACGGTTCAGGGTTTAGGGTTTAGCATTTAGGGCTCATGGTTCATGGTTTAGGGGGTTTAGGGTTTAGGGCTTATGGATTAGGGTTTAGGGCTTAAGGCTCAGGGTTTAGGGCTCACGGGTAAGGGCTGAATGTTTAAGGTTTAGGGTTTAGGGTTTAGGTTTTAGGGTCTAGGGATCATGGTTAAAGGTTTAGGGTTTAGGGTTTAGGGCTCAAGGTTTACAGTTTAGTGTTTAGGTTTATGGCCTATGGTTTAGGGTTTCGATTGTAGAAGTTAAATGCTAAAAGATTTAGGCTGAATGCTGAAATCCTAAAAATTACCTATGTACTGACCAGATTATACTTTAAAAAACTATCTCCTAAACCATGACTCATGGAGCTGTGAGACTAATTCCATAAGGTGCAGAGTGACCCTAATTTCTTATATTTACATAAATAAATTTAAAGTATTTCTTATACTTAAACATTTATTTATGTAAATAGAAGCATGTCAAAAGCATACATAATGCTTATACTACACAGAAACGTACATAATGTTTATACTACACAGAACGTACGCGTTATGTTTATACTACACAGAATGCGTATGCGTTTTTCATTTTCTCTTTTCCCAAGCCATGCCTCAAGGCTTGGGATCCGGTTTGGATCACCAAGCCTGAGGCATGGACCTGCACAAACACAACAAACAATGAGTTTTTACAAGAAAATGTAAAAATGACACTTCCTCTATGATAAATCAAAATAAAACAATCGATCCATTTTAAAAAAATTATACCACGACGTAGAGCAGAGTCTCTTCTTTCTAAAAATATAATTTTTCAAATTTTCTGACTAATATAAGGTTTCCATATTATTTATTTTCTAACTATGCCTTTTAATAGCTATTTTTTGAAGTGTAAATATGTCTATCTTTCATGGTGTATCTTTTTTTTGGGTGATCGAAATTTAAAAAAAATTATACTAGCCCAAACTAGGCATAATTCTATACATATTCAAAAAAAAAAATCTAATTTTCGATATTTTTTGAGGTAGTTAGGGGGGGCACGGTCGGAGCTCCGTTATTTTTCAAAACATAAAATTTTTGTACTAGAAAAATCATAAATAAAAAAATATTCACTAAAAAAATCTAAAAAAAATGGAGCCCAAACTAGATGCTCCTAGCTATCTTTCTACCAAAGGGTTTTCAAAAATACTAAATGGTGCTCAAAAAATGGTGGGGGGCACGAAAGTCACTCTATTATGTTTTTTAACAAAAACAGGAGCATCTGTTGGTATTTTAGTTGTTTGACCCACTTAAACTTATCCGTTTTCAATAAAATTTAGTAGCTTAGAAACTAGACTCAAAATTCTATGATTCATATTTCTACAACATCTTCCAATTTTGAGTGTAACTATTTCAAAAAACTCGTACAAGTTGAAGTTTTTTTTTCAGAAAAATGCGTCCACTTAAGACCCCCTTTTGGCCCCCCAACTTGGTGCACTCATGCCTAAGATTGCAATCTTATGAGGAGGCCTAGATTCATGAGATGTACAATGTGCAACCGAAGGTCTATTGGGATACCTGAGAGGATAAACATTGGGAGAGGAAGTGTGTTCAACAAAGGGCCTAGGAGAATCTATAGAATTGTAAATAGAGTGTAGTAGTACTGGCCTAGAGAGTAATGTAGAAGTGTTATGGCCATGAAAGATATTGTGCACAACCAAAGATCTACTCATAAAAAGACTAGGAGGAGGAACTGCAGAAGGAGAACTAGGCACATTAGGCAGGGTAGCCTCAAAGGGAATACCTCTAATGGTGAAAATTTCTAATTGTGGATGAAATTAACAAAAAAGAAACTGAGAATGAAATTGATGTAGTAAGAGGACCAACAACGATGGTAGAGTGATGCAGTGGTAGAGAGGATTTGTATCAAGTGAAAGATTATGTGTAGGAATTCCCAAATATGGAAGTAGTGTGAGAGAAAAAACATTGTCCTTATTGTGTGGATCGACCAAAACACCTTGTATGGGTATGTGATTAATAGAAACAATAATGGACAAGGTATATGAAATAAGTGTAGTATTGATATCAGAGTCATCAAAGGCGATGATCAGAGCAGAAGATAATGTATGATTAACTGTTCCAATCATTTCATCAAAGGGGTGATCACAAGAAGGCAATGGAGGTACCATATGATAAACATTATGGACATCAGAGGAAGATTAACCCCATATTTTGAAAACCCAAAATGCAACAGTAAAATTGGATTTTTATTTTGTTTTTTTGTTTTTCGACACAACAATGGGACACATAAACACTACACTTACACTTGCATTAATCTAAAGAACATAAGGTTTACAAACTTACTTTTATATGTATTGAATTTTGTTACTATTTCATTTGCAGAAGCACAATTAAATTCATTATGTCACACAATACCACATTGCAGATGAGGTTCATTTCATTCATGGATTCAATCATGAGTTAGTTTCCATTATAGGTTTCCTGACCACCATCATTCTATGGATTCTAGGTCTCACACAATACCACACTATTGAAGGCGAAGAGTATAAATCAAAACACACTTCACAAAGTCTCGTGCACCTCCTACCGAAGTTTTTTGTAGATATATTAAGGAGGTTCAATAACCATTTATCCTTCTCTTAACTAGGTAAGAAAGAGAGGTTCATCTCACCACACAAGAGTGTTACTATGAAAAGACACAACGTTTCCTCATAGTATGATGACTGAAGACCCGTCAACTAAACATGATGCTCTCCTGGGACCAAATTTTCTGTGAAGACCGTCACTAGCTAGGGTATGAGACCCTCACTAGCTAGGGTATGAGACCCTCACTTAAGCCTATCACATGAACAAGGGTTGATATGCAGATCACTTATGAATCCACTATGAGTCTTAAGGAAGTCCTTTTGAGTAATTAACTATCTTGGCTCCAGTGTCCTTTCACACTTTTATTTGCATCATTTAAAAGACACAAATAAGGGAAACGATGATCACATAATTACATAGGAATAGGGTTTCATTTGATCAATGGGTGATAACAACTATTCTCAGGATAATTCTAGGGAAGTTATTACCACAAGCTACTAGCATGAGATATTAACTCCTTACTTAAGACCATAAAAGTGCCCATCCTTATTCTTGTAGTGACATCATCTCACGATAAGGTTGAAACATTAGAAGATTTACCTTAATTGGTCCCTTCTAATTGGGAATAACATAAAGGGACTTGGAAATCTTAAATTAGTTACCGAGCGATAATAAACACAACCTATAAATTTCTTTCACATTGTACACTTGGGGTTTTACTTAGATCTAAAAGGGATGACCGTTTACTTTCTGGTGGAAGGGTTTGACCTTATTTCCATTTGTTACCAAAACCATTACAATAGTATTACCGTTATACATTATTAGATATTTTCCTATGATAATCATGAAATTCCATCCTTTCATTATTTATTAGCTCACTTTAAATGAGCACGATACTAATTAGTCATCACACCAATCACACTTAAATGCACATAACAGCTACTTCAGTTCTACAAGATACAAGAGGAGAAGTGTTTTACATGACTAACATGATAAACTATTGGATCTTTTAACAAGGTATGCAATGTTCATGTGATCCACTTACTTGAGTCTATTTTGGTTAACAAATATCTCTTAGATCCTAATTTACAAGGAAGCTTAGTTTACACATCCTGTAGACACCAAATTTGTGTCTTACGATCCCCGGGGACCTGCATCTCATTTCGCAACCTAACCTCATCACCTAAACCTTACACAATTATTTATTAATTACCTTGTAATTAATAAATCCACATCACCTTACCTGCCACCTCATTTTGCCACCTCATCATGACCTAGTCCTAACCCTAAATTAACCTAATTAAGACCTATAACTTGGTCCACATCCACACCCATGACTAATGACCCCTTTCTCGCACCCAAAACCGACCTTCTAGTCACTTGACCAAGCCCGCAACTAATCCCTCGAGAGAAAAGGAGGGAAAGTTGGCTATTTTACTAAAAATAGCCCACTTTGACCTGACCGATACCGGTTCCTACTCGACCGCTGTCGGTTACGTAACCGCCATCGGCTCCTTGTAAATGGGCTCCCCTAACCAGAAACAAAGGTCGAAGGATTTTTGGATCAATCGGGATCATCAGAAGCGATCAAGAGAATCTAGATTTTTACTTGGCCGAGCAGAGACAAGTGAAGAGACAAGAAGAGTTTGCAGTGAAGGAGATCAAGCCCAAGACTGCAACTGAATAACCAGAGCCCTGTGACACTCATCTGATCATCATGAGGGAGATATCTCATCTTCTGATTGTCAGGCCATCCTACCTGGGTTCTACCTTTGTCATTACAGTTCTTGGACCTGCATCCTCGTCAATAACCAGTAAGTTGTATCTTGCATGTCCTCTTTAATAATATTTCTTAGACTTTTGAATCACAGCCGTCATAAATCCATTCCTAGATCTACTACCCAGCAACACATTATATCTAACTATCATTCATCTACCTCTCATCACCCCGTTACCTAATCCCACTCATTTACTAGCCTTACGAATAGCACAACCACCCTACAACACAACCACCCTACAGTCCCTAAAACATAACCCCCTACCGATATCGGTTAGCAGTAACCGGTATCGGTTATTGTGACTCAAAACCAAAAACCAGCCTTTCCCCCTACCTGTTTCAACGAAACAATTAAATTGTTATTTTACAGTCTTTTGTGTTAATTCATATTAGCAGGGGAATTGACCACCTTCGAAAGGAAGTTTTATATTTCCTGGGCCCAAGGCAGTTCCCTCATTTATTGTCTAATCAAAATCTTGTGGTCTTGTGTTCTTATTTGCAGGTAGTCCTTCCAAGACAAAAAGGAGTTCTTCGTAATCAACCTGATCTCTCTCTACGGTACGCGCACACCATCCCGACGTTCAACAGGTATTCCTCCTAGCCCTAACCCTTATCTGTTTCTAAAAGAAATGAAAGAATAGAAGCAACTCTATTCCCAAAAGCTCAAACATTCCGAGCGAAACATTTTGGCACGCCCGGTGGGACCCATTTTGGGTTTCTTTCTTTCTTGCTTGCTTTCATATAGGGAGCATACCTGCTGTTTTCTTCTTCTAAAGATATTCACAAGGTATTTTTGTTATTTTGGTAAAAGAACTTGCTTTGCTTTTACATCTTGCATTAGTGAAAGTCATCTCTTTTGCTTCATCGAATATCATTTTTGATTTGGGTTTAAAACACGTGCATCACATTCTTGCTTGCTGTTTTCAATTCTAGTGAACATAGATTAAGTAACAGGTCGTACACGTGGGGGTGATATCCACGGTATTGACAAGAAATTAATCTTACTTTCACTGCACAACACATACCGAATCACTTCACAATTAACACAACAGCTCAAACATCCCCCCTTTTTTCCGCGGTATTCCTCCGCCTGATTGAGGTAACCTTATAAGCCAAAACAAACTTGACATTTCCCCTAAGTATTTTGTTTAGGATTCTGACATCATTCTACGTCTAAAGGCATAAGCCCATGATAATTAAAATTAACCCTAGGGTTAGTCTCTGGATTTACGTGTGCATCTTGCTTGTTTTCAGTTCTGTTTTCTCTGTCATACTTTGTCTTCTGTGATCACCTTAGAACAATTTGATAAGTGTACTAAACGTTGTTAAAAATCAAATTAGCAGCTTCTTATATCTTCTTATACCAGTCTTATTACACCGACATCGGTTAACTGACCGACGTCATCTCTGCTGTGACCGACATCGGTTATTAGACCGATATCGGTTACTGTCTTTTACAGTTCCTGACAAACCAACAACCTACCAATTTCACCATTTTGAGGCTGTTTCTGTTCCTAATAGATTGAAGCCCTACTGTGTACTCTTGTCCATGGTTGTTATCACTCAGAAGCAAGCCGCCGCCATGGTTTCACATGCCTACTTTGTGCCTTTACCTGAATCACCCCCTTCACATTCTATAGGGAACCCTACGGACACCAGTGAGATCCCCAAAATTCCTGTAGGAGATAAGGAATTTGCCAAATTTCTGGATGCTAATCCTAGCATTGTACAATACTATTTGTCTCATGCCCCTGACTGTACGCCCGATGGTCAACTCCTTGTTGGCATGCCTATTAGCATAGCTACTCATTTAGCTCCCACTCTGCCTGATGACACCGCCTTGCTTCCTGCATCTTTAGCCCCGTCTCCCAATCCGACGGCTTAAGAGGTTCATACGACTCAGATTGGCTTTCCATTGGTTAATCTTGGACCCCACATATCATTACCGCCGACTGCCCCTACCTCATCTCTCTTGCAGACTGCTCCGTTCATGACTTGCTCTCTGCCACCTATCCACACGAGCTTTCCTTCTTAAGCCCCGCCCACCTTTTCATTCCCATACACGTATCCAGTGACCTCAACATCTTATATGGGACATCCCTATTCGGTTGCCTCAACATATTCATCCTCCATACCTTATCAACACCTAACCCCACCATTGTCTAGCAGAGGCCCTTGGCCCAATTTGCCTCCGTTTACCACAACCGCACCATCATCTCATCCAACCACGGATTTCATCAAACAAATGATGGACAAAATGCAAAATCTGAAGGCTTCTGTTTCGGGAAGTCGTAGCGCCTTGACATATGAGCAAGTTTGTCGGGAGCCTATTCACCCTTCTGTCCCCCTTCATTCATATCCTCCTCAATGGGAATTGCTGAAATTTACTCGTTTTAATAGTAAAGAGGATCCTCAACAACACTTACGATCATTTAGACATGCTTGTTATTTGATTGCTCATGATGATGCCATGTTACTCTGCACCTTTCCCATGTCCTTATCAGGACCCACCTTGGAGTGGTACAGTGCTTTAACCTAGCACTCAATCTTCTCTTTTAACCAACTAGCCCAATCTTTCTTGGATCATTTCTCCATAAACATTGCCAAGAAAGTATCTATCACCGACCTCTACGCCATCCGACAATTTGAAGACGAATCTATCACAGATTTCGTCGGACGATGGCGGGGCCTTATCAACCAACTTACATATGCCTTGCCTCAGGCTGAACTTATCGAAATTTTTACGCGGGCATGCGCTAAGCACATCTCTTCTACCCTTCAAATCCAAACTTTCCGCATATTTGACGAGGCCTTTACCATGGCTCGGAAAATAGAAATTCGAGCCTTAGAAGAAGAGAAATTGCGGTTGCGCAAAAAAAACCCCAATTTCCGAACTCCAGATTCTACCAATAAACCAAACACCACTACTCCTCACACATCCACTTCTTCGAAATCAAAAGGAGCTGTCCACGCGGTGATGGTCAAATCTCAAGCACTGTCTAATACCCCACCAAAAACCACCTATAAGTATAAAGCTAAGCCTATCAATTACACTCCCTTGGGAGAAACTTGCGTCATCTTGGAAAAATTGCTCAAAGCCGGTGCTATCACCTTACCTCCTGTTAAACCTCACTCCGGGTTTGACTCCACCCGCGCTATACCTTCCTGGTACAAAGAAAATGACTTCTGTAAATTTCACCGCGTAAAAGGACATAGTCATGAAAACTGCAAGATGTTGAAAAACATAGTGCAGGAAATGGTTGATGCAGGGGATATAACCCTCGATAATCCTAATGCCCCTGCCAACTGAAATTTGAAAATATTCAACAAACCATTCCCAAATCACTCTTCTAATAGTAACGTAAACCAGGATATCTTAGCCAAGGAGAGTGTTCATGAGATCCATGCAGTCTTCGACTCCTAGCCAAAAGCCTCTATCGAGAAAATTTTGAATCAAGCTTCTTCACTGACACAGGGGCCCGAACCTCCTTCACCACCATCAAGCCAAAGCGAAATCATTCCCTTACCCATAAAGGAGTTAACCGCTCAGAGTTCTCTTCTCATAGATGAGTCTTCTTACACCACATCCCTACAAGACTACGAGCGGATGTTATCTAACCTATCTATTTCCCAAACATCTCCTTCTACCACTCTTGCTACACAAGAGGAGGGCTCGCCACTCCTTTTGTCATCCTTAGACGAGAAACCTCTTGCACCGACATCGCCAAATTCTTTAACCATGACGGATCCTCTCAAACATGCCCTCCTACCTATTAGTTATTCATCACCTAAATGTTTTCAGTGACCGGTTGACCTCTTAACACCTGTTGATACAGTGCCTCATCTACCCCCTGTATCACACCCACAGTGGACCGGAATCACAACCCACCTTTCTTCCATACCAAAATTCCAATTCACACCTGAAGACTGTCATTATCCAGAAGATAGACGAGTCCTATGGGAACGTTTGAGTACCCCATATTCTACTCAAATACAGAAGACCGATCAAGACACCTCTACCATATACCCGAAGTGTTTACAGAAACTCAAAATGCCTATGTCCTCATCTTCACCCCCCGCATCTCTACCAAGTATCTCATCCACCTCTATCAGCCTAACCAAATCTTCCCCTACACTTTGGACCTCACCAATACCTAGTCTAACACACCTGCCTAAGCGACTAGATTTATCCAAAAATAAAGCCGCCCCTCCACTTAGGAGACAAACTCAATTTGTGCCTCTATCACAATTAAAACCATCATCGTCACACCTACCTTCCATATTAGGACCTCATCCCTCCACCTTGCATCAATATATCATACCTCCTGCGTTTTCTTTAAAACGACCTACGCCTTCTGCACCCATACTGAGATCTAAGGGTATATCAACACTGTCACCCCACGTATCCTGTCCACCCATCAACCCTAAACAAATTTCATCATCAAAGGACTTGTTTTTCATCACTCCTCTTTTGTCACCATTGTTTCCAGATACCACGTTATCTGGAGCCTCATCATCTAACCAGCTAAACGTAGCTCTTGCGCCAAAGAAACCACGTTTAGTTAAAACCACGTGTCAACACCCCTCGACTAAACCACCACCCGTACGAACCAACCATGCCCAAACATTACCGAAATCCACTCAATCAATACCCTCATCCTCCTCCGATTTTGACCCACTCAAAGGATCTTACGCCAAAATCCTTGCTATATTGGTGGAGAATGCGACCATTTCCCTACCCCCACTTAGACCTTATGACCTGTCCAAACCTCGACCTATAGGTTATGATGAGTCTAAAATCTGCGCTTACCACCGCACACCAGGACATGATGTGGAGGGATGCAAAGCTTTAAAAGCCATCCTTCGTCAGTCACCTCTCTCAGATAGAAAGGTTAAGAAAGACAACTTACGAAGGGAGAAACCTTTAGCTTCAATTCCCTCTCCTATACCACCTATCCCCGCCTCACCAATATCTATCATTATTACAACTCCACCTCTCGGAGACCATGATTTATCCTGACCATCTTCCTCATCTCAGGTCCACGAGATCAATATGATTAGTTGCTACTCGAGCGCAGAAAAGCAACGAGAAAGCAAAAGAAAGCACACCTGCGTCCTCTCTTTCTCCGTCCACCATCCCGATTACACCACCACCCAAATTGGTTATTCGTGGACCCGCTTACCCTGTCTCTAATGGAGTTGCCCACTGAGCCATGATCAAACAACTTCACCAATCGCCTGTAAAAATGACACTATATGATCTCATTCAGACTTCTGAATCTCATCGACAAGCTCTCATTGAAATCCTTCAAGGGATTGAGGTCTTACCTAATGAAACCTTACATGTTACCTCCATTCTAACACCAAATCACGTTGCTTCCCTCACTAAACAACCTACCGCCCCAACCACTTCTATCTCTGTACAACAAGCTGCTACTGTCAGTTTCTCCGAAGACGAAATTGTTGACTTTGGTACCGAAGATCCTGACCCTGCTCTTTTCATCTCAGCTTACGTCCGGGACATTCGGGTACGTCGTGTTATGATCAACGGGGGCGCTAGCCTAAACATCATCTCTTCAAAGGCCTTCCAACAAATGAATATCCCTTCTAGCTACATGTGTGCCAACCCCATCATGTTGCGGTCATTCAATGATGCTATTACCTCTACCTTAGGCATCGTGATCCTCAACATTCATGTAGGACCACGTACTTTACCCGAACTCTTCTATGTCCTTGAGGGAGAGTTCCAATACAATATGTTGTTAGGCCGCCCTTGGATCCGGGCTATGGGATGCGTTCCTTCAACCTTACATAGATGCATAAAATTTGAGTACGAGGGGAAGTCCTACACTGTAAAAGCTGATCCTCCCCCCTTCAAAACCTGCAATATGTTATATCGCCCTAATGATGTGCTTGTCCCAGTCAAGACACCCATTCATCCAACCCAACCATCCACTTCAACCACACCTCTACCATTCACTTCAACAGCACCTACACCTTCAACCCATGAAACCACCGTCGCAAAAACCACTTCCCTTCCCGCAGCTAACATCCCAACCACAGACCCCTTAGTAGATGTTTTTCAACACCTTACGCTGGGGGAGTATCGCCTATATAACGTTAGTTATTTCCATACCCCACAGGAGTACGGACAGGTACATGCACATCCTACCTATGACCGTCGTGTTGGGGAAGTAATCCCCTATGGACCACCTCATTGCCGCACCAACCTAACATATGGGGGTGTCGACGCATCTTCCGTTGTCCCTAAGCCTCCTCTTGGTGTGGTTCCTTTCCAATCCGATTTTCAATACCTGACAAATCATCGTTTTGCCCTCACCTTCTTGACTCACTGTGCTTGGAAAGGCTTTGGTTTTGGTCTTTATGAACAAGGCCGACATACAATCATCCCCGTAACTACACGCAAGCACAATGATCGTAGTGGTCTCAGATTTCCTGGTACACTTACACCGAAGGAACCTCGTGTCAGTTGTCTTCTGGAAGATGACGACGTCACCCCTACCGAACCATCATCACCCATTTTGCCTTCGTCACCCACAGAGTCAATAGATCCTAAATCTATCCCTCCTAACTTTTTTTTTTCATAAATGTTATCTTCCTAGGTCCTCTCACTTATCAACGCGATAATGAGGACCCCTCTTCTATCCCCCTTCTGTATCCAGACATGATTGAAGAGGACTCACCTTCAATTAATGTTGTTGAGTGCCAGGATGATGACTCCATCCTCACTTACCTTGGTGCGGACGACTCTTATATTCAACGCACCTTACCATCTGAAACTCAAACCATGTTGAACGAGTCTACTATAGAAATCAACATCCACACAGAGGAGGATCCTCACATTGTGAAGATCGGACAATCCCTTAACACATCAGAACGAGTTGCCTTTACTACCTTTCTCCATGCTCGCAACCAAGCTTTCGCTTGGTCTTACGCTGATATGCCAGGAATTGATCCTGACATTGTTGTCCATAACATCACCCTGAAATCCGATTCCAAACCAATTAAACAGAAACTGAGAAAAATGCATCCACGCATTGCCCTCTTGGTCAAAGAGGAGCTTCAACGACTCCTTTCTGTTTCCTTCATTCTGCCTATTGACTATCCTCAATGGATTTCCAACATCGTACCTGTCACTAAAGCGATGGGGGGACTTCGGATATGCACCGATTTTCGGGATCTTAACCTCGCTTGCCCTAAGGATGACTTCCCCCTACCTAGTATTGACCAACTTGTCGATCTCACTGCGGGCCATGAGATGCTCTCTCTCATGGATGGCTTTTCAGGATACAACCAAATTTTGGTTGCCCCTGCCGATCAACATAAAACTGCCTTCATAACTCCTTGGGGAACCTTCTGTTATCATGTAATGCCATTTGGCCTTAAGAATGCTGGTGCAACCTATCAGCGGGCTATGACCTACATTTTTCATGACATTATGCACACTATCCTTGAAGATTACGTCGATGATCTTCTTGGCAAATCTAAACATCGTAGTGAACATCTCGATGTTTTAACCATTATTTTTGATCGCCTGTTAGAATATTCTGTCCGTCTTCAACCAAAGAAATGTGTCTTTGGTGTCCTTTCGGGAAAACTTCTTGGCTTTATCGTCTCTTTGCGTGGCATTGAGGTCGACCCATCTAAAGTCAAAGCTATCCTAGAAATGCCCCCACCTACTAACCTCAAACAATTGCGTAGTTTACAAGGTAAGCTCCAATCTATCTGGCGTTTCATCTCCCAACTCTCGGATCGATGTCAACCTTTCCATCACCTCCTTAAAAAAGACATTGACTTTCAATGGAGCGAGGAGTGCCATCAAGCCTTTGAAGCTCTCAAAGCTTATCTCTTGCAGCCACCCGTGCTTATCCCACCTCAGGACGATCGCCCCTTCTACCTTTACCTTTCGGCCACCGACCACGCTGTAGGAGCCATGCTTGCACATCGTGACTCCGAGAATCGAGAACAAGCCGTTTATTATATAAGTCGTACTTTGGTGGACTATGAGACTAGGTATACACATGTAGAAAAGTTGTGCCTAGCCCTATCATTCGTGGCCACCAAACTCTGACACTACCTTCTGAATCACAAAACTTTCATCATCACCAACACGGACCCCATCCATTATATGCATGCCAAACCTCATCTAAACCAACGCATCACCCGATGGCTCATGCTCCTCGCCGACCTCGACCTTGAGTTTGTCCACTAGAAATCAATCAAAGGACAAACCATCGCAGACCAACTTGCGGAAGCCCCTTTACCAGGGGAACAATTTACCAATTTTACATTCCCCGACGAACTCATCGCCACTCTTTCACTCAAAGAGGAGTCGTATCCAATGACCCTCTTCTTCGATGGATCCAAATGCCAATGCGGCGGAGGAGCCGGCGTTGTTCTCATTCCTCTCGACGCTGAGCCTATGCCTCTCTCATTCCGACTCGATTTCCCCTGCACTAATAATACAGCGGAATACGAGGCCCTTGTTCTGGGTCTCCAGGTTGCGTTACACTTAGGTGTCAAATCTATCAATATTTTCGGCGACTCTCAATTGGTAGTCAATCAAGTTATGGGCATCTACCAATGTAAAAATGAGGAACTTCAAAAGTACAAACACTACGTGGATTCACTTCTAGCCTTATTTACTCACTATTCTATCCAAACCATTCCTCGCTCCACTAACAAATTTGCGGATACTATGGCTTGCTTAGCCTCGCAAATTCCAGCTTCATCAACTGACTCTGACATTTTCGTCTTGGTCCAACAACTCTTTGCCCCATCTTACTCAGCCCCGGTTGTTTGTATGATAAATAATGTGTCTGCTAATTCGCGGGATACCTGGTATCACCAATTTCACGACTACCTTACAACCTCTGTTCTCCCATCTGACCTTACTAGTACCGGCAAACGCGCTTTTCTTAAACGTGTTTCTCGTTATGTCATTATGGGGGGACTCCTTTATAAACGTGGCTTTGATGGCATCCTCCTTCGATGTCTAACCGGCGCGGAGGTCACCTATACCATCCAACAGGTCCATGACGGTATTTGTGGTGGACATTTTAGCGGCCTTGCCGTGGCCAAACGAATCCTTCGCCTAGGTTATTATTGGCCTACTCTCAATAACGATTGCTACGAATATGTTAAGCGTTGTGTTATGTGTCAACAACATGCCAACCTTCAACATACTCCAAGCCACCCGCTACAGGTCGCCCGAGATCTTTGGCCTTTCTCACAATGGGGTTTAGACCTTATTGGTGAGATTCATCCGTCCTCTTCACAACGTCACCGATGGATAATCACAGCAACCGAATATTACACAAAATGGGTGGAGGCTATTCCGCTCATTTCAACTAAAAAAGAAAAAATTGTAGAGTTCATTAACCACCACATTATCTGTCGTTTTGGTGTTCCTCATCGCCTGATAACAGATAATGGAAAATCTTTCAAAAATAAGTTGTTGCAAGACCTTTGTGACAACTTTGGTATCAAACTTAGTTTCTCATCACCCTATTATCCACAAGCGAATGGACAAGCCGAATCTTCTAATAAAACCCTAACCAAAATCCTTATGAAAGTTGTCAATGAGTCCGGAAGAAATTGGCACGATCACATCCCCTTTGCCCTTTGGGCTTATCGTACTAGCATTCGTACCTCCACTAATGCCACACCTTTTTCTTTGGTATATGGTACCGAGGCTGTCTTGCCTCTCGAAATACAAATACCCTCCCTCAGAATATCTCTTCAGGATATTCTCACCAACGATGATTTCCGCCAAGAGCGGTTAGCCCAATTGGAGCTTCTTGACGAGCGTCGTCTTACAGCTCTTGATCACCTTCAAATCTATCAGAAACGCATCAAGCGTGCTTATGATAAGCGACTTCATGAGCGTACCTTTAAGGTTGGTGATCTTGTCCTCAAAGAGAATCAACATGTAACCAAACTAGAAAAGAGCAAACGTGGAAAATTTGCTCCCAATTGGATTGGGCCTTACATAATCACTCACACTTATGGATCAGGCACTTATCGTTTAGCTTTGCTTAATGGTAAACCTGAGCCTGAACCCCTTAATGCCTTGCATCTTCGACCATTCTACTGTTGAATTTAGTGTTATATCACTTCTTATCTACCTACCGCTCGTCCCTTGAGCTCATTTACCGCTACATACACTTTGTTTCCTACATCTCAAAATAAAATCAAGCTCACATAGTTTGATTCTCACCTCCCCTTAACGATGCCTTCCCTTTTTAGTCTAGTCCATGACTTCAAAGTATTAAAATAACACATTCTTATGGGATTTTCTTGAGTCAAACTTCCTACCAAACTAGATGCTTCACGCCAAAAGGAAATCTAGCTATCTAAATTATATATAGACTGCTCCCTCGAAGGATAGCTATATGCCAAACTATTGCTGCTATTATATATAGACTGCTCCCCCGAAGGACAGCTATACACTAAAATCACAGCTGCTACTATAAATAGACTGCTCTCTTGAAGGACAACTATACACAGTCAACCTTTAGCCAGAAGCTTCTCGCATTGATCAGCTTCGTGAAGACCTCAAGAATAATACAATCAATATCCCTTGTAGACTTCCCGCATCGATCAGTCTATTTTCAATAAAATAAAGCCACATTCAAAAGAACTTTTGAGTCATGGACTTGTCTATTTAGGTTAGGTTCTCTTTCGTCAGAACACTCACTTTGTAACAAGTTCTCCGTACCTCAGCTATACCATCCACCTCACCTCACCATTTGTTCAAACAACACAACTCAAGGGACGTGACGTACACCCGATATATTGTGATCATACAACTCTTTTCACCTATTGACTTCTCGTCTATGCACGGTACCTAGGGGTTCAAGCTCATCCTGCATTAATATGTGGTTTGTTTAGCTCTTTTCAACTACGGAGTAACTTTTTCCTCTTTGACTCGAATCTAGGATTATGTGTTGATCTTAATCAGGACATGGTTCCCTACCACTTGGGTGGGCTAATTTTCGCTTCACTTCTACCTATTCCAAAATCACCAATTCATTACCAACACCAACAACATTACCCTACCAATATCAATATCAATATTTTTACCAACCAATAAATTGCCTAACCATACCTAAATTGCCTAAATTCACCTCTCCCTGGTCCTAAGGGAGAACTACATCGGTCTGAGGCCCCTCCTTGCTTTGTGCAATGGGCTATGTAGGTAGCACTTCGGAGACATGGGGTCTCCCAAGGTTAGCTCGACCATCCCCTACCATAACCTATCATGTGTGGTAAATATAAATATTTTTGTGTATTTCTATTTAATCACATTCCTCTTTATCCTTTTTCAAAACACAAAAAAGTCAAAACACAAACATTCTTATTATTATCATAACTCAAATCAACATACATATTCAGTTTTATTTAGATGTTAAACAAATACATCTTCTCTATCATCGACACGCAGGTCGGCATCCTTATTTATTCTTATACCTCGCTAACATTTACTTAGACCCTCATGCCTCATCCCGAACCAGGTGATGATCGTGATCGTCGACGCCTCTCGCCGGGCCTCTCTGTCCTCAAAGGTACCACGGCTATTGGTACCGCCCACTGATCTGCCAATCTCTCCTGTAACATATGAATACGCTCCCTCGCATGGAGGTATCTCGCCTCTAGTCCCTCTGCTCGTGACTCCGCAACCGCTAACAATCCTCTTGCCTCATTCACCTACGTTTGGAGCTGATGAACTAATCTCTGCAGACGATCTCTCTCCGCTGTAATCACAGCTATGTCAGGATGATCACGTACACCTCGCAGTTCTGCTACCCACCATAATCTATAGGCCTCTGTCGTTCCTGCATCCATTACCCTGCGATCGGCTGCTATCTCCTCTGGCCCTTCTGGAGGTGTTGGCCGGGGAGGTGAGAATGCTGCCTCGGCGTCGATCCTCATATATGGTCTATAAGCCAGGGGTATATCCTGCACAAATCCAAATTGTCACCACACACGATCTAGAGGAATCCTCTCATACTCACCTAGCCTATGCCCTGCGATCCACCTCAATCGCTCTACACCCCTCAACTCCTCTGCTATATTCTCTGTTACCATATAGTTCCCGTAAGGCCTCCAAAAAATATCCGCAATCATCACCATCTCCCATACCTATCTATAATACTCGATGTCACCCGTCACGGCCTGGGATCTTGCCTCTTGTTCTATCTAGACCCATCGTATGAATCCCAACCTCTGCACTCCGGTCTCTCCTGACTGGATGGGTTGGCCTATTGGTCGCACACAAACAATGTGCTCATAGGCCCAACAATGTAATAAAAATGAACAATCCAGTGTCGTCCTGTGATTTCGTCTACAAGCCCATAAACCCCTGTATAGCTCCGCCAAATATGCAGGTGCCCATGCAAAAGTCACGTTCCTTTCTATCATCTCCCAAATAACACACATCAATGCTTTTGGAAATCTCCCCCCATCCACCCTCGGTAACGCATAATACCCTACCGCTATCATTAATATCACTGCTAACCTTGTCTCCTCAGGGTGTGCTGCATACATTATACCATATGTGAATGTCAAACCTCGCTGTGTCAAATCTCGTGCGTATGGACCAAATACTGCTGTTATCGCTCCCCGTGCTGCGCTAGGTAATGCCTGATATACTGGTCTTCCTGTAATTGGGAGTCTCAAAATACGGAACACATCTTCCAATGTCACTGTCATCTCCCCTGTTGGCAGATAAAAGGTATTCCTTTCTGGATTCCATCTCTCAATCAATGCCTGTAACATAGCATGGTTACGTGCGATTCGTGAATAATAGCGGATTCCACTTAACCCCAAACGATTTATCAATGTCCATTCAGCTGGTGTTACATCCGCTCGGATTCGTGACAACAGCGCTGGCACAATATCGTTCATCCTTAACCCTGCCTCCACCTGCACACATCAAAATGACACACATCCATTCAATAAATCAAATCCCCAAAGGTTTTTTTCTCACATTCTGGAAATTCCTACAGAAACCGGCATCGGTTTTAGATAACCGGTATCGGTTCCATAACCGATACCGGTTATCCTAAGCCGATATCGGTCGAACTCAACTCTACACAACCTGCCTAAAAACACCACCTATAACAATAATTTGATCGTTTCTCCTTCTCTGTACATACGAGCATGCCCGAAACCCCTGACTACCTACCCCATCACATTCACCCTATCCCGAATCATTACCTATCACCTTTTCTTTCTCATCTTTATCTACTTAATCTCCCACATCCTATTCACACAACATGCAAGAATCCAATTACAACCAAAACGTTTACCTCTTGGGCTGCAGCAGCTTGAGGTGGCACTTGTCTTCCCTCTCGTCCCTACCTGCTGGATGCTTCTCCTCGTTCTGCCATGTTCACCACCCTTTTCAAATTTTCCTTTCTGCCTTCTGAATCTCCGCTCACATTCACTTTCCCTGTCTCTTTTCTCCTTATCACTCAATTCTCTCATGCAATTACCTGTCTCAGTCGTCAAAAAGCGTCGCATTCGCGTATTTAACTTCTTGCATGGCTCTTAAAATAAGAACTTCAGTTGCCACCCCCCGCTTTTCTATTTTTAGAAAAGCTCCTTTTCTAAAGATAACCGGTATCGGTTATCTAACCGATATCGGTCTATTTACTACCGACATCGGTTATGTAACCGATATCGGTCATATACCTACCTTTTTTAAACATAGTTCTTTTCTTTATTTTTTACCTAATTTTTTGTGGCGCTGTCCCTTTTTCCTGCATACCAACACCGTTATCTATAATCATACATTAAATCCACATCTCATTACAATTTCATCAACATCATCTATCTACATTACAAAAATAAACAAGCCATCAACAAACGATATTAAAAACCATCACTCTATACACCATTTGGATTCATCTCAACTGCTACATACATTCAAATTCACAAAACCAGCGACAAAACATACAACATATCATAATACAACATGTCAATTAAACTCATTATTTATATATCCATACATCCCATCAACAAAAGACATCAACATCATTAATATATAACACCATGTAAATCAAACTCATCATACATTAAATATCACAAACCATTTTCAAAACACTTAACACATTTTTACGCACAACATGTGGGTCAAATCATCATATCTATATATATACAAAGTTTCAAATATACAATGTGCCCTGCATAGGGGCCTCTGTGATCTCATAATACAACAAAGCCGGCACGCAGGCCGCAATAACTGTCAATAATCTCGACTCGGCTCGCAGGCCGGTCTCTCATATCAAAAACATACTCGGCTCGCAGGCCGGTATCAACTGTACAACCCGTACTCGGCTCGCAGGCCGGTATATACAATAAATGAATGAATAAATGAATACATAATATATAGGCACGCAGGCCTCTATAAACACAACCGGTTCGCAGACCGGTGCCCATGTCCAATATACAAACACAAAATATGCAGGGACCCCTCAGCTCTCTCCACCGCCCTCTGCCTGTCTGCCTGCTGGTCCCTATGCTGCCTCTCGCCTCCTGCCTGTGACAGACCCACCAGCTGTGGCTGCACCTCCCTGAGATCTCTGGCTCCGAGAGGTCTCTGCTCTATGTGCCGCATATGGCTGATAATCAGCCCCGGTACCATCAAGAATATCCTGATAGTACCGGGCCTCTGCTCTAGCCTCCATATAACGCTCACGTGCCACCGTAGGTGCTGGGGCTGGTCCCCTGACACCTAATACCAGTGCCCCCTGTGCCTGTGCTGGTGCCGCTGGTGGTGCCTGTGGCTGGGGCGGTACCTGTACCTGTACCTGTGCCGGTGCCGCTGGTGGTGCCGCTGGTGGTGCCTGTGCCTGTACCTGAGCCTGGGCTAGCTGCCCCTGTAAGACACCTATCTGTGCCTGTGCAGCAGCCAGCTGCCCCTGTAATAGCTGCACCTGGCCCCTGAGCTGATCTCTCTCTGCTATCACCGCTGCCAAGTCAGGCTGTGCGGGCTGTGCTCTCCTCGCGGCTCTCTCTCCCGCCCACCATACCAAAAATGCACCTGTGCAACCAGCATCATCTACAGTATCATCGGCAGGCCTCTCAGCAACCCAATCTGGGTCCACGGGCTGTGGTGCAGGCAGTGGGGCCTCTACATCATCCCTCCGGTACTGAGGGAAGGGAGGTGGCTCATCCTGTCGCAGCCCCATCTGCCTGCGTACCCTCTCTAGGGGTATCCGCTCATACTCCCCTGGCCTCCGTCCTGCAATCCAGAATGTATACTGGATCCATCTCAGCTGTGATCGGGCTCCTCCACGGGGGTGATGACCTCTATACGGTCTCCATACAATATCTGCCGCTGTCAGGCCCTCTAATAAATGCCGGTAATAAGTAACATCCCGCCCTGCAAGCACTGCTCGTGGCTGACCCACGACCCCCAACCACCTCTGAAAGCCATACCTGTAGATGACCTGTGGCCCTGGCTGCTGGGGCAGCCCTACAGGTCTAATGCATATGATGTGCTCATATGCCCAACAGTGAAGTAAGAACGTCGAACAAATCCCAAATCGCCTCATCCGGCGATAGCCCCACAGCTCTCGGTATAACTGCACCAGGTATACTGGTGCCCAAGCATAACATGTGTGCTCCTCCACCATCTCATGTAGCACCCCCATAAGCGCCCGTGGAAAGCGGCCTCCCTCTGAGTCTGGGAGGGCGAAGCAGGTGATCCCGATCATCATCAGCACGGCAAGCCGTGTCTCATGGCGGTGGGCTCGGTACATATCCCCATACGCGATACTCGCGCTGTGATATGTCAGTAGCGCAGCTGCATCCCTGAATACGTGTAGGATGCTGTCCATGGCTGTCTCTGCGTCAACCTGAAAGACTGCCTCTCCATCAATCGGTAGTCTAAGGATGCGGTACACATCCTCCAATGTAATAGTCATCTCCCCAGTCGGGAGATGGAACACATTGGTTTCCGGATCCCATCTCTCGATGAGGGCGACCATCAAACTGTGATCTCTCTCTATGGCCCTATAACGCTGGACTCCGCCAAGTCCCACCTCGCGCATGATGGCCCAGTGTGCTGCGGACATGTGTGGTCGCATCCGTCTCAACAGCGGGGGCATCCTGTCCCGCATCGTCAGCTGCTGACGTGCCTGCAAAACCAACTCACTACATTAGCCCTACTCTATCCCCTTTCTTATCCACCTAACCACACCACGACTCCATAACACACATCTACGCCCACCTATCTTACCCTAAAAACCTCTACGATATCCCCCTCCCTCTTCACACCCCCACCACAACCCAAACCATACCCAAACAACCCAAATCATACCAAAATACCCAAACCACAACCAAAAATTGAAAACAACAACACAACCCAAACCAAAAAAAAAAAAAAAAAAAAAACCCAAAAAAAAAAAAAAAAAAACGGACCGGTACCCATCGACGCCGGCCGCTATATGACCGACGCCGGTCACCCAGAAACGACCCTGCCTCTAAAACTCCATGACCGATGCCGGTCACTTAGCGACTGACATCGGTCGCTATCAATTTCCGGAGTCGAACCCCATCCCGACGCGGCCCCCCCAACTTCATTTTTTCCTCTTTCTCCCTCTACACCCACCCAAATACCCTAAAAACCTACCCACCCTGCCGCCTTGACCTATTTAACCCATCTATCCTCTTCATTTTTCAAATTACTTCAATTTACTCATTATTTTATTAAAATTTGAAATTCCTACCCAAAACCCAAATCTAGCTTAATAACATCAAACAAACACAATGCAAGGTTTCGACCCTACCGGTACGACGACACGTCGTCGTGGTGGGATGGGTGGTGGTGGTCCAGCTGGTCCAGCACCTCCTGCTCCTCCTGGCTGTGCCATGGCTCTAACTGTCCTCTTCTGGGTCCTCCACCAATCAACTGCTGCCTCCTCCTCACTCGGGCCCACTAACAACTCACTCCTCCACTCAAATAGTGCCACCTCAATCAACAAATGCTCCAATCTCAACTCTCCACCTCAGACAACTCAAATTGGTTTTCAAATTGTAAATGTGACAATGACAGGCCGTATTTTTCTTTTTATAGGTTTTTGACCTATAACCGATATCGGTTTTATTGTGCCCTAAGGAACCGGTATCGGTCCCTTAACCGATATCGGTCCTAGACAATCGACATCGGTTTTATTCCAACTCTTCCCCCAATTTCTGCCCTTGTTTTACTCATCGCCCTTTCTCACAAACATCGCCTATATCAACCTTTGCTGCACACCCTTTGTTACCCATTTGGCCTGACCCAAGGCCGCAACCAACCTATTTGGCCTGACCCAAGGCCGTACCCAAGGCCTATTTGGCCCGACCCAAGGCCTCACCCCCCAACCATTTGGCCCGACCCAAGGCCGCAACCCAACCATTTGGCCCGACCCAAGGCCTCACCCCAACCATTTGGCCCGACCCAAGGCCGCAACCCAACCACTTGGCCCGACCCAAGGCCTCACCCCACCCATTTGGCCCAGGCCTCACCCAATTTGGCCCGACCCAAGGCCGCAACCCCTATTTGGCCCGACCCAAGGCCTCACCCCAACCATTTGGCCCGACCCAAGGCCCAACCCAAAGCCTCACCCTACCCATCCGGCCGACCCAAGGCCTCACCATTTGGCCTGACCCAAGGCCTCACCCCAACCATTTGGCCCGACCCAAGGCCGCAACCCAACAACTTGGCCCGACCCACGGCCCTCACTCATCAATCAGCCCGACCCAAGGCCGTACCACTTAACTACCTCGCCCAACATCAACAACATACACTTTTATCCACCCATCACGTAGCTTTTTGTTCAATCGAGCTCACCTGTTCGTGTTTTAGCATGATTAGGGTCCTTGACTTGATCTGTCGACCAACTTTGCCTAGACCTAGACCGTGACGTTTATCTCAACCAAACCAACCATTTGGTACTGCCGAACATGCCTAAACGTTCCTGTACCTTACCCGTTATATACCCTGGAGCTACTTCCTATGCCTTGGATACCAGGATTATATCACCCTTGTTTGGATAAACTATCGACCTTTGCCTATGCATTGCTGGTTTGCTCGTCAAATCATGTACCCTAGTTGCACTAATGCATTTCAACGTGCGTCTGCTTCCTTGGACCTACCCCACCATCTCACCATCATCTCTACACCATTTACCCTTTATCAACCCTATCCCTGATTTCACGCGATCTCAATCTGTGATAGATTTGAGGGGGATTACCTATACCCTTAACAGGGGAAACCACTTCATATTATTGTCCGTGCAGCTTTACAAAACAAACTACACGACAATAAGGGGCTAATGTAGACACCAAATTTGTGTCTTACGACCCCTTGTGACCCGCATCTCATTTCGCAACCTAACCTCATCACCTAAACCTTACACAATTATTTATTAATTACCTTATAATTAATAAATCCACATCACCTTACCTGCCACCTCATTTTGCCACCTCATCATGACCTAGTCCTAACCCTAAACTAACCTAATTAAGACCTATAACTTGGTCTACATCCACACCCATGACTAATGACCCCTTTCTCGCACCCAAAACCGACCTTGTAGTTACTTGACCAAGCCCGCAACTAATCCCTCGGGAGAAAAGGAGGGAAAGTTGGCTATTTTACTAAAAATAGCCCACTTTGACCTGACCGATACCGGTTCCTACTCGACCGCCGTCGGTTACGTAACCGCCATCGGTTCCCTGTAAATGGGCTCCCCTAACCAGAAACAAAGGTGGAAGGATTTTTGGATCAATCGGGATCATCAGAAGTGATCAAGAGAATCTGGATTTTTTACTTGGCCGAGCAGAGACAAGTAAAGAAACAAGAAGAGTTCGCAGTGAAGGAGATCAAGCCCAAGACTGCAACTGAATAGCCAGAGCCCTGTGACACTCATCTGATCATCGGGAGGGAGATATCTCATCTTCTGGGTGTCAGGCCATCCTACCTGAGTTCTACCTTTGTCATCATAGTCTTGGACCTGCATCCTCGTCAATAACTAGTAAGTTGCATCTTGTGTGTTCTCTTTAATAATATTTCTTAGACTTTTGAATCACAGCCGTCATAAATCCATTCCTAGATCTACTACCCAGCAACACATTATATCTAACTATCATTCATCTACCTCTCATCACCCCGTTACCTAATCCCACTCATATACTAGCCTTACAAACAACACAACCACCCTACAACACAACCACACCTACAGTCCCTAAAACATAACCCCCTACCGATATCGGTTAGCAGTAACCGGTATCGGTTATTGTGACTCAAAACCAGAAACCAGCCTTTCCCCCTACCTGTTTCAACGAAGCAATTAAATTGTTATTTTACAATCTTTTGTGTTAATTCATATTAGCAGGGGAACTGACCACCTTCGAAAGGAAGTTTTATATTTCCTGGGCCCAAGGCAGTTCCCTCATTTATTGTCTAATCAAAATCTTGTGGTCTTGTGTTCTTATTTGCAGGTAGTCCTTCCAAGACAAAAAGGAGTTCTTCGCAATCAACCTGATCTCTCTCTACGGTACGCGCACACCATCTCGACATTCAACAGGTATTCCTCCTAGCCCTAACCCTTATCTGTTTCTAAAAGGAATGAAAGGATAGAAGCAACTCTATTCCCAAAAGCCGAAACATTCCGAGCGAAACATTCCTTTTTATATGCTACACTATTAGTTTTACACACATGTCATTAGATCAAAGTATTATTCTTCACAACATTGCGACATTAAATTTATTTCTTTTTTTACAAGTTACCATGATATTAAATTACAATCGTGCTGACACCTTTTTACTTTCCATGTCTATCTATTGTTCCGTTAGAGGGCATATTTCTAATCATACAAGAATATCAATCAACTAAAATACAAATACCATACCATTAACTTTTCCTCACAAAATGAATTGCAGTTCTCACTTGAAATAATACAACAATTATATTTTCATCAATCATTACTGAAATGAAGCCCCAAATGTAATAACAATTACATACATTTCAAAATATGCATGCTACTATAAACCAACATAATAACACTACTAAATCTTTTTATCTAAGGTACCTGCAACCAAAGACATGGTCAGTAAAAAAAGCTGAAATGGAAATCTCCTACGATCTAACACATTTCACGTATACATATTTTAATTTCGCAATGATACAAAACTCTTACATGCAGTTGGAGAGGGTAATAAGTACATATTCAATTTAAATGCATTTTCAACTTCAGAGAGAGAGAGAGAGAGAGGAGAGAGAAAAACACAATATTATCTAGAAGTAAAATTCTTTAAGAAAGTTACTAATAGAGGTTCCATACAATCTCATGAAGGTGTCCTAAGGTCTCTTAGAATTTATTAATCTTAACAGGGGTGCCACAACAATTTTCCAACTATTGTTGTAAGTTTACAAAAGTGACCAATTCATCCAAAGTGGCTACAAATTTGAGTTTAAAAACCAATGTCCAAGTCTCAAACACACATTCTGTTAGTTCCCATATACTCCCCTATATAAAGATAAACCCTTAGAATTGATGTAACTCATTTATGAAAACTAGGGTTCAATATATGCCTACCTTTCCAGAATCGATTATTGTAAATGCACTAGTTTGTTCTTGTTGCAGAATGATCAGTGGCCTACAAAACCCACCTGCAAAACTGGGTTCCAAAGTATTTTTCTCGAAACTAAATTTTGATTGCAATTTTCATGGTGATACTCTAGAGGTATGGGGTGGTAGATATCCATTTCCCAATACGGATCCATAAACCACGAGCCAGCACCAAAACAAATTTATGACTTTTGACAACTATCCCAAGCTACAAAACATCCAACTGGGCTCAAAATTGCATGTTATTAAATGAGAAAATGATCATTCAAGGTTAGTTAACGGGTTGGTGTTACACTCCATGTCACAAGGAACATGGTCAAATGTTGGCATCTCCTCTACGAGAGTCGAGAAGGTGTTTTACACTTCATTTTAAAACATCTTTTATTAACTTTTGCAAGGGTGTTTAAGTGGCATGTTTAAACAAAATCTTGTGTTCAACTCATTAATCTGGAGGCTTACTTTACCAAATTTTGCCATCTAAGTTTTCCATTGTCTTGGTTTACACTCTACACGAGTAAGGTCAACACATAAATACAATCAATTTCGTTGTGTAGGACCATTTAACTTTTGGCATTTTGAGCAACCAAAGTAACTTTATTCAACCAAAAAAATATACTCATCAATTTATTTTAATTTCAATACAATTAGGAAGGAGATACTATCAAAACGATAATAATGCTAGAAGAGACAAAAAAACCATACCTGATACGAAGAAGCTCTAATTATATGAAAAGACGTGCATGAGAATCCTTTGCATTCATAACAAGTTTTCAACAACCACAATACTTTAATGATGTACAAAGAGAGTTGGTTCAATATTTCTAGCCAACAAAACTTGTGCTCTATAACCTTTCACATTCTTGAATCCATACTACAACACTAGTAAAATCCCATTTTGTGCATAGTCTACAATATCTATTGGTTTAATCTATATGTATTTTTGATGACGCCCTTGACAAGATGGAGATCCTTTTGGCTTTTTGCTTCTCTTCAATGCCATGATCATGATGTTTGTCTTAAACCATACACAATATTTTCCTCAGTCCACGTGTCCTTGGGGTTGACTCTTGATATGGTAACATATTTCATTTAGGAAAATTGTAAAAATATTCCTTTCACCTCTAAAAGCTCAGTAGTCGTATCGGTAATAGTTATGCCAACACAGGTTGAATGATTTTCTCGGCATCAAGGAAACCTTTATAGACATAGTGATCAAATCAAGCTATAGAGCTGTAAAGGATAGCACACCATTGAAGTATTGAAATCTCTCATCCCCCAATGTACGAAATTAAAAATAAACAAAAAGTATTACATGGTCTAAGAAATGGCATGGTGCCTAAGTGTCACGCACGTTCACACTTAAATTTAAAATTTAAGTATTTGATTTTCTATCTGTTAAAATTAGCTGTGGTGCAGTGGTGATGGCTAGGGCCTTCCGTAATCCTTTAATGGTATGGCCAACTATTATTTCATTTCACCTATAATGAATCATTATGTAGCAGGGTTGACCTTCTTGACCATGCTAGATATATTGAGGAAACTCTAGATTTATTGAAAAAATGCCAGAAAGAAATGTGGACACACAGACAAGAAACGTGAACCGTTTGAAAAAAAATGTTCAAAAAATGTGGTTGTGTGGATAGGTGATTGTTAGATCTGCACAAAATTGGTTTATTGAAGAAGTGTGGAAACTTTGAGAAAATACATTGCATGCACAAATCCGCCTTACTACCAGTGTTATTATCCTGTAATGTGCACTGAAAAGGGAGTAAGAAGGTGCAAAATGTAAGAAGAATCCCTCATTTTCTACAACAAAAAATAGCTGGCACATGCAATAGCACTAAAGAGAAGCTTATGGGGATGGAGGAGCTCTCTTTCTTTTGGTGTAACCATATACCGAAAGAAACAACAGCAGCTTAGGAATGATCCATAGAAGTGAGAAGGCATGGAGAAGCAGATTTTGGGACTTTGTTGTAGCTTAGCCATCACACAAGTTCATGATGGAGTCAGGAAAAATCAAACCAAAGACCGAGGGCATCTATTTTGGAGGCCTACCACTGCACCACAGCTAATTTTAACAGATTAAATTTAAGTGTGAATGTGCGTGACACTTAGGCACCATGAAGGATTACAGTCCTCATCCGCTAACGAGAAACATGCATGTAAATATTACCCCAAATGAAGCTTACATGATCTGGGTATGTTCCATAACACTCCCTTAAAGCTCTAAACATGGTACATGTTGCTTGAATTTCTAAAAAGGTTGAGGAAATTAGATTTACTACCACCTATCATTTTTTTTGAAAGTTTATAAAGCCTACTTAAGAAACCCATTTTATGCGTCTCCTGCAACTACAACACCTGATAAACCTCCTCTTTCCTTTACGATTTTATGGATATACATACCCTATTCCAAAGCTCCCATTCTGGAACCACTGGGTGAAGGAGAAATAACACATTCATAGACACAAAGATATATGCAAGGTCGGAGAAATTATCTTTGGAGGTGAAGGCAACAAATATTATCCAAATTTTGTACAGGTTGGGAAGGTAAAAACGGTGGCGGAGCCTATCTCTCACGCACGTTCGCAGGGAGATAGGCAGATTTGAACCTGCGACCTCCAAAATAACAGGCAGGAGGCCCACCACTGTGCCGCAGCAGTGATTTAGTTCAATTTTGACTAATTTTGAATAAATTACCCCCCCGCGAACGTGCGTGAGGGATAGGTAGAACGAAAAACGGTCAGTAAGAAGAAAAAATAAAATAAAATAAAACCGGCCAGCCATATTGATAAAACATTAAGCAATAAAAGTGAAGGGATGTTTCAGCCACACAATGGATGGGAAGCGAGAGGAATTCAAAACAAAGGCATATAATCTTCCCAAAAAGTATACTTCACACATCACTATAAATTTAAACCATATATTTTTTTATCCTCTAGAAGGCAAGGATATTGGCTTCACCACATCTATTAGTCATTTGCATTATTTCCAACTACATTGTGCCATGTGTATTTAAAAATGGTTGAACTAAAGTTTCATGCTCTAATCTTCTTATGTTGGCAACATTTTATTGGTGAACCCTTTTATTTGCAACTATTGCTGGAAAAGGGATGTCCTTCCATGCATTTAATGGATTTACTGTTTATGATATGCATTTGGTCCATTTTGTGTGGCTCGAGGCAGGGCAAATTAGTGAAATTGAAAACAGAGAGAGCAATAACATTTCGACCACGTCAACACCTTCATCCTCAGTTAAACATGCCCGAGAGACTGATTTGAAAGAAGCCACGAAACCATTTTCCAAGAAAATCAAGGCCGAAAAAATAGCAGAAGCGGAAATTTGAAAAAAGGATCAAATAGAAAGTAGAAGTAGCGGAGAAAGGAGAGGAAAGGAGAAGCTAGTAGAAGGAGAAAAGTCTGCGAAAAAGAGCGGCACGATTTGGAACCCCAAGGATGAACTAGCGTATCTAAAGGGTCTTGTGGCGTTCTACGCAAAGGGTAATGATTTGTCAAAAAAAAGCCTTGCCGTTTTTTTTATGATAGTATCAGGGGTGAGTTGGATGGCGAGTATGGTAATGATCAGTTGTATAGTAAGAATAGAGGGCTGAAGAGCAAGTTTGTTGGGCTTAAGGATAAGGTCAAGGCTAAAGATTTCAGTTTTAAGGATGGGCGTGAACAGACTTTGTATAAGATGTGTTGGCAGGTGTGGGGAAATGGAGAAGAGAAGGAGTTGGTCATTGAGGATGAGAAAGCAGTAAAAATTTATGGTGGTGTGTCCAGTAAAAGCAGGACGGTAGTAACTGCAAATCAGCATCACATTGACGGAAATTCAACAGGGCGTGATTCTGATGGCATGGAAAATGGAAGTGGTAGCTCTGATTTACGAGAGTTGAATGATCGTTTGCACGAAGTGAACAATAACAAGTTGAATGACTTCAAGCACCAGATGCTTGAAGAAAACCGGGAAATCATGGATGATTTTGAGTATTAAACGAAGAAGTTAGTGAGGGCAGTAGTTTAAGGTTACTTAAACACCAGGACAGATGGTAACCTTGAGTTCCCCTCTTCATGTGAGTGGTCTTCCAAGAGCGACTCCCAAGGGTTTTAGAATGCTTACAAATAATCATGTTTTGGATTTAAGCGTTGGTTATTTCCTAGTAGATCTTTTTTTGCTCTTTTGTGTTGTTTTTTTGTGGGCAGGTTTTTGTTTTCCTCTCTCCATTTAGTTTTGTTTATCAACGCTCATATTTGACTTCTTAGAAAGCCTCTTATTATGTTCATAGTAATATGACAATAGCTTTGTCATGGGACATATTTCTGAAACTAGCTACAATAAATATATTATAGCAGATCTTCTTTTCCATTTTATTTATGAAGTTAAAGGTTTATAAATGGTGATGTGCCACAGATTTTGGAATTTTTTGCTTTATTATAGGGAATTCCATGGTTGTTTTGGGGTTTTATGCACTATAAGGATAAAATATAGGCAGATAAGTGTAGAAAATTCAGAAATGTCTGCTAATAGAGTTTTTGATGGCTTTTAATAAGATAGATATTTATCTTTGAAGCATTGTTGGCATCAATTTTGGTGTCTAAATATTTTTTAACGTCTTGGTTATGTTTTACATGAAAAGCCTACTTTTTAATTGGTTTTTTTTACAATGAATGTAGTTAACGCCACTTTTAGCTTACCAGTGGATTCTAATTCATCTAGTGTCAAATATTTCCATGGGATCTGTTGTAGTGTCCTAAGTGAAAAATACCATTCAATCTTTAACTATCACTCATTCCACCATTAGCCTATCAACCTCTCCAATGAACTAAGAACCATGCGATAGTATTTTAAATTTCTGAAAAAAATTAAATTATGATTTATAATTTCAAATTCATGAGAAGGTGAAGTGCAAGGAAAATGATTTTCCATGCAAAAAATAGATTTCGATCTTTGTCCAAATAGAATCACTCTTTAATATTTAGTTCCCATCCCAAAATAAAAATTCTAGAGAGTCCTAAATTAATAAAGGATTATTTTGTTCCCATCCCAAAATGGGAGGTAGGATCCATTTAACTCATTAGACTTCCATTTTCATTACTAATCATCCATATCCAACAGTAACTTATAGTGTTCTAGTGAGTAACAATAATCCAACAATAATTCTGGTGACAAATTTCCAGCGACCTCTTTTCCAACGACTTCTTCTCCCACAAATTTTTACAGGGTATTCAATAGTTACAAGTACAACGTTATGTTTTTTCGTTGAATGCGGTCTTTCCTACGTATTATTAGTGAAGACTTTCCTATGTATGAATATATTATCTCAATTATTGCAGCACTATTCTTTGTACTTTTGTGACAGTGTTTTGTGGAAAACAATAAATAGCATTAAATTGAGAAATAAATGTAGCCTATCTCTCCAAACGTTAGACTGCTTTGAACAACCATAAAATGCTTATATATCATGCTTGTGACATAGAAGAGAATACCCAAGAGGATATTGGTTTCAACATGCATATTAAATTTTTCTTCTTGCCAATTGTTATGTGCCACCTGGAAAATTTTATCTACAATTTCAATGTTTTGTAATATTTTCAAGGGAATATTCTTCTCCCTTTATTCAAGCATATTCAATTATTTATTGTTAGTCATTTCTGTAGTTTGAGGAAAAGATATCGTCCTTCTTGGCATTTAATAAGGTCACTGTGTGTGACAGTATTTATTGGTGTTGGGGGGCTCAAGAATGTACGTGTCTATTTTTTGGTTTGACAAAAAAGGCAAATTTACTTTACCATTTATCATGTGGGCGGGAAAGAAAAACAAAACTCTATATATTGACTCTACAAAAAACTTGTGTAGGTTTTCACACACATGTACCATATTTTACTTCTCTGCTTGTCTCCAAATTTGTAGTTTTTCCCACTGTCCCCAACTAATCACGGTTGCTTTTCTAAATTTTAAGAAAGTTCCCAACCCAAGCTTGCACTAAAATGTAGTTATCATTCCTTTGTGTACATGTGAATCTATAGTTGCATTCAAATTTTCAGATGCACAAATGTGTTTGATAACATTTAACTCTCTAATCTTCATTTTTTTATAGTTACTTGTTTGGGATTATCTAGTTTTATCTGTTAGTAAGTCCATATTTTGTAAAGAGGCTAAATGTGAACATTAGTCAAATTGCAGTGATCTCAACCTCCCCCTCTACATCAGAAACTACACATTCAAAAATTCTCTATATATCTTTGTATCAAAGAGGACTGCATATTCACTGCCTTTCTCTCTACCTATCTAGTTCTACGAACTGTAGTTGCCTCTTTTTGTTGTACGACATCTCGTCAATGCACACTATCTATACCTTCAAGCAAATTCAGTTGCCTGCCTGCCTTTTTTTCTTGGCCAGAGAAATGTTCTCTAGTAGGGGCATTTGTTTTGAGATAGATTTTATTCCAGATTTTGAATGTATCTTTCTTTGTTTAGGTAGTTTTCCAAACCTGGATTCTGACCAATACAGGATATCCTAGCCTTTTTAAGTCACATATTGATTTTATTATGCTAAATTAATGATGTTTATGTACTGTTACCAACATCTGAGAGGGTCTTCCACAAATTCAAGTCTAATCTTCAATTCTGTAAAAGCTTATAAATTTGAGACGTTGAAGCAGGATTGCTCCGCACACCTGTATCCAAAAGTGTCTCCCAGGTTTTAATGGGAATTTGACCTTCCTCATCCTCTTCACAATAATTCTATGCCTTCTTGCTTGAGGAAAATCAAAGGATTGCAATAAAGAGGTTAGCCAAATATTACATGTCTTACTATTCACTTGTTTCACTTTTGGCAATTACGAATTATATACAAAAATATACGTCTAGCTTGGTTATGTTGATTTCTTGGCCTACTGCTACATGTTAAATTACTACATATCACCATATATGGTCTCTTTCACTTTCAGGTACAGAGTTATTGGTGATGTTGCAAAGAACCATTTCACTTTCAATCCACATACCACAATATTTATTTGTTTTCAGAGATTCAAATACAACGCATGCACAAACAGAGCACTTTTTTCATTAAAAGTTATTTGAATACATACAACAAATAAAACTTACCTTACCTTGACTAAAATGTGTTCTTAATGGCACACTTGGTGCACCATTGATGCCTCCAACTTAATGCACAATGCTTCCAAGACGTTCTACTTGTTTTGCATTTCACGGCAGTCACAATGTCTGGACTCTATGTAGATTATGAGTTCAACAATGTCTTCCAAAATAAATGAATTTTCAATGCAGACCGTTGCATGCCACATGTTATTTTAGACAATTGACCTGCACATACTATGACATGTTGCCATGCATTTCTAAAGTGCACTTGTATTACACTTTCAATAAACTCTTGATTAGCCTCATATGAATATTCACAACTCAATCAAAATAGTCTATTTGGCATTTTCAAAAAAAATTATGTTTCCCCTTGCCATTTTTAGAATGTAATATTTCAAATGCGCTAAACAGAGTTTATCAATTTATAGAAATTTGTCAACATATTCACAATATGTTTCATTTAAAAATAAAAAAATTCAGCTACCACGATCTAACTCTAATGCCTTTCAATCATACAAAGTCAAATTGGACGTTGATAGTTCTCTCAACCTCCATAGTGGATTCATGTAGTGCTGCAAACAACTGGAATGGTGCATCGAAGTTCAAATGTAAATCTATAAGCAATAAAAATTCAACAAACATGCTACTTGTCCATTGCACCGAATCAAACAATGCTTTCCACACTTATAGACATCATGCTACATTACGAAGCGACTTCAACACCATACGTTCAATTGAGTACAAAAACTATCTTGTAAGGAAGTAAGAAAACATCATAATCAAAGGAACAACAAATCCTATGCTAAAGAAACACTCGCAAATAGAGTACCACTTCTTTGATTACAGTGTTTTCCACAATAATCGTCTCAAATAGTGTTGACACTACTTGTCCATTGCATTGACTCAAACAACGCTTTCCACACTTACAGACAACATGTTACATTGCAAATTGACTTCAACATCACACCTTCAATTGAGTATAAAAAACAAGCACGTACGGAAGTAAGACAATATCACAATCAAAGAAATGACAGCTACTACGCTACAAATATACTTGCAAATAGAGTACCACTTCTTCGATTACAATAGTTTATTATACCTTCTTGAATATCCTCTTCTTTTACATAATATGATTTTATTTCATTGCAAAACCAATGCCCACACACAGTTCTATCCATGAAAAGTTAAATCGAACACTTCCAACAACTCCTCTCTTGCAATTCAAATCATCCATCCCCTTTCCAACAAACAAATTGCACCCCAAAAATATAGACCCAATGCATCCAACACAACAAAAAGAAAGCATTACCTTCGGCATGATTTGCCATATCATGGCCTTGTTAAATATTGTCTTCTCCCCATATCTAGTTATCATAATAAGTAACATCATGTTTAAACATTGGAGTGCTCTATAAGAAAAAAAATGTTTGGGATTGAGTTGGGAAATCATGTTTCAAGGAATGAATATTACCATTAGGAAAACTACATGATTTAAAATTAATAAGAATAATTAATCTGATGATAATCGAGTAATAAGGTATGTTATGAAACCCAAGAGGAAAACATTCAATTCCAATGACTGACTGGTAAAAATCAATGCCAAGGCACCACATCTTCCCTGAATGAGATGGCGATGAGATCATCAACGAGAGGGCACTACCGATGCAGTGGTAGTCAAGATTTATATCAAGTGTAAGATTGTATGTAGGAATGCCAAAAGATTGAAGGAATGTGAGAGAAAAAACTTTTTCATTGTGTGGATCGATCAAAACACCTTGTATGGTTATGCGACTAATAGAAATAGGAATGGACAAGGTATATGAAATAAGTGTAGTATTGATATCAGAGTCATCAAAGGTGACAATCATAGTAGAAGATAATGTATGTTTAGTTGTTCAAATCATTGCATCCAAGGGGTGATCATAAGAAGGTAGTGGTAGTACCACATGATAAACATTATGGAGATCATAGGAAGATTTTGTAGTGCCATGCTTAGAAAGTGGATCATTAAAAAAATTCATCTTAGAGTTAGCATTGATTAGCTTTGAAAATTCAGTAAGGTAATCCCATTTAATAGTGTTAGAATTTATATCATTTTGAATAATGTGATGAATCTTTAAGCAACTATTTGTAGAGTCCACGACATACTAATGATAATCACAATGGTTATTCACATTGAAATTATTCCTTTGAGGTCTACTCATATCAATCTCAAGTGATGGAGGGAGAGATATGAGATTTTATTCAAGCAATTGTTTTAAGAAAATATAAGGAGGACTTGAAAAGTGAGTAAACTGATGACACACATGTTATAATTGTAGTTAAAAAGGTTATGAGATGGTATTAAAAATTTATGTAGAAGAAATTTTGATATCATTAGGATTGCTTTTGAGTATGAATTTGTTTGAAAACTTAATAAGAGATGGGGTAGAAGTGTGAGAAACATAATTAAAAGGGAAGGGGTCCCATGAAAGTAGATGAAATTATTCATAGTGGGAAATTACAACTCAATATGAGTCATGGAAATGTGCATAGTATGAAACTAAGGTCTCCTGAGAAGGATATTATAACTAGGATTTTTGGGAAAAACATAAAAAACCACATAAAACTCAGGACCAACAATGATGGGAATAGTACTAAAACAAAGAACCTTGTGAGGGACATTGTCAGACCCTTTGATGGTAAGACTAGAAGGAGAAAAATCTTGAATTGACAACCAAGAGCACATACAAGAGAGATAGTTCAAACATTAAGATCAGAATTTGTAACAATTAAAACACATTTGACCAATGTTTTTTACAAAAACCTATACATATTGTGCAAACCTATTTCCAATAGTCTATCACGGTGGAGGTACCACATGATGATTAGCACAAAGGGAAGATAAAGCCTCAAGTAAGATGGATGAAGTATGGTCGATAGGAGTATCAAGATGAATTTGAGTAGTATGGAGGAGCTTGAGGAATGAATATTTGCATTAAGAATGTCACTCAAGATATTCAAAGAGTGATATAGTCTAATGTTGAGGGGAATCCATGATGAGAAGCAATAAAAAGGACATGACTAGAAAAATAAGCATGTACTTAGAAAGAAACCCTAAATCAACTAGGGTTTAGAGATCAACATGCCTAATATACAAGGAATAAATCCTAGATTAGGTTAAGGATTTGATCAAAAGTGGGATCACCAAAATTTTTACCCTTAATCAAATTATATGTCGATTTAATTAGGTTTTAAATTATATTATATTTGCTTGTAGATCTTACAAAAATGTTACAATAGAAATAATAACTCAAATTTACAACTCATATCAGATAGAAAGAATATAAGATACACCAATCAACCTAACATGCAATTGAAAATATGAAACAAATGTATAGAGGCACTTATATGATTATAAATGACTTCTAGAGAGATTTGGGACTGTGTAATTATGACATTGGGAGGTCTTAACTTGAATAACCCTCACAACAAAAATTATAAATTTGAATCAAATTTTAGTAGGACCATACAAAAAGTCCTAAACCTGATATATGGTCTTAAACTTGCTCCGAGTTGGTTTCTGCAACTTTCTGTGATGCTTACCTTTCTAGATTTTTCTATGACTTTCAAACCCTAGTTGTCACACATACATCGAGGCTCTATGAATGGACTAATTATCATCTCAAACCATAGTCATAGATGAAGATTCATGCAAAACAAACATTAGAATGGTTGTGGGAACTCCTATGTATTAGAAACTAATTTGAAGAAGCCTTAAATCACATGTCAATCTCCACCTAACATGTGATATCTATATATATCAACCAAATTTGGCAATTACTTTGACCATGTTTGATTTGAATTTTCTCTTGGTAAAAATACTTGAAGATGGAATGTTTGGGTGATTTTGGAAGAGAGATATGGATTCCTTGAACTAATTTATAGTTTCATACTTGATGTGGGTACTTCCTTAATGAATTCAGATGTGGCAGTGTAATATTTACGGAGCTTTAGATGCCTTTTTCAAGTGTATGAAGTGAGTGCTTTAGTGGATTTCCTTTGGAGTCACAAGTTGGAAAATGAGATAGTGTTTACTTGTTTATATAGGGTTATGTAGGTGATTTATCTAGGAAAGGTTGACCTAGATGAATTATAAGACCCAAAGAAAGATGTCAATTTAAAAGTGTGGTCGGAAGAAATTTTGGTCTAAGATTCTACAAGTAGGTCAAGGCTGAATGTACAATCATGACCAATTTGTAGATTCTTGACTGGGATCAATAAATTTTCCAAACGGAGTTTGCAGTTGGTAAAATAATGCACTTCTATTTATTTTGTGTGATGCATTCTTAGGATGTGTCAACATGTCATCATGTAAGGATAAATAAGATAAAATTTAGTATTTTATTTTACCAAACAACCCAAGGAGTGACAACACATCAATTAGGCATACCTGAACGCTCACCTGAAGCACACAAGGGCACCAAATATCTCTTTTATGGCAGATTTATCAAGGAGTTAGCATGAAAAGACATATAATCCAGATCTATAATAAACATGCAATGATAAACCAAAAACAAATCTAGATCATAACCATATGCAAGAATGAACTAAACAAGAATCAAGATCAAATCTACCATACAAGATCCAGAAACAGTTATGTCAATAACCAGGATCCATCCACAAAGATCTGTTATATTAATCACTGTAAAACACAGAAGATAAATACACACATAAAAGTATCATCATAGGTCATGTGTGCCCATAAACCAACAACATAACCTTACAAGCATTCATATGATACTAAACCTATGCAAATCAACACACATATATATGGGTGGGGGCTTACCCTTCACCACCTAATGAATTCTCAGAATAGGCTACATGCTATGAATAGCCATGTGCCGATTACAAAGATAAGAAGAGAGCATGCAAGATCTTCTAACAATAGATCTCCTATAGATAAATCCTAGTTCAGATCCTATTATTAGCTCAAAATACGACATGTCATTTGTCCTTCTACTTGTCCCAAAATAGCCTTGCATAGGCTCTAATTCTTCATGTTTCAGTTCGAACTGATAGTTCCTTGCTCCAAAAATAGACTATGCCTACATGGAATCTTCTCTTATGTGGCACCCACTTCATCTCTATATTTATCCTCTTTCCAAAAAATCTCTAAGTCAACCCTTATAGAAACAACCTTTGAGTGCCCCTTCCTGACCCCTACTCATAGACCACTTTCATCCATGCACACGCTTTTTGTATTCTTTACTACGCATGTTTCTTCTGTAGGTCTTACACTCGTGCACACTCTTTGATACTTAGCTATATTTCCAAGTCCCAACATTGACCCACACTAAGTATGTTTTCCGTCCTTGGCAACAATCTGTTTGATCTCATGCCCAGAGAAATAATCCTTTAATAAAAAGCAATAATAAAGAGTGTCCTCAAGGTTTGCACCAAAGAATGAAAGAATATGAATTTTTACTATGCAAAAAGAAGAGGGAACTCCTTATTCACCAATGCTTCCAAATTTTTCCACTCTTCTAGTTCACTACACACCTGAGTAAATGCGTCCCCTATTAGAACAATGAATTCATCAAATGTTAGTTCCTTACCCTTAGCCTCTAGTGTGTCCACTAGGGTCTCCAACTATTTTTCCATATCTATAAGCGCATCTAGCTTTTGGGTGACTTGTGAGGGAAATCCTTATTCACCAATTCTTCCAATGTTTTCCACTCTTCTATTTCACTACGCACTTGAGTAAATGTGTCCCCTATCGGAGGAATGACTTCATCAAATTTTAGTACCTTACCATTAGCCTCTAGTGTGTCCACTATGGTCTCCAACTATTTTTCCATCTCTGTAAGCGCATCCATCTTGTGCGTGACATATGAGGGAACTCCTTATTCACCAATGGTTCCAACGTTTTCCACTCTTCTAGTTCACTGTGCACCTCGTCACCTATCAGAGCAATGACTTCATCAAATTTAGTTCCTCACCCTTAGCCTCTAGTGTGTCCACCAGGTTCTCCAACTATTTTTCCATGTTTGTAAGCGCATCCATCTTGTGGGTGACCTATGGGTAGAGTTCCTTTCAAATTATTTTTTAATTGAGGACCTTAATGAATCAATTGCTTCCCTCTTTTGTTCAACCTTGACAAATATCTTCTCTCGTTCTACCCTGTTCCCCTTATTCTTGGCATGGAACTCGTGAGATCTACTTCATCTTTTACAACCAATAGTCCCACCACATGGTCTCTATCTTAGAAATTATCATACATGACCTCTGCCATGTGGGAAACTACCTTCATTACTTCCATCAATTCATTGTATTTCATTATGGTGGCTTCAATCTGTTCTTTTTCATGTTGTTTTTGCCATGTCATAACTTATTATGTAGATTCCAAAGCAAGGGTTGTCGGTTGGGAAGTAATTATACGTGTAATATCCTCAAGATAATGAAAACCAGACTCACACATTGTCTTATCTGAGGGTGCCAGGTCCAGGTGCACAATTAAAATTACATCAGCTATGCACTTTTCCTTTTCATACAACATGCACGTCTATCCTTTCTCATCCTTTAACTCAATTATTTCTTTATTCTCTTTCACTTCCTTTTGCATATACCATACATGGTTATTTTTCTCAAAAATTCTAGAGTCCACTTCCACTGATAACTTGTTAAGCACGTTACTCGCTTGTTCATCTGTCAACTACTTGGAATCAACTACCATATTTATTTCCATAGATACTGAAGATTCATTGGTGTCCAAAAATGATTGGTTACTTACTTCAAATTCCAGTTCCTTGATGTGCGACTCAAAATCCCAAGAAAACATCTTTCTTGTAAGAGGTAGAGCACCCTTCTTGTCAAATGATGACCAATAGAATAGTTTATCTATAGGGATTGTGCTTTGATACCTTGCACGTAGAACCTTATTGGGTTCCTCAACATATTGCATTATAGGTCCTTGGGGAAGATATACTCGTCTCTTTCCACGAGAACCCTTGGGAAACCCTATATCAAGGCATGATTATCCACTCATAATACCTTTCTAACCCTAACTCTTTTATTCTTAATTTATTTCTTCCTCTATATTTTGTGTAACATTATGCTCCACCAAGTGTTCAATAATATATGTGAATTCTTCCTCTACTCTGCACTCTAGGTCAGGGTTGGGAACATGCCTATCCTCATGTTCTTTAGTTGTGTCCATGTTCTCTTTTATAACTTGTGTATTGGCTGAACCAACACCTTCCTTATCCACATCCATTGTATGTGCACCCTCAAATTTCTTGTCTTGGCGTTCTTCACCGATTCTTTGACAATATGCACTTGTGAACTTGGCTTCTTAACCGAATATTCCTCGCTTCTAGCTCCACCTTCTTCCTTCTGACTCTCTATTTTCTCATAATTCAAGCTATTGGCTATCTTATGATTCTTTTGTATTGGAGACCTTCTTCTAATAGGCTTCCTCATAACATAAATGCATGTCTCTGCCTCCTTCCTTTATGAGGTTTATCTTGTGGGCACACTTTTAAATGGAGTTTTATCTTTACTCACTCCTTCAGTTCTAATGATAGAAGGAGTCTCTTCATGCGATCACTTCTTCGGTTCAATATTCTTACACACGGAGGGTTCCTTAGAAATACTTACATCATCTTCTACGAATGCTCCATCCACAAACCAAGGCCTTAGATAAATATATATCCTTGTTGCATCCACTGAAGCTATTAGAAAGGTTATTGGTTTCATCAAATGTATGTTTTCTAAAACATACTTCTCCCCATAAACACACTTCTTAGGGTAGATAAGTGTTTGAAACATCTCATGGTGCTCCTTATCTACTTTTCTCAGATCGTACCTTAATTTATGCGCTTCCTTGAACCTATTTATTGTAGCCTAAAAGTACTCTCTTGAAAAGGCAAACGAAATTTTACACCATGGGATTTTAGTGCCATCAGTCAACATAAACCTCCCAATGCAAAATTTTTGATACACAACAACATCGAAAAATCCATCTACAAGGGCGAGTAATTATTATGGAATCCTCCATTCCACGTTGAATGCATCACACATTTGTTTATACCATTTATCTATACACGCCTTATAAATTGGTGTCATCGTGTCGTGGGTATACTTAGCAAATCGTTTTGCAGGTGAGTGATTCTCTGCAGGATACTCCCATATATTGTCTCTAAGATGATCAGGCACCCAAATCTTTGAGAACAATATTAACACAAAGATGTTCCCAAACATGATCTTATCACCATCGTGCGCAACATCAATAATATCTTCTACTATAAAGGAGGTGATATTGTATATGGTTCCTTCTAATATTTTATTACATACGTACAACCATCTCTTGTTCACCTATTTCTATATCTGCCGCCCACTTAGCTTTGTGAGAAACCGTGGGCATCCTCATAATAGGATCATCTAACTTCACAATATCAAATGTGCATCCTCCTTTCTTGTACTCATAATCCTTTGCAGTTTTCTTCACATCAACATCATTACCTAAATCATCATCAAAAGAGTTACTAGTATTAATGAGTCTAATGTACTTCTCAATCAATTACGTGGTGATTCACATTCTCCTACCTGTAAATTAGAAGTGGTCTTCATGTATGCGTTACATTAACCACTGGTATAGTCTCTTGGGCTTCCCAAAGAACGAAAGCTCATACAACTGCAATAGTCCAACATTCTTCAGTACCCTTTTTACCATTTCATCATACATCGGTTTATCATCCAGGGTCCTTTCCTCTATCAGTTGGACATGATCTATTGCCATGTCGTGTGTAGTTAGGTCAGTTTGATGGTTATAATAACTAACTGTCATGCTTCGAACATGGGATGCCGACTCTTTTTCCATTGACACTCCATCTAGGTACTACAAAACTGAGTACTATTACTCTTGAATGTCGACTATGGGGGTTGGTTTATCTTTTCCCTTGCATCTCTTCTTTGGCAACACAGTTATTACCTTTTTTGGTGCCATTTTATTCGTTTAAAATTAAAACTCTAACTTGTGCCTTACTTTTCTTGACACCTTAAGCCTTATTCCACAAACCCTAGAAGCAACACTGTTGTACTTATCTTTTTTAATTCTAAATACGGTACCCTAAAGGAAATCAGAATTCACATCAGGCTGTTCAATATGTGAGACTCCTTCCAAAGGAACTTTCCTCACTCGGACGTGTTCCCCTTGACCCTCTGGTTCACAAGTTTTTATCTCTACACTTGATTTCTTTCTCGATCGTCAAAGTTTGCCCTAGGTCGCACGATAATGCTTCATAACTTCATGCAAGGTAAGGTAAAAATGATTTACCCCAACGCTCCTTTTATAGTGTTTTAATTTTTACCCTAATTAATTTCTCACCAAATACCACCATACAACTGCATTCAATTGACTTTCCAACTTTTTCCCACCTTTTTTGTAGTTCTAAGCACACTTCCTTTGCATGTACAACACACATACAAATTGCAACCTTCTGGCGTAAAAACTACTATAATGATCGCAAACCTTCTTGCGGGTGCACTGAGTGTTGAAGTACATCCACCTCTATGACTTATACTAAGTAGCTATCCATGCCACTGCCTATCTTGCGTTTCCCTATGCACTCATTCGTTGCACATGGATTTTCTTCTTGACATCATCCTTCTTATCACCATTCTTCTTATGATACCTTACCATCCTTTTTTCTAAAACCAACATCACCAAAATGTGTGCTCCTATATTGTACTCAGGCCTTTGCAAATGTAATGCCTACATTTTAAAAAAAATAAAAATAAATGAATAATAAATAATAAAATAAAAGGATTCAAATTTTAAAAGATTTTTTTTTTAAAAAAAAAAAGGCCTTGATATTCCTCTAGGGTGAATTAGGGAAGAAATTGGGTTTCTTCCGTCGTTTTGGGTGTGGAGAGAGAGAGAGAGAGAGAGAGAGAGAGTGAGGGCCGCCGCCTTGGAAGGAGGGGAGAAAGCTCCAGCTGGATCAGTTTACATTTTCCAGCAGATCCCCAGCCTGCGTCCAAGAAAAACAAGCCCGTGACCTGTACATCATCTTGCAAAGTGTAAACGAGTTGGAAATTTTGTCAGATGTGGTACTGGATAATGCTCTAGTCGCAGGTTTTACACAAATCAATGTGCCTTGGGTGCTATTTTCTGTGTTTGACCAGATGAAAGAATGAACCAGCTCCTCATGGAATATGATTACTGCAGCATTCAGAAGGCACGGGTTTCCTTCGTAAGGTAGTCACACTATTTTACCATATGCAACAAACAAGTCTACAACCTAAACAGGCTGCAGCAGCCAGCATACTCTTGCCTACGTGAATTGGGAAAATGTAACATGATTTGTTCATCCATCAAAGCGTATAGGATAGAGGAAGATTGTCAAGCATGGTAGTTGCAATGGCCTTGGTAGACTTGCATGTAAAAATGTGGGAGCATAGAAGAGGCAGAATGCCTCAAGAGATGTTTTCTCATAGGCAGGGATGGTTACAGATTACACACAAATGGATTTGTTTAAAAGGCGTTGGACTATTTGACAAAATGCCTCAAAGAGATGTGGTCTTATGGAACATACCATGACCATGTCAGCTTCATTTTTGTTTAATTAGCATTTATCCATGCAGGTTCAGTGCATGAGGGTTATAAATACTTTGTTGGCATGAGTGCCTCTTGTAGAATCATGCCGAAAATTAATCATTATGTTTGCTGGTTTTCGATGAGCACATGAGAATGTGCAAAATGTGGAGGCATGCTTAAGGCATGTGAAGTGTTTGACTAAACGCCTTCAAAAATCTTGGTCTAATGGTTGCAAGATTTGAGGCTATGCACAAAAAGGAGGAAGATCTCTTCCTATCTAAACAACAACAATAAGAAACCATTTGATCATGCTCAGCAAGTGGTGGGTCGAATCTAGAAGGTAGGAGAAATGTGATCAGAGTAGCGGAATGGTTTTCAAGTCTGTAGTTGCAAATTTTGTATGTCAAATGGTGGAGTTGTTGATGCTCGTGATCTGGTTGACGAAGTGCCCAAGCAAGTTACTGAACCAAATCCCACAGTCTCGACTGACTTCGCTCTCCGGGCATGGTGTTTCTTCCCTTACCTCTCATAATTCTTGTGTTTTAGTTCTCTTTTGCAACTAAATATAATTTTAAATTATGAGGATTTTTAAATACAGTTAAATGTCTCTTCAACTCATTGCAAAACAATAAAGTGTCGTGTCGCAACTCTCGAAGCCATTATAACTCGCCTACTTTAAACCATGAACAATCACCCTCGCTTCGAGATGATCTAGAAAACTCTTACCCTTTTGATCGCTTCAATATCATTTTAACGACCAGAAAAATTTGACTCTCCATTGATTAAGTTGACCTTCTTCCTACTTAAAATAGTTAATTTTTGCATTTTTCGGAGACTCACTAAGTACCCTTCGCAACTCCAGAAACGAGATGTGAAGTTTCATTCACGTACCTTGGTATACGAGGAGTCACCTTGATTTTTGGTTTGACCCGAAATGATCATATGACATCCTTTTGACACCCTTATAGGAGCCCTGTTACATTGGTTTTCAACAGTAGAGAGTTGTTAAAACTAGAAAGTTGGCTTTCGTTGGGACCACCAATTGAAACCCGGAAAGAGAAATCATGTTATGTCTTCGCAAACCTCTAGCGTTTATACTAGACAAATGCATGGAACATTCAGCCTAGGAAAGAGAACCTTCGGGATAGTTTGGAAAATCCGTTTTGTAGGCCTCCGGTCGTAGTTTGACGAGGTCAAACTGGTCCAATTTTGTCTTGTCACTTTAGAAAACTTGTTGCCATTTAAAAATGGCTCTCTAGTTCTCAGTCCCGTCGACTCTCATGAATTCTCTTTATATAGGGGAACGAGTAGGAGATGTCTTGTTTTGTGATCTTCCACTGAACATCGTTTTGGACATGGTTGTCTGGGCCACTTGAGCTAACTTTTGTCTTTTTACAACTGGGTGAACTACGACCAGTGGCCTCGGAAAACTAACCGCCAAACGCAAACCGTACACTCCTTTTCAATTCCGTCAGTTGCAATGAGCTCTTGGTATATCTGGGGACACGTAGAAAGTTAATCATGATGTGCGTGAGCATCGGAAGATAACCTTTGGAAGCAGTTTCTTAGCCTTCAAGCCCGTTTTTTTCGTTTTGCGGCTAGTGAGAAAATGTAAAAGTAAAAAGCTGCGAACCCTCGTAGGGTTGCCAAATCACCCTGGAAACTTTTAACACATGTAGATAACTGTTTAAAACACTATAATGAAACTTGTTGTGTGAATTGGAACTTTTGACAAAATGATGTTTTCTCTCTCTTCCTTTTTCTTTCTCTCTCTTGGGTTTATAAAATGAAGAAAAATGAAATGTAATGAATACATGTGTCTAGACCTTTTTATTTCGATTGCAAATTGTAATTATTGTTAGATGTAAATGGGAATTTGAAATATGATACTTATGATTGCTTAGGGTGGATGCCATGCCAGCGATTTATCGCTGATATCATGCTCACGTGGGTTTTGCAGGATGGAAGAACGATGACAAAAAGGGCAATGTGTGATTTAATTATTATTATTGTAATTTTTATAGGTCATTGTAAAATGAATAACTATCTAATGTCGTCTCTTATTACCGAAAAGTTATAATTGAAATTTGTTAATATGCATGATATGCTAGTTTTAGGGATAAGTTAGGAAATGTACAGCTAATCATCAGTTTAGTTTGATTCTTAATTGTGTATGGAAAAAAAAAGGGGATTTGATTTATATATAGTAAATTGAAATTGAAGTTAATATATTGTAGCATTTTCTCAGTTTTCAACAGACAATTAAATTAATTATTGGATTACCTCCTTACCTTGCAAACACAATAAAGAGTGTTAATGGGAACACTCAACTCTAATAAAATACTCGTGTATAGTTTTCCTGTATGTGTGATCCCTTTTTTCCATATAAGAAAATTAAGACCGTAGAACGAACTTAAGCTTTGCACTCAATGAGACCTTCTAGGTTAGGTAAATAAAACCTCTAGTTGGAGTTTATCGTCATAGTCTTTTTGTCTAGCGACACTGTCGTAATCCCACATTTAGGAATGACATGGTCCAACTTTATCCAGAATATGCGGTTTCCTTCTAGTTTTGGTAATCACGAGAAGAATGTACTCTCTTCAGGTCTGATACCAGGTTGAGTGTTGAAGACCGCCTTAGGAGTCACCTTATGAGTCCTTGTTCGAAGGATCGGCTAAGCGGTGCAACCTTGGTTTCTATCAAATAACATCTTGGCATTCTCTTGAATGTGATTTAGTATAATTATGTCCGCTCGCCTTAAAATCACATGTAGTAGAGGCATAGATCGTTAGGTGCATATTGGAGTTAAACTAAACACTAGTGGTTTTTGTTTGCTAACTTGTGGGTAGAAACCGTATTTTAACTCCTTGTATGCGAAATTGAGTTGAAAGATGTTGATTCTAGAGAACCTTAGAAATTGTAATCTTGTCCCTTAATCCCTTGTTATGTCATTTATGGCATTAAGGAATAAATAATATTCCTTATGCGGAATCGTGAAGAGTAGTGACATGGGATCTTCGTGTACATTGATCACTTGTGTTCATGTGTAGTTTATTATGCTCCTAGCCTTGTACTTATTTAAGATGTCAGACAAGTGCTTTCGTATCTCTTTTGTTTCGAAACAACGCTAAGAATGAGATCTTAGTGCGATGTAAGAGCATATTATATAAATGTTGCACTCGAGATTGGAGATTAGGTTTGAGGTCACTCAGGAAGTCCTTAAAACTTAATTAAACATAATCATGTGTTGCAAAGAATATGTATTGCCTTGGTGCGACCAAACTTTGAGTAAACAAAGGATGTATACATACATACATACATACATACATACATACATACATACATACATACATACATACATACATACATATATATATATATAAATCTTATAGGAATTCAATAAGTTTTTTTTTTTTTTCAAATTATAATAACAATGGTAGGGAAATAAATATAGTGTGAATCGAGAAATATTTTTTGGTGAAAAGTTGGGCCTTGTATCTAAATCTCTGTCAAATTGTAGTGCCCACATTTTTATAGCTCCAGTTATCTGTTGGTTCCTTTATTTCTAGACATGTTTTGATTGAGACTCTGATAGACGTTGGACATTTTGCTATGATATTTTATTCTCTTGGACATTATGGCATTTTGGGCGCATAGCGCCAATTGGATTAGATTCATATACTGATATATTTCGTATGATGTGATGACACTAACATGGTTATATGATAGACTTATCAGTTAGATGTAGTCTCTTGTGGTTAATTTGATTGATGATATAGTGTTTTGGATTTAATGATGGTGATTTTCATGCTAAACTAAGTATATGTCGTTGCAATTTTAATTGTGGATGATTCATGGCAAACTATGTGGATAATTGTATGCATTGCACTATCAATTGTAAATTATGTTCGGACATTATAAGTTTGATTGAGATTGTGATGTATAGATGATGTTTATTATATTGGACAGGTGCGGTTAACGTGTGCAATGAGTGTGCAGGTGACAGGTACAGGAGAGCATGGGTTTCAGGGCAGCTACGCAATTGTGCACAAGCGGCCCACGGGCTGAGTCCTAACCATGCTAAATGTTTGAGGCCTTAGATTAGATGTATTTAATTGGGCACCATGGGTGAACCCCTCAATTGTAATGTAATTATGTCTTGTAAAATTAATTAGGTTTAGGATGTGTTTGTATTAAGTAAACTAGCTTAGGGGTTAATAATCTTATCTTAAGTTAAGTGTTAGTTTTGGGAAGTGTGTGTGTGTTGGTAGAAGGGATTGGGGACCACATGTGAACCTTGGGTGAACCCCACACCCTCTACCCTTGTGCCCAAGCATGCCAAACCCGAAATTGGGTTATTTTGGGTAATTTTAGGGACCCCTTTTGAGTTTGGGGGTTCCCTTAGCATAAAAATGGGCCCTTGGACCCTACCTAATAGGTAGGGACCTATTTCCAAGGTTTGGAGGGAGTTTCCCTCCCATTTAGCCCTCTTTAGTCACCATCCATGTAAGGTGGTTGGATTGTGTGAAAGTATTAAAAGTTGCTCCACTTTGTTTTATTTTGGTTTTTTGGTATTTTGGGTGAAAAGGGATAAAAGGTGAGTTTACTCTTTCTTATTTTGTTTTTGGAATCTTTGACTCTTGAGAGGAGAGGGGGTGACACTTGTCACTTTCTCATTGGTGAGGAAGCTTTTGGGTTCCTCTTTTTATTCTTCCTCATGTGGGAAGAATGGGTCTTCTTGGTTCATTTTTTTTGGAGCACTTGGAGAATTTTGGGAGCTTGGAAGGGAGCTTGGACAAAGGGGAAAAGCTTAGAGTTTTGGAAAGCTTATTAGAGGTAGGGTTCTTATCATTTTTCCTTCTTAGTTTTGTTATCTTGTAAACTATGCTTGATAAATAAAATAGTGTGTGAAATGTTGAATGTGGTTGTTTGCTTGTCTTGTTATTTCTTTTGTTTTCTCTCCACCATCATGTGGAATGATGGTTTTTGGAGAATGTAGGGGAAGAGAGAGGGATTTCCCTCTCAAACCTCATGGTTGTTGGTCAAGCCATGAAGGTCCCTTCTCATCCCCTCATATGGTTTGAGGTGGGAGAAAGGTTCATATGGCTTGATCCTTTCCCCATTCTTGGTGAGGAAACCCATGTGGGTTTGAAAATCCTCCCAAGAAGGATTTTTATAGTATAAGGAGGAATAAGGAGGATGTATGATTAGGAGGTATAAGGAGCTTTGTATATATATATTTATTGGTGCTCCTATGGTTGGACACCTTGATTTGGGCATCCTTCTTCCTCTCTTCCCCCTTGTGAGGTTGACTTTGTTCTCCTCTTGTTGTGGTTTTCATTGTGTAATAGGTCTAGGTGGATGATTGATCTTATGTTTTTCTTGTTATGTGTGTGTAAATCCCCATTACTTGTGCACATTGTGGAAGCTAGTTCCTCTCTCCCATGGGCTTGGGGGAGGCTAGCATGACTTCCAACCATGGAAAGACATGTGATGATGCCTATTGGTTGGGTGGTAAACAAGCCATGATTCTTGTAGGAGCATTGGTGTTGGAGCTCAAGTTGGAGATAGTTGAAGCCTCTTGCCATCTTGGTCATCATCTTCTTTGTGGGCATTGCCTTCACTTGTAAATAAATGTGGCTTTGTAAACCGTCATAATTTTGTAAAGATCCATTTTTATTGCACTTATTGTTCCTTGAAAACATTGGTCATCACTAAGAAGTTTCCATTTTGTAGTTGCAAGCATCTTGTAAAATGGTCATTTGAATTTATATTGAAGCCAAGAACCTTTTTATTTCAATGCATACTTTTGGAAAGATTTGTTATATAGAATATATGAAATATAGATATGCATTATATATAAGAAAACAAGTGTAGTGTGCTTTTTAGTTCAAAAAAAAAAAATGGCATTACACAAATCCTTTGATTGCATTTTGGACATCAAGTCTCTTTCACTTGAGTTGTAAGGGTAGAACTGTAGACATCAAATAAACGTTGGAGAAGAATATTTTTACATAATAGAAGATGATTAAGTATTTTGTATGCAATTTGATTTATGCCAAATATGTATGTCAGTTATGGAAATTTATATAAAGTATAAGAAGCCAACTTGAGAAGGTCGAATTGTATTTTCAACCGCGAAATAAGCTTAAGAAAACGTAGGTGAACAAACGAGAACATTTATCCTTGCTCGTAATGTCCTTGGAATGTTAAGTTTAACCAAAAATACATTTAAAGAAATGATGTGTTGTGGGTTCGCCGTCCCTGAAGCCATGTTCTTGTGGTTGTGTCTTTACTAGTAACCTTCCATTGGGAAAAGTGTAGCGTCAGCATGCCTACGTCGTTTTCATGCGTCTATGTGAGTCGATGATTCTTGTGATAGCCTTATGCGAGTCGAGTTCTGTATTTGAAGCCCATGTTGTGTTGTGTGTAGTGAGTAATGCAAGTCAAAATAAAAATAAAAAATTATCCTGGTATTTTACTGTTGTTTTTGTGTGTGTAAAGTGTGGGCACTACAACAAATCTCCACTTTCTTCTGCGCTCTCTTTCTTTCCTTCTACCCCACACTAAATGTATGTGCGGTCCTCTGCACATGAACTCAATAGATAGTAATCAACTTCTGGTGTGCAAGCATACTTATTACAAAAAAAAATCAAAATTAAATTGACAAAGCATAGTAACAATGAAAGGAAAAACATATTAAGGAATGCTTTAAAGGAAATCTAATCTAAATGGAAAAACTACCTTATTACAAAAACTAAGAAGACTTATTTATAGTAGGGCTTCAGCCTACTCCCGTTAAAGTAACCAGGAAACCTTGTCCCATCCAACGCATGTAACTGGAAAATTTTTGAATCAAGTATGTAAGTCATAACATACAGTCCCAACTAATGCTCTTGGAACGTTCCACGGTAGTGCAACAACTTTGAATCATATTAAAAAACCATATGTCAAGCTTCAAACTATTTATTCTTAATATTTCAATCATGTCATGCCTTTTACTTGGTCTTTTCTGTCTTTTGACTCCACCTAGCAATAAAATTCCTTTCATCCAATTGCATCAGATTATCAATGCACTCTTTAAGTGCTTTCTCATCATCTAATCCACATGCGCATGTAATACCCAGGGAAGGTAACATGAATTCCATGGGTAGAAAAGCCTCTTTGCTAAACACCAACTAAAATGGCATGGCCTTATTCAACCTCTTGTAGGTTGTCATGTATGCCCAAAGTACGACATAGAATTTATCATCCTAGTCCTTCCTTCCAACATCAGAAATATTTGTCAATGTATGTCCCAATATCTTGTTGAAAGCCTCATCAGTTCTATTGGCCTGTGGGTTATAAGGTGTTGTTTTATGGTGTGCCACCATAAATTCTGCCAATAGTATCCTGATGGTATCATTAAGAAAATGAGTGCCCCTATCACTTGTAAAACTCAACAGACATCCATACCTGCTGATTATGTTTTCCCATAGAAACCTTACTGTCATGCAATCCTTTGTAGGCACCACTTCTTCCCACCTTGTAATATAATTTATACAAGTTATTATGTAGCACAATCCAGTCCTACGCACGGGTGGTGAAATAGGACCCACAAAGTCAATTACCCACTGTTTAAAAGCTTTTTGTGCTAGCAATAGGTCTTAAAGGCATTTCATCTCTATTCCCAGGATTTCTAAGGCTTTGATGATGGTCACATGCCTTACAATATTCTATACAATCCTTGTAAACCGTTTCTCAAAAAGGTCTTTCCAATAAAATAGTGTGCATGGTAGCATTTCCTACATAATGTCCACCTGTAATTCCACCATGAGTTTCCTCTATAATCGAAGTACACTCATGCTCAAGTACACACTGATACAAAGCCTCATCCAGACCTAAGTTATATATATCTCCACCTATCAACATGTAAGGCGCGATGCATATAGAAAGGTGTTTCTTTTCCAAAGCTTTCATCCCTTCAGGCACCACGCTTGTTCACAAGAATACATCAATATCCTCTAAGTCAGAGGGTGTGTAGTTTAATCTGAATAAATATGCATCCGAAATCCTCGCTTGTGTTGATCCTTGCTAAATGATTAGGTCTTGAATTAATTTTCCCTGGTTTCACCACAATTATAAAGTCAAATTATTGAAACAATAGAATCCATTAACATATACGCCCCTGCAAAATAGGCTTGTTCACCAAGTACTTAAGTGTCATGTGATCTATATAGAAAATAAAAGGAGTTTCCAACAAGTATTGTCAAAACTTATGCAGTGTGTAAATCATGCAGGCTTGTTCACCAAGTACTTAAGTGCCATGTGAATTATATAGAAAATAAAAGGAGTTTCTAGTAAGTATTGTCAAAACTTATGTAGTGTGTAAATCATGTGTAATGCTTTGTGCTCTGTAGTTGTATAATTCAGTTCAGCCAGGGTAAATTTCTTGCTTACAAAGAAAATAGGATGATTAACAATACATTCTATAGGTTGGGCTAATACTACACTAATGGCCATACCAGAGGCATCCACATGCACATAGAATGTTTTGGTCCATGAAGAAAAGTGTAGGATAGGCACAAAAGTTAGTCTTTCCTTCAATGTCTCAAATGTGTGTTGTTTCTCTTCACCCCAATGGAAATATCCCTTACTCTTCAATAATTCCTCTAAGGGCACGAAAATCCTAGTATAACCTTTGATAAAATTCCTATAATAACCTGTGTGCCCCAAGAATCCGCGCACTTCGCTCTAGTTAGTAGGTTCCTCTAGGCCCAAAATAACAAAAACCTTAGTAGGAGCTACCAAAAAGCCTTCTTTATAGATAATATGTCCCAACAGATTCCCAAAGGGTATAGCAAAAACACACTTGTTAATGTTTAAGGAGATGCTCAACTACCTAAACCTCTCAAACATAAGTCTTAAATTATCACAATGATATTTTACTAGCCCATAAACTATCCAATCATCCAAGTAAACCTACAAAAAAATGTGAATGAATTACTAGAATTCTTGCACAACAATGCACGAAGAGACTGTAGGTGCATTCTTCAATCCAAAAGTCATAACTGTGTATGTAAAACTTCCCCACTCAGTGGTGAAAGTTATCTTTTCCTGATCTTCTTTAGAAATCCACACCTAATGATATCTAGAAAAGCCATCTGTGAAGGGGTAGATCTCGTGCCCTACAATGCTTTCTAAAATCTCCTCTATAAGAGGTGTAGGAAAGTGATCTATTACACAAACAACATTCAAATCCCTATAATCCACACAAATTCTTATCCTTCTATCTTTCTTTATGCTTATCATCGCAGTGCTAACCTACTCTGAATCCTCAATGGGCTCAATGATTCCAGACTTCAACTTCTTATCAATCTATTCCTATACATTGACGGGCATAGTAGGATTCATCCTATAAGGCCTCTTCCTAATCGGGCATGCACCTTCCTTCAACTTGATCCTCATATCACCCAAAGAGTGATGTACCCCTTTTAACTCATGATAACCTCTAGGTAATAAGTCATGGAAGTTGCGCAACAACTCAATTATCTTTGTACCCTTTGAGTCAGACTAATAATCACCAATGATGGCCTCTTTAGGTTCAACATCTATCCCAATGTTGACCTTATTTGTTTTCATAGGCTCGTGACATGTGTGTGCTTACTCATTGGCACTGTCTAAGACCTCGCGTGTACCCTTAGTATGGTAAACATCCAGATTCTCCACTTCTTCATCATCAATTATGTAAACCATTTTACCTTTTTTATTTTTCTAACTAGGTGTACCCAAGTTGTCCCTCATTTATCTCTTCTTCCTCAAAGCACACCTCCATATCTAAATCACCTACTAATTCCTGAATAATTTCTGCAGCCTTTGCACTATCTCCCATTTTCAAGAACTTTATAATCTATAAGACCTCATTCAATGGAGGTTTAGTAGAAAAATAGTCAAAGGTTTGAATCATATTTGCATTCAATTCTTTCCAGTTCCCTGTTTCTCTATTCAAATCCATATAAATATACCATGTGCATGTGCAACCACGTAGAGTGAAACAAAACTTATACACCCACAGTGAAGGTGTTAAGGCATCTTGCCCCTATGTCCATAGTCTCTCACACTTTTTAACATGGTGTGAAGAATAATGATTCCCATGAAATTCACATGTCTTGGTAGGTGCATCACTCTAAAGAAATCTAGTATAAAAGGAGATTCTCACCTCTCGCCACTCTAAAATACTATCTCTGTGTGCATTCCACTAGTGCGCTAATATCCCGCGTAAGGTATATATCAGAATATTCTATTTTTCTACTTGATCTACCCACTAGGCTTCCATAGCACGCAAAAAAGCATCGGGATTTCCTTCTCTAGTATACCTTGGCACATGCTTACTGCCTAAGTGCATAACACATCGCGGTCTACCTACACGATTAAATTCCCTTTTCATCTCATGCTTAATAATTTCATACGTCCCATGCACATAGTTGTCATAAGAATTTTTGGTTGTATCACTCATAGATTGTGCATCATCCCATTGAATAACTCTCTCCTTTGATGGCTCAAGCACTTCAGGATCTCTAATGGTGCACACATACATCATTTTCAAATCCTCTTTACTCAAAGGTTTTACATAAGGTGCAACTTTTTTGTCTGTCAAAGGAATGGCCACACACTCTTCTTTGTTCTCAAAATTGATATAACCTTTATTAAAGTGCAGATCAACATTATTCATGTAACACCAAGGGCGCCGAAGAAACGCTGGAAAACTACCTACTTTGTCAAGTGCCAAGACATAAAAGTCCCATGTAAAATTGGACCCTTGTATAGTAATATTGGCATCCTTCAAGATTCCAATGAGTGTGGCTTTATTCATGTTCACCATATACAACACATTTGAAGACAGTTGTAATGGTGGCCTCCCCATCTTATTCCACATGTCCAAAGTAAGTACATTTACTTTTGCACCTATATTATTCAAAATGTTACTCAACATCCATCCATCAACAACTGCATTCAGAGTGATCTCTTTGTCATAATTAATATTGTGAGGAGGTAAGTTCACATGTAAAATTTGTCTCTTGCGCTCAACATCATTCCTTTATTGGGGAATGGTTGAGGAGGTAAGTTCACATGCAAAATTTGTCTCTCGTGCTCAACTCCAACACGTGGCATGTTCCCCCTTAACCATTCCCCAATAAAGGAAAGATGTTTTCTTGGCGCAACATATTACAAACCTCTTTTTAGTCATCAACATATTTCAAAGGAATCTCAACTGATTTTTCCTGCTCCATCTTCTGTGATTTTTCCTTCAAGCATTGTATTTCACCCTACAAGTTCCTAATAACCTCCATAGTTTCCTAATAAACTTATTTCTGATGGGAAGGACCTGGATACTTTGCATGTAATACCTCTTAATTTTTAATAACAAGTTTTTGCTTCATATCCTCATGCACGTGTACATGTTTAGTGTGTGTAGCAACCAATACTGAGATTATCTCAAGGTCAAGGGATAACTTCGGCATCCACTGATCTTCCATAGTGCACTATACTCGAACCATTCCTGCGCACTTAACCTACTTGTGTTCTTTCTCATGTGTTCATACAAATATGTACATTCTTCATAATTGTGATTCTTTCCACACCAAGAGAAAATAATGTTCTAAGGGCATTCATGCTTACAATGATAAGGGGATCCTCATGTGAAACAGGTCCCACATGGAAATTAATCTCTTCCACTACCATGACCTCGGTCTCTGAATCCTCTATGGTAACCTCTACCTCTACCACCTCCATCAGAGCGCCCTTCATTGTGATTATGATTATGATGCTCACCTCGTTCCTTAAAATTATTTGTAACACTGGTCTAACATACATTAGTTTCAATGACATCATGAATATGATCAATCAATCTGCAATTCTTTGTATCATGAGCGGTAGAATTACAAATATTACAATAACAAGACATGTTCTTCCTTATCGCATGCTAAAATAGGGGGCACCTACTTGAATCATGATCCAAATGACAGATATCACAATCCAGGAACATGGCATGCACCGATTTATGAAGGTAATTTTCCTTAGTATGTTCTTCTATCTCACCATCCATCCACCAAATTCCACTGCGCATCTCATGGGCTGAATTTGCTAACGATGTTTCCAATTTTTTTGTCATAGATGCAATTTGAACTTCCAAAAATGGGCTCACTCCAATGTCTATGCTTCCAACTATCTCAGCGCACAGAGATACCTCCAATGCCTCGTACGGATATGTAAATGTCTTGTGTGAGAGCACCCTCCTAAAAAGTGTGATTAAACCTACAAAAAACCATTGAGCATGTTGATTAGGGTGAATGTCATGAGAAAAATTTGATAACAAAGTTTTAAAATGGGCATGATACTCCCTTACACTCTCAGTCATTCCCTACTTAATGCACTTCAATACGTTGATGCTTTTCTGTTCAAAATCAGGTGTATGAAACTCTGCTAAGAAAACATCATGCAACGGAGTGTAGTCTACACAAGTCTAGTTTGGATCATACTTTTTGTACCAACTATACACGCACCCTTGCAAAGTACTAACAAACTAACTCGCCTTACACTCAAGAGATGTGAACCCTTTCGCGCACCATAGAATTTCACACATGTGTACATGCTCAACTATATCTTCAATTCCTCTGTATTTTTCTAGGTGAAGAGATATCTCATAATACACTTGATGAGGTTGGTGTGGAAAATTCCCACCCAATCTTGAACTTGTATTACCTCTCATATTCCCTCCACATCCAGAACCACTAGATCCATTAGATCCCAAACCACCTGATCCTCCTCTTGTGGCGGGAACCAGACCATAGGATGTGCTACCTTGTGTCCTAATAGTTTTACTAAATTGAACTCCCATGGTCTTTGAAGTTATGCTACTCCCAGATGTGTTACCAACGTTTTACGTGCCCAAACTCTGTCTAAATAACACACATGAAAATATACCTCCAACTTGACCCCCAAATAACATAGACGACATCTGTTCCACCATAAATGAATATACTATCTGATTAACTCCTGATTTTAATGGAAAATTAAATCTACATGTCGCTACTCTACCCCAAATACTAGCTTACGTATCAATGACTATTTCATAAACTAGAAAACCAAACACAAGGGCTAGGTCATTACGTGGGATCATATGCGTGTTTGTGGTCCTTTCACTTCCATCCAATGTGCTCTCATCTGAATTTTAAGAGGGTTCTCTTCCATGCTTTCCTAAATGGGGGAGTACTAGATGCTCCAACTCCACATCTTCCATGTGAGATCCAAATCCTACACAAGTCATCTCTCTTCGTAACACCATTCATTCTGCAAAATCATGCTACTTCACCAAGTCCCTCTCGCGCTCCTCATTAAACTTAACATGACTCTCTTCTCTCTATCTCTTTGTTTCCATGTCTACCATCTTTCACCATAATTACTCCTACCCCCATGCGTGGTGGGGTTTAGCTAGCCATATGATGTTTTTCAAGATCTAGAGTCATAATCAAGATCTTAATCACTAAAGGGGTTACGTGTAAATAATATCCTCTAGGTTCACGCAAGAACTGAAACTCAGTAACCTCTGGACAAGAATAATAGAAACAACGTACTCTAAAGTGTAACTCTTTAAAACACCACTCCACCAATGATCTACAACGTATGTCCAAGTCAGATCAGTATCATGCAAATTCTAGTAATATTTCTGTGTCTAAACAAGTGCTATATACCTCCAATTTATTTTTGATGTGTATGCTACCAAAAATTCATATAGCTCTATAGGGAAACAGGAAAAGAATGTCTTATAGAGCTCATGATACATATTCTATTCAACCCACGCACGTGCATCAAATTTTGGTCAAATATTAAATATGTGAGAAAACCCTTTCTCTAAATTCTCTACTCAATCCTCAATACTGGCCAAAGTCAACCAATACATCTTCTTTATGCAACATCCTTGAAAACAACTTGAAAATAGGTCCCATAAACAAAATCAAAATATAGTTTTTTATTTTACCAAACAACCTAAGCCATGCAGGCACATCGCTCAGGAAGACCTGAGCGCTCACCTGAAATGCACAAGGGTACTAGGTCCCTCTTTTATGGAAGCTTTGTCAAGGATTTAGCATGAAAAGACATATAATCCATATCCATAACAAACATGCAAGGATAAACCACAAAAAAATCTATATCATAACCATGTGCAAGAATGAAATAAACAAAAATGAAGATCAAATCTTCCATACAAGATCCTTAAACAAATATGTCAATAAACAGAATCCATCCACAAAGATCCATTATATTAATCACTATAAAACACAAAATCTAAATACATACATAAAGGTATCATCATAGGTCATGTGTGCCCAAAAACTACCAACATAACCTTACAATGATTCACAGCATACTAAACCTATGTAAATCAACACGTATATATAGGGGTGGGGGATTTCCCTTCACTACCTAATGCATCCCCAAAATCGGCTACATATTAAGAATAGCCATGTTCCACTTACAAAGATAGAAAAAGAGCATGCAAAATATTCTTACAATACATCTCGTATAGATAACTCTTAGTTCATATCCTATTATTAGTTCAAAACACTGTATGTCACTCATCCTTCCACTTGTCCCAAAACAACCTTGTATAGCCTCCAATTCTTCATGTTTTAGTTTGACTTGATAGTTCCTTGTTCCAAAAATAGACTATTCCTGCATGGAATCTATAGTCACTCTTCCCTACTCCTTTTAAACCCCAAGCGCATTGGCCTATTACCCAACATTAGTTGGGCGCTCACCCAAGGCGTGCGTAGGCACTGTGCCCCTCCTTTATGTGAGCCTTGTAAGAATGTTCGCTATTAATGGAGGAATGTTTTCAGAAACAATAATACATACACTCATTCTAGCATAAAAGTAAAAACACTAGATGTACCATGAAAAGAAAATAAGCATTATTGACAATATGAAGGAATCATATCTAAACCATAAGAAAAATTAGCACTAGGGTTTGAACCCATAAACACATATTTAAAACACCCCTTTAATATTGATTGAAAAATGTTTACAGTAGCCATATTACATCAAAAAGGTTCAGCAGTAGATTAGTTACATCATTCTACAATTATCATCCTACCCTTCCCATGAATCTAATCCAAAAACCCTATACTACCCCCTTAGAGCCATTACATATTCTTTACCACGCATGCACCATTACATATGCACTCACACTCAACCTTCACCTTCAAATCCTCTCGCACTCCTCTTTCCTAGATCCAAAAATTCCTCCTTAAATAGGATAGGAGCTCACCTAAACATCATTCCAGAAGTAAGCTCGCATGCCAAATGTCATCATATTCTGTTATACTCGAGTTTCTAAGCCATATAGGTGCCAACTAGCCATAACAACCTCCATTTTACAGCCTGTAACCATATTGATTCCTTGGAATATTCCTTTCTTGAGTTTTAAGTCTCCATGTAACAACCTTGTCATCATTACGCTTATCCGTAGCTTCACATTTTTTTCATGTGATAGCATTCTTTAACCAAAATGCAGCTAAGTCCTTAAACCCTTAAACCATTTTCTACTCCCACATGCAAACCTATTATTATGGACAAATCACAACACCCCTGGTTGCTTGCAAGTGGATTGTTGAGGCAATCAGTGTGATTTGTCAAACATAGAGTTATCCCAAAGTGTGGGACTTTGCAATCAAGATAACCCTCTGGATGAAGGCTGGATCCTATTCCTCTATTCTAATGCACACATCCAAATTGTAAATACATTTTTGTAGGCCATGATTGAATTATTTCAGGATAGGATAGTCTTGCAGGGAAGACAATATGTCATTCTGTTTTGGGATGTTGTCTACATCGTTCATTCTCTAAGTTGTCAATAATTTGAATGGTGTACATATATATCCAATAGGATAAGTAATGAATTTTCATATGCTATTTGCAATGACACTACAACATCTTCATCTTACAATTATATAATTGCATTATATTATGAATCCTTTTATGAGTTGCAGTCACATACTAATATTCCATCTACACTTGATGAATGAATTAAAGTAATCTGTCTTTCAAATGGGGATAAAGAGATAACTTTAAATTATTGCAAACTAAATTGATGTATTTATTTGACAAAGAAAACTAAATTTCTATTCATGTCTTTTAGAGAGAGAGATTGTATCACATGCAAGAAGACGAGATGAAGTTAGAGGTCATCAAGCTCCTGAGGATTCTGTAAATTCAGACATGTATATACAATCATCTTCTATTATAGTTCTAAGACAAAAATTCATAAGGAGTTTTATTACCCCCCCTCCATTGCAAGTGTAACACATAAATTCATTAATTGTTTCAAGTATTACTAATGGTAGTATTTCAAGCTATGAATACATACATTATTTTAACATTTTTTTAATTAATCACACTATATTTGTTTTAATCATTACTGAACATTTACAGATTCCTTTGATAGTTTTTTATCAAAATTCCCCACATCAATAAACGAAAATAGCAAGAATTCAACCAACGAGCAGGGAAGAACATACTCCTCTTAGAAAGAATTTGAAATGTACATTCTTAGTATCACTTCAAATTTTATGTTATATTTACTAAACATTAAATTCTAATTTCTATGTATTTTGTTGTTCACAATTTATTTTTGGAGTTCTACTTCCCTCCACTTCCCCCTCAAAAAAAGAAAATGATGCCACCACCACCACTTCCTAGAAAATTTAAAACAAGGGGGAAATGAATATCTTTTCTATCTGAAAGTGGTGACATGCTTCATTTGACAACAACAAATTTTCTAAATTTATCTTTTGGTGGTCTCCCTAGTGCAATGGGCACCACCATTTTATATCAAATTAATCTTGATGATGATTTTTTTCTATCAAGAGTGGTACTCCAACTACTTTTAATCCACATGATATGATTCAGGGCTCACAAGTACCCCAGATAGGTAATGTTTTACAAAACCAACACCCAATTTGCTATACAACACACCCTCTCTAACATATATACTATCACTTGATGATCAATTAAAAAATTTTGCATTGCATGATTTGTTGTCAGAGAGATGTTATGTAACTATTAATGATATTAATATGCAAGATGTAGATACTTTTAAAACATGATAATTTTAGGCCAAAGATTTGGTGAAGGAAATAAATTATCATTTTCACAACCATTCTCAAAGAAATTGCTTATTTACTTTAGTTTAAATTGAGCCAACAAAGATAGATGTATTATTAAATCAAGCTCTCCTAGGTGTTAGTACTATAACTAGTGACTATAATGATAATGTTCTGGATGTCATGTTAAACATGTTGGAAAATTTAAATGGTGAAGCCCAAGCTTACTACTTCAAATGGGCTAGAGAAAAGAACTTGTTTTCATTACAAATGCTGAAAAGGGTAAAGTTGTTATAAGTGTAACTCTTTCTTTGCAATTCAATTTTACATATTTTCTATTTTCAAGTAATAATATTTCTTTGTTTAAATGCAATCAAAATATGAAAATTTGAAACTATATAATTTTTAGAATTTAGTAAATATTTGAGAAATGTATATTTTTGGCACGTAGATTAGACTAAATAACTTTTCCTAATTGAGATGTAATTGTTCCTCCTTTCTCAACAAGATTTTTAGTTGAATCTTTTCATTTTCATACTTTGATGCATATCTTAAATGCATGGATTCTTTTACATTTTTCCATCTGTGTTTGTTTTATTTGAGCATATTTTTTCTTAACTAATGCATATATTTTACCACAATGTTTCTCAATTGTGTCCAACTTGAGTTGCATATTGTATTTCTTGTTGACCATTATGTCTAGGTGTTGTCATTGATGTTAAATAAATTGATAGAAAAGGATATTGTGGTGTCATATAAATATCCAAGAGGTGTTATTCAATTTCAAATACGAAGGTTGATTGGTAGTGTCAAGATTTGGTCAAGTTACTATGGTGTCTAGGAATGGTTTCAAGCATGTTGCAAGCATGGATGGTCATGATATGAGTTCCAAAGGTTGGTATGATATCTATCATGGTTGGTATGATGTGTCGAGAGTGTCCAAGTGTTTGAATGAGGTTATCATGATCAGTTCATGGGTTGACATGGTTGAGTCATGTAATTATAGGGTTATACTAGTTCTAACACAAGCATAAGAAGTTGGAGGTATAAGTTTTGAATCAAATAAATCTTATTAAATCATGATAACAACATGATGATGTTGTATATGATGTTTATGATGAGTTTCAAGTAAGTTCTAAGAGGTATTCATGATGTTTCATGGTCCTTGGGAAAAAATAAGGCGAAGACAAATTAAACAAGCACAGGTTAGTCACTGTGGACGGAAATTTTTAGGAATATTTGAGAAAGTTAGTGATTTGGTATAGTTAGAGTATGTTATCATGATGCTTCATGAAAAAAATTAGGTCAAAGTGAAGAAGAAATCGCCAGTTATGTTGTCTTTGATAAAATTGGTCTTTTTAGAAGTAAAATACAGATCAAATTGACAACTTCAAATGCTCACATGAGTTGGGATAATTCAAGTGTGTTTTCATGATGCTTCATGACAAGTTTGAAGTCAAAGTGAAGAATAAATTTCAAGTTATGTTGTTTTTGGTAAAACTAGTCTTTATAGAAGCAAAATCCAGCTCAAATTGGCAACTTCAAATGCTCGCCTACTCTCACACACTTTGGCATAGGACGCTAAGGTTTTGGGAGATTTTTTTCAATTGAGATAAGAGTGTTTTGAAGAAATAATGAGGTTGTTTGATCATCATATTTTTATGAACAATCGTTAAGAAGTTAAGTTAGTTTGAAAACCTCCTTGTAGAGCAACTTGGAAGAAGTGAAGTGTATGGTCTCCATAATTTCTTGGAAATAAAATTTGATGATTTGGGATTTTATAGGAATCCTTTAGGCTCATTTTAGTGGTGGTTTGGTGTTATATTTGTTTTGGAAAGAGAGATAAAAACACTATTTTTATGTGTTTTTACAATTTCACAACTGAGATGTAGGTTCCAAGATGAAAACCAAAATTTTCCAAAATCCTTGAGAGATTTGATACAAAACCATGAAATTTTTTAGGTTAATTTAGTGGATAAAATTGAATATACATGTGTTCAAAGTGACCCTATTGATTTGGACCTAAAGGGCTAAAACACTAGTCTTGTGGTTTGAAGTGAGTTTGGTCATTTTGTTTATTGTTGATGCATCTAATGGTAATGTATATTTGATTGACACCTGATATGATGTGTTTAAGTGATTGGTTTGATATGGTGAAGTGGTTTTTAGTTGAATACCTATTGGCCTGGAAATCCCTAGTTGGCCTTCTCAAGAAGGTGGCTAAAACAAGTGTGTTGGGTTAAGTTCCTCCACATGACATATGATTCTTAGTGCTTGTACATGTTGGTACAAGTTTCCTTGATATGTTCCAGGTGATACTTGAGCTTTGAAGTGAATTTGGAGGTGATGGAGTAAGTTTCTCTCAAGATTGGTTTTTGACTCGTAGAAGCCTGAATGAGTTATTTTAGATATTGAATTGGTTAAAGGCCTTACACTATGAGTTGGAATATTAAGTGAGTTTTTTTCGAAAGTATTTTTAGAAAAAATTATATTGATATTTTTTTTGTGTCTTATCGAGGTGTTTTGATATGTGAACCGGCTCAGTTTTGAAGACCTAGTTTTGGGGTCTTAAAGCAAGTTTGGATCAGTTGCATAGTTTGAGTTATTTGGAGGTCTTCCACTATGAGTTGGAGTAAAATGTGAGTTCCTATGGAAACTAGACTCAAATATCATTCAAATAGTATACTACTTGAGTCATGATGATGATATTTACTATGTCAAGTTGGTCGTTATTCAGGATTTAATTTATCCATATTGAAGACCTAATGGGGTTTGTTTGCTTCTTAGTATACTTCATGATGTTTAGAGAAAATGCAGTTGTTCATGATCATGTTGGTGATGCTTGGAGGTTTTTTTCATGATTCATGATGATTATAGAGCCATGAATTTTTTTTTAATACCTTGAAGCCATTGGATAATTCATTGGTGCTTGAGAAGCTTGTTTGCGCATCTTGAGGCTTATTGGTGTTGTTTTGACCCCTTCTGACTTACTTGGGTCATTTGAGTTTTTTTTATTATGTTATAATTATATTTTTGTATGGGGATGAATGACCTACTTGGTCATGTCTGACTTAGGGGTGATTTGATCAAGTGTTCTATATGAAAGTTAATGTAATGAGTCATTTGTGACTAGTTGTGTATAATGGGGATATGAGGGACCAAGAGAGGATTAAAGGATAATGTCAAGGGGTTATGTACAAAGCCTATAATATATATGAACACCTAAAGAATTTTTAAGATTAGATGTATAATTCAAATTGATACATTCAACCCACGAGTGGACAAATTTGAGCGAGTTGAAGGAGAGAGACATTTGATGAGGGATTGATGTGTTTGTGAGATGAATTTAGATCACAATTAATTGTGTGAGCAGCCAATCATATGTGATAACTCTTTTTAAAAATACCTTATTATTAATAATATTCATAGGATTCCTTTTTTTTTAGTAATATAAACAAAGGTTTACGGGTTGGTGCTCCTTGTGGGGTTGGTGCCTCACTAAACAAATATTACAGGATGTGTAATATTCTTGCAAGTCATTGCCTTTTGTAGTATAAGAAATGGTTGAATTTATTTTTCTTACCCTTGAGGGTTTCCCACTTATATTTAGTGTCTTTTGTTCTTGCTCTTGTCTCAAGATCTTGTGAATGGTTAATGCACATATAATAAGCTCACACATGGTTATGAATGATAAATGGTTAATTGAATTTTGAATTCTTGACATGGTAAAAGAAGATAATTTTTTGTAGGACTGATTCACCCCCATCAGTTCATTGTGCTTCCAACAATTTTTATCAGATATGGTCCTTGAGAAGTAAGTTTAATCACTTGAAGGAGATCCTCGAGGCACAAGCAATGGGAAAATCATATGATGTTGATGTCTCTTTAAGGAAGAAGTATGAGATAGATGAGTCTATTATTCATAAATTCCAATCTTATATCAATTACTTGGAGGATGAACATGGAAAATCCATAAAAAGCTATAATATCAAGTTAAAAGTATTTCTAAAGCACTAAAGGACAAAGAAGATGCTTGTCTCAAGTATAAAGATAAGTTGAAATCTTTGGAATCTGATTTAGAAGATGATTCCAATAGGTTGAAGATGTATAGGAAGTTAGAGAAGAGTTTTGAAGTCTCCATGAGGTGTCATTCAATGTCAAACATGAAGGTTGATTGGTAGTGTTAAGATTTGGTCAAGTTACTATGGTGTCTAAGCATGGTTTCAGGCATGGTGCAAGCATGGATGGTCATGAGATGAGATCTAAAGGTTGGTGTAAGGTCTATCATGGTTGTTATGATGTTTTAAGAGTGTCCAAGTGTATGTATGATGTCATCATGGTCAGTTCATGGGTTGACATGGTTTAGTTGGGTCATTCTAGGCCTAGTCCTAGTTCTAACACAAGAAAAATGAATTGGAGGTATGAATTTTAGAGCATATAAGTCTTGTTGAAGTATGGTCACAAAATGAGTATGTTGTATATAAGATGTATGATGATTTTTAGGTTAGTTTTCAAAAGTATGATAATAATTCATGGTCCTTGGGAAGCAAGAAGGTGAAGATAAGCTAAACAAGCATAGGTAAGTCGTTGTGGATGGAAATTTTAAGGCATATTTGAGAAATTTATTGATTTGGTATAGTTAGATTATGTTTTCATGATTCTTCATGAAAATTTTTAGGTCAAAGTGAAGAAGAAATCACTAGTTATGTTGTCTTTGGTAAAATTGGTCTTTGTAGAAGTAAAATCCAGCTCAAATTGGCAACTTCAAATGCTCACATGATCTCACACAATCTGTATGAGACCTTTATGTTTTAGGGGATATTTTTCTATTGAGATAATATTTTTTTGGAAAAGGAATGAGGTTGTTTTATCGTTGGGATTTTATGAGCAACTGTTAAGGAGTTAAGTTGGTTTAAAACCCTAGCAAAACCCTCCTTCTAGAGTGACTTGGAAGAAGTGAAGTGTATGGTCTCCTAGAATGTCTTGGAAAGAAAACTTGATGATTTGAGATTGTAGAGGATGTATTCATGATCATTTTTGTGGTGGTTTGGTACTCCACTTGTTTTGGGAAGAGAGAGAAAAACCATATTTTTGTATTTTTTACGGTTTCATGCTTGAGATGGAGGTTCCAAAATGAAAAAATATATTATTATATAATCCTCAAAAAATGATATACATCCATGAAAATTTTCAGGTTGATTTAGTGGAGAAAATTGAAGATACAAGTTCTCAAAGTGACCCTACCGATTTTGGCCTAAAGTGCTAAAACACTAGTCTTATGGTTTGAAGTGAGGTTGGTCATTTTGATTCTTGTTGATGCATCTGATGGTCATGTATAGTTGATTGAAACCTGATATGATATTCTCAAGTTCTTGCTTTGATATGGTGAAGTGGTTTTCAGTTGAATACATATTAGCCTGGAAATCCCTAGTTAGCTTGCTCAAGAAGGTGACTGAAACATGTGTGTTGGGTTAGATTTATCCACATGAAATATGGTTCTTAGTGATTGTACATGTTTGAAAAAGTTTCCTCGATATGTTCTAGGTGATTTTTGAGATTTTAAGTGACTTTGGAGGTGATGGAGCAAGTTTCTCTCAAGACTGGTTCTTGAGTCCTAGAAGCTTGAATGAGTTGTTTCAGATATTGGATTGGTTGAAGGCCTTCCAATGTGAGTTGGAAGATTAAGTGAGTTATTCTATAAATTATAATTAGAGAAATTTTCATTGATGTGTGTTTTGTGTCTTGATGAGGTGTTTTGATAGGTGAAACAACTCAGTTTTGAAGACCTAGTTTTGGGGTCTTAAACCCAGTTTGGAGCAGTTGTAGAGTTTAAGTTGTTTGAAGGTATTTCACTACGAGTTAGAGGAAAATGTGAGTTTTTATGGAAATTATACTCAGAGACCTTTCCTATGGTATATATATGACTTGAGTCATGATGATGAGATTTACTATGTCAAGTTAGTGGTTCTTTAGGACTAAACTTCTGGGCATTGAAGTCCTAATGGGGTTTTCTTGCTTCTCTGCATACTTGATGATGTTTAAAGTTGATGAAATTGTTACTAAGCATGTCAGTGATGATTGGATGTTTTTATCATTTTTCATAATTATTATGAATCCATTATTATTTTTTGAATACTTTGAAGTTGTTAGAGCATTCGTTGATGCTTGAGAAGCTTGTTTTGAGCATGTTTATGTGTCTTAAGGCTTATTGGTGTTGTCTTGATTCCTTCTAACCTAATTGGGTCATTTGAGTTGTTTTATATGATGTTATAATTATGTTTTTGAGTTAGGATGACCAACATAATTGGTAATGCTTGACCTAGGGGTGATTTGATCAAGTGGTGTGTATAAAAGCTAATGTAATGAGTCATTTATGAATAGTTGTGTATGATGGGGATATGAGAAACCAAAATAGGATTGAACAAGATTGTTAAGGGGTTATGGATAGATCCTAGAATACATATAAATAACTGAATAATTTTTAAGATCATATTTGTAAGGTAAATTGATACATTCAACCCATGAGAGGACAAATTTGAGTGAGTTGAACGAGAGAGCAGTATAATGAGGGTTTGATGTGTTTGTGAGATGAATTTGGATCACAATCCGTTGTGTGGGAAGAATATCATATGTGATCACTCTTTTAAAAAAATACCTTATGATGAGTAATATTCATAGGAGTCCTTTGTTGTGAATAACATCAACACAGGTTTAGGGGTTGGTGCTCCTTGTGAGATTGGTGCCTCAGTAAATAAATCTTGCAGGATGTGTAATATTCTTGTAAGTCCTTGCTTTGTGTAATATATAAGAAATGGTTTCAGTGGGTTTCTTCCCCTTGAGTGTTTCCAGATTATTTGGTGTCTTATGTTCTCTTTCTTGTCTCAAGATATTGTGAATGGTTAATGCACATCTAATAAGCTCACATGTGGTTATGAATGATGAATGGTTAATTGAATGTGTAAATATTGACATTGTAAAAGTTTAAGTTTTTTAGGATTGATTTAACCCCCCCTTAGTCCATTGTGATTCCAACATTCCTTTCCAAATTTCATCTATAAATTGTACATTTACATTATGTTGGAGATCATTACCTTTTTCTGGTTCTACTAGTTCAATGAATGGATAGTTAGCTACCCAATCAAACTTAAAAGACATTCCAATAGTTCATCTACTTCTATTTCTTCACACATATTTTTTTGTTGTATTATTAACTAAAATAGGTGTTTGATCACACTGTGTAGAAATATCTTCTGTTTGGGGGATCTCATCACCGAGAATGTCATCTATTGTCTTCCTTTTCACAAAATTGACTGTAGATTTTCTAGATGAAGTTTACATTTGATGACATGAAATGTCTTCTGCTTATTTCATATCGTAATCATGAATTTCATCAAATGTAGGCACATAATAACGATTTTCCTCAAGTGGATGCATGTCATCATAAATAATATTATGAGGTGGTGATAGGTTATTGTGATTAATTATTTCATGTGGAATCACACTATCAATAGATTATGCATAAAAAGGGTTCTTAAAATTTTTATTATTAAGTATATTATTGCAATTTGTAATTTGAAAATAAATAAGAAGGATTAATTATTTAGTTAATACATAGTACCTATATTTGGGGTGGATGTCGATTGCATTTGCATGACCAATTTTTGTGGATGGATAAAATAAGATAAAAGATTCACTTTTTTTTTTATGATCGGCCCATCACCTTTCGAATATCAAACAAGGGCATTAAGTATTTATCTGATTTTGGAACCAAACTTGAGTGAGGTGCTAATGACTGTCTGGGATTTTGGTAAGGCATCTACATTGTTTAGGAAGGCACCTGGACTATGTAGTTAGGTGTATGGACCATATAGGAAGGCGTTTGAGCTATATGGTTAGGCATCTAGACACTATTGACATGAATTTGAAGTATGTTTTCAGGAATCTAGACATTGTTACCACACGTTTGAAGTATGTTGTTGGGCATTTAGACTATGTGGGGGTGTCTAGGATATGCAATCAAGTGTTTGGACTATGTAGTCATGCGTCTGGACTATGTGGTCGACCGTCAGGCATATTTTATGCAAGTGACTTATGACATATGCTTGTAACTCAAATTTTTATTAGTATATATTGGAGAATTTACTCAATTTGTGTTTTGAGGAAGCAATGATATATATGTATAAGTATGAAGTTTATTTTAAACTCTTGGTGAGTCGATTGGTAAAAGCAAATTGCATCCTGAATTTTTAGACGAAATTGTGCTTCATACAACTCCTCTAAATCACGAAAGAAAATTTCAAAAATCTAAATATTCGTGAATTTGCAAAAATTTGCCACTAAAATTTTCCCTGATTACAAACAAGAAACCTAAGAGCTAAAATCCAATAAAGGTAAATGAGAAGAAAGAGAAGGTCTTTCATTTGTTTTTTCCACCACATGAATATCTAAATAGGAGATCAAAAACTAATTAAGAAACCTACCACCAAATAAAAAATATTTCACATAGCATACCACCCCACTCAGCCCCCAAAAATTAAAAGAAGAAAATGCCAACAATAGAGAAAATAATACAAGGAAATTATCCTTGTTGTTACTTTACCCTAGAAGATTAGGGGCTAGAAACTAGGGCCAAACTACATGTCTGAATTCCCAAATACCTTCCAAATATATTCTCATAGATCAATACCCTTCATTTTCTCTAAGTACTAGTCTAACTAGTGATAAGAGTTTCATAGAAGAAGAAAGGATCCTAAGTTAAAGATAAGGCATGGAAACACCAACACCATAGACCACCAATCTAACATTGTTGAAATCCTATGACGGATGAAGGGAGAAAAGGAGCCTCAATTGTTGGCCTTGTTACCACCCTATATAGAGGAGAAAAAGATACTGGTACATGATCTCTACCATTAAAATGAAACTCAAGCCATAGTCATTTACAATAATTTTGGCAAATCCAACGACTAAGGGAGGAAATAAAAAAAGGCCCTAAAAGAGAGGCCATGGAGCATAGAAACATAGTCCCCATGGTTTCCCCCTTCAGGGTATGATATGGTCATTATTGTAGCCATTAGGTTAGAGTAGAATTCAAAGAGGTTGTCTTGTACTGAAACATCGTGCCCTTCACCATTTCCAAAAATTATTTATCCACCTAAAAACCTTCTCATGTTATATAAAAACCCTACGAGGCTTGATATCAAACCTTAGAGTTTGGGAGATAAGTTCATAAATATGGAATGGAAGATGAAGGAATCACCAACGATAGTTATAAAAAGATGGAAGAGGAATTATCTCAACTTAGGCTGAAAGATAAGCTGTCATAGCCCAAACACATATCATCCTCATAGAGGCTTGGGCCTATTGTGAGAATTGGATACCTTTGCGAAAGAAGCCAATAAGACCAGAGAGGAAGAAAGAAAAATAAGATTCGATGAAGTTCATGAAGGTCATCCATAAAACTTCGCCTACTGAAACCATAACATCATATCTCGCTTGTAGAAACCCTATCACCATCGATGAAAGAAGTCATCTCTTATAATTTAGAGATGAATAAAAATTTACGTATATGTTACAATTCACTATTGTAAGTAAAATGATGGTGATAGTGGAACATGGGGATGGGATTGGGTCCTTAATGTCCAACGAGTTACCCATATTCAGAGTGCTTTGTTGTGTTATGCTTAGTCTACATGGAAAAATATGAATCTACCTCAAGGTATCTCCATGACAACAATAACTACTATATGATGTACAAATTCCCCACTCCACACTCCACAAATAAATTAAAAATCAAATCCATAACCTAGCAATCACCAATGCAACAACTTACCATTATGGCACAACCTTGAGAGAAAATAATAGAATTATTAATCAATATAATGTAAAAAATTCAAAATAAGAACCTTTGAAATCAATATCTATGAATATTTTCATATGAATTTAAGATATTTGCTCGATTCTTATATGGAGGGTTTCCCGAAGAAAATTATTTTATTGAATGTTTCAAGTTAAATTAGTTTGATAAAAAAATCTTTCACATGTCCCCAACATGGCAATTATTCAACTCTGTACAACTCTCATTTTCATTAAAATTCTCTCGTATTGATATTTATTTATTATTATTACTTTTTGTTGAAAATACATTACGTGAAATTTGATTAGTTATTTAATTTATGAATTTTCTGAGTATCCTTTGTAACAATATCATTGTCCTCAAATATTGTGTCTAGCTTTTTATCACAACGACGCCTCTCCACTCTAATTATGTGAGGCAGAAGGGTCTCTACCATATTATTTTCCATTATCTATGACACAAAAAACAGAGAAAAAACTTTTGCTAAGAATGATTGTATTTTTATCTCACAAACTTGGACCTTAAAAAGAAGAGAACTTTTATATGATACTTGAGTCTAAACTAGCAATCACACTGAAGAGGTGTAATGGAGACGCCGAAGGCGAGGCAAAAAAAAAGTTAAAGTTGAAGGAGTGTAGGCTATTTAGAACAACAGGCTAGGGCTGATGCAAAAGATAAATGTTTAATGACACAAAATATAAAATGTTACCCTTGGCCATCTTCATAAGATAGGATACAACCGACCATTGTGCGGTCCACTACTACCTTCACAGTATCCTCACTATGCACAAAGCAATGGATAAACATTGAGGTGCTGCCCATTTATGTTGCTTCATGCACCATCTCCACCACCACTCTTGTCACTTGTGTTGTGCACCATTGCCTCCCTGACGTCAGTTGGAAAATGAGAACTATTATGATTGAATTTTCTCAAATACATTGGAATGCAAGGGACAAATTCTTGACAAAACAAATGAATGTTGTATAAAATAAAGTGTTCTAAAATTTTTAAGGTTTGATGTAGCTCAAAGGTCAACAAGGAAAACCATGTATACACATAATCACCACCCTAAAAACTAACATAAATATTGTTTATATACGTGTATTAAAGAGATACATATGCATTTTCCCCTAACACTAAAAAAATGCAAAACAATGGATAGTGTGGAGTAAGTTTTTTGAGTTACACCCTTATGAAGGGGAACAACATGAGCCAAATATGCCATCTCACAAGATAGCTCAAGGACCTAAGATATATCATAAAGATACTACAGATGGGAAGGTCAGAGGAAATGAGGCAACAATTTTCCCACCCAAAACTTAGAGATGGATAGGATTCTTTAGTGTTGCCTATTGGTAAAAAGCTTATAGATATTTGAATCTCTCATGTTGATGCCCTTTTACCTCTTGGTTGGCTTCACCATGTAGGATACTTACTGCAATGGCCCAATCGACTTCCACCTTAACATTATCCTCACTTCGCACATCACGGTGTAAAAAACATCAAGTTGTTGTTTATCTCTTATACCTCCTATACATCTATGTCATTATCCTTGTGCATTACAATGTTGTCGCATTGATGTTAATCAATAAATAAGGACTTCTCTACTCAAATAATTCACACATTTGCACGCCATACATTATTGTCTCATTGATGTTGATTAATGGATAAGGACTTTTCTACTCAAATAATTCACACATTTGCATGCCATACATAATCACCCACATGTTGACTATGTTGGTGGAGCCCAATGGTACACAACACTATTCGAACTCAAGTGTTGTAATGGAGACACTAATATTGATGCATTGAAGAAGTTAAAGTTGAAGGAGTCAAAGTAAAAAATTGCATGAGGAAGATGGGTGATGAAGAAGGAGATTAGAGGATAAGTTTAGGAGTGTTGAGACTATTTGAGGAAACACAAGTAATCTTATTCTTTCTCAAAGGAGAAAGGGAGATCCAATATTATAGGAAAAATATTAAAAAAAAGTAACCAAAAAATTCATTTTAGATAGTCTATAATGGACTGTGAAAACCTCATGTATTTATTATACTCTCTAACATTTCCATTTTAGATCACCGCGTTTGGCCTCATGTGCATAATAACACTTAGACTAAAATTGAATTGTAACCTTGTAGTTACAAACTCAAATATTAACAAGCGATACAAATTATTGTCCTATTTAATGTAATGTTTGTTGAGTATTAAAGTTTTCTTAATAGTTACCAAATTATATTATTATGTTTTTTAATAACAAATCATAGAACTTACAGAATAAAATAACTTAAAACATGATGAAAATAAACAATACTTCTAAATAGGAAAATATGATATACTTCTAAAAATGGTAGAAATTTTGATCAAGTAATAATAATATTTATTAAAAATAGATCAAATACATTAGAACATAGGGACATTAAACCCTCATACAACCAATGCTCAAAAGTTTTATATACATATATATGTATATGCTTGATACAATCAATTGACATATTTAATGAAATGTTTGTTAAGCATTAAATCTTTCTTAATACCCGCTAACCTAAAAAACTTTAGTTTTGAATAACACTATAAATTTTGGGGAATTATGCAATTACACTATTGCATGTTTAAATAACATAAATATAAAACTAATATAACAAAAACTTGTAAACAAAGAAAACCTAAGCTTAAGGAAAAACTAGTACCTTGCACCAAACATTTAATCATCCACATTATTGCCTTGGGTGCATGCATTTGCATATATGGCTCGACTCCGAAATTGGGGCTAGGTCTAGAATATCAAATTATCTCTCCCTTGTAAATCATTTTTTTTTGTACAGTCTAACTCTTTCAAGTGACTTCAAATTCCAATTTTTCTTTATACTTTTTAAAAAATGATTTATTCTTATGAATTTATATATTTTCATATATTTACATATGAGGGTTTAAAAAATTATACGGTTTTATAAATTTTCAACCTATCATTCACTAATGCAACCAAAATGTTTACAAGTAAAATCATTAAAAATGGCCCACAACCTCTCAATTTCCAGACTTGCTTGGGGTCACATCATTCGACAACTACAAAACTCCCCCTATCATTCACTAATGCAACCAAAATTTTTACAAGTAAAATCATTAAAAATGGTCCACAACCTCTTAATTTCTAGGCTTGCTTGGGGCCACATCATTCTACAACTACAAAACTCCCCCTATCATTCACTAATGCAACCAAATTTTTTACAAGTAAAATCATTAAAAATGGCCCACAACCTCTCAATTTCCAGGCTTGCTTGGGGCCACATCATTCGGCACCTCCATCATGGATAGGACATTTCATGCTCCAGACACGCTCAACCATACACCAATACCTCTCTTTACGAAAGCAACGACACGACCAAAATATCACTTCTACATGTCTCTTATACAACGACATCAAGTAAACTTACCAGAAAATAATACTTCACAGGTTGCTTGGATCCCAGGTTAGTGCAGTTGGAAATTGTCGTGTACGACTACAGTGCCAATGACCAGGTCAAGAATGGATTGGTGGTCCGAGAGGACAGTGGCAGTGGCACCACTGGTTACCCAACGAAGACAGATTCTGCAAGCTTCATCTCATGCCGTAGATTTCACATTCTTTGTAGAATAGGGACAATAAATGCACGTACAGAGTGTCCTGGTATCCTCTCATGCTGCAGCAATAAAATAGTGATGGATGGGATGGGATGGGCAGAAGACAGAGTGTAGCAGGAGACAGACATTGACCGTCCACCTCCTCACATCAACGGTTAGATCTCCTCCGTGCTTCAACGCATGCACCATCCTTTTGTTTTATACTGCTCATCTCCTGAGTGATGTCGAAGCCGGGTGGGTTCACTCCATATACATTCTGATTGGGAACACGCCTTCACTAGGTAAGTCTAAATCTTTGTGTTAGGATTTTCTTACGTTTAGCAAATGAATCAATATGTTGCTGTGTAGATTCAATTCAAATCCATATTTATGTAGTTTTTAAGGTGTGGTACTAATTTTTTTTTTCTTATTAATTGATTATTTCACATCAAATTTAGGTCTTTCATAGTTAAAGTGAATAACACAAAGTAAATTATAATTGTGGACAATCATTATATCTAAAGGGAGAACCATTATAAGCATACTAACTAGGGCTAATAAATGTTGAACAACTAAAATAAAACAAGTCCTTCAACCATTAAATTTATGGGCAATTAAAGAAAGCCATGATTCTAGAAGGAAACAACCCCTTCAACTATCACATTTATGGCCAATTAAAGAAAGCTATTATTTTAGAAGGAAACAAATCATGCAACCCAATGCAAGTTTATCAAAATGTCAAAATTGCTTTTTGCATTAATAATACACTACAACTAATTACAACACATTGTAATCAAGCATAAATGAATATAACTCAAGCAATCATGCATAATTGTATAAATTGATATTCTAAAAATGTATGAAAATCAAAATAATTAAAATTACAGACAATTAGGGTGTTAGAGTGATTAATTTGATCACAATTCCAGATATAGACGATGGAAAATATGTGCAGACAACGAGATGAAACAAAGCAAGATAAAACATGTGAAATGGAGAATATTGACTATAATTGTAGCACTCCTTTAGAGCACAACCAAATCCATAGCAATTCGGTTATGGTAACTATCATACTCCATAAATTGATTTAATGATCCTGTTCATTTGCTCATGGGCTTAGAAACCCTACTTACTTTTCTAGAATTCGATGTGAGTCAATTGGAAACAAATCTCCTTTCGTAGAATCCTAACAAGCCGCAACATCTCGCAAAATCGTAAAAATAAGAGGGAGTTAATGGGGGCATATGATGTCCATACCTTATTATTAGGGCCATAGATTTTCAAATAGTTCGGAAAATGGCACACTATATGTAATACAATTCAACACACAATCCAATGTAATGAAGATGCCCCCATCCTTATCTTTTCAATGCTCAAATCATTACAACAAATAATGCTAGATGCTCTTCTCTATATAATTGAGTTATACTTTTGGCATGGGAATGTTGTTAAAATAAATAAATTTGTTATCATTCATGTGTTTGACTTAAATATACTAATGTATTTATAGACTTCTCGAATTCAAATTAGGACCCTAATTGTGTGTCTGACACACAGTGGGTGGGAAAAGATGATAATGGATGACAAGAAACCCAAGGGGACACAAAACATGGGTCAAAAGGACCCACCAAAAAAGTTATTGGTACCATAGTGGTATAGTTGTGGTAAGACCAAAACCATAACCATCTTAAAGATTTGAGATTCATTTCGCAAGTCAGAGAATGAATGGAATTTCTGGATACATTGCGTATGGAGGAATAATAACCATATTGATGTAGTTTTGGATAAAAACCAAACAATAAATAAACAAACAGAAGAGAGAAAACAAGGGAGGAGACAAAACATGAGGAAAGAGAAGTAGACATGGTCAAAAAATAAATAATAAAGGGTCTACGAGATGGAAATAGAGTTGAAAAGATTAAAAGTTGAACAAACATAAGGAATATGTGCAAATAAAAGCCTAATATAGACCAATAAGATTGAGTTAACACACAAACTCATTTCAACATAAAAACTAACTCATCCAAAACAAAAACTAGGTGTCTACACTTATATCTCTAATTTAGAAGTAACAATTAATTATATTTAGAAAGCCAATATTTTTTATAGACATAACTTTATAAATAGTTTGAAGGTTTAAAAGTAAATAACTTTATAATATTAATAGACATCTTATAATAGCAACCTAAAGTGATAGTTGGTGGATCAAAAGGACCCACAAAAAAAGTTATTGGAACCATAGTGGTATAGTCGTGGCATGACCAAAACCATATTGATGTAATTTTAGAAGAAATCCATAACGATAAATAAACAGGGGGAAGAGAGAAAACAAGGGAGGAGATAAAACATGAGGAAAAAGTCTAAAGTAGACATGGTCAAACAGTAAAGAGTAAAGGGTTTAGGAGAGGGAAATGGAGTTGAAAACATTGAAAGTTGAATAAAGTACATAGAACATGTCAAAAGTTGAACAAACATAAGCAATATGTGCAAACAAAAGCCTAATATAAATAAATAAGTATTTTTAATTTTATTATACTGATAGACATCATATAATAGCAAGCCAGAGTGGTAGTTGGTGTTCTAATGTCCATAGATAAACAACTAATGATTTCACCTTTATTTTTTATCCTTTTTGTTTTGAGAAGCCAATCATAAATTGTAATGGCCATAGAATGGAGTTTGGAACCATTTGAAATTCATATTGTACTTTCAATTTTAAATTTGATGTCCATTTTAGCTTGGCTTTAAAGATTTTTCTTTTTACTTCGAGAAACTAATCATAAGTGGTAATATCATGACCATACAATAGAGTTTAGAGCCCATTTTTTTCCAAGAAAAATGTTTTCGATAGAAAACATTTATGTAACCAGATTCATGTCATCTTTACCAGTAAATAAGAATATTTCCAAAAATATAATAGAATTGTTAATCAATAAAATATACAAAATAAAAAATAAAAAATATTCAGAACAAAAACCTTAAGATTAATATCTATAAGTGTTTTTCAAATAAATATATTGAAAGTTTCCAAAAATAAAATAAAAATAAAAAATTGCCACTCCCTCCTTGAGATTTGAGATGAGGTGGTTTCCATTTTCAAAGTCCATTTTTAATTTCTTATATTTATTGCTTCCTGCGCACAACTCTGAAAGCCAAAAAGGTCATTTCCATAACCCAATTGATATCAATGATAAAAAGGAAGCTTATCTTTCGTAAACTGTTTCCATGCATGTCAAATATATATATTTTGTGTAGCTTTTATTGCCCATTGATCCCTTTATTTTGTTGGTGAAGATACATGTTGATTTCTTCTTTGTAAAATTACCTAAGTTTGATAAAAATTTCTTCTACATGGCCTTCATTGAAATTCTCACTGACAATGAGCTCTTCTTCTTTTTTCTTTTTTTCCAAAAGTGGGTTGGGAGTTCATACACATTACATGTAATCAGATTAGCTACTTTATTTATATTTACATAAAATGAGCAATCTACATTTATATTTACATAAAATGAGCAATCTACCAAACAAATTACATAGCTTTAATTGTTCTCTTTGGAGAATGCTTCTTGGCAGAACCTTTATTCTTCTGTTCCTGATCAGCAGAGATCTGCTTGATATCCTTTGTAACAAGAAGATCACTGTCCTCAAATATGGTATCCAGCCTTTTATCAGAAGGGCGCTTCTCCACTTTAATCATCTGAGGGGGAAGAGTCTCTACCAAATTCTTTGCCATTATCTCAGACAAAAACGCAGACAAATCTTCTGTTAAGAATGGATGATTTTTGTATCTCAGGCAAAAACACAGACAAAACTTGTGTTAAGAATGGATGAATTTTTATCTCAGAGAATGAGAATTTATAGAAACAATACACTGTTGACCATCTTTTTCAACCACAATATTTGAGTGGCTGCTGCTCATGTTGGAATGGAATTCTATGCTCTGAACAAATTCGTCTTATTATAATTAATGCATCATGTTCTTGTGGGAATCTGCCATAGAAAAGCATAGTAATATTTCTTATCCTTCGAAAACTTTAAGCATATGGGTGCTGGACTGTTGTAAAATTAATTCATGGTGGAGAAAGAAAAAGCAGATGGATCTGACACCATTACCCTATTCTATTCTATTTAAGAAGCATCTAGTTATAATATCAGACAAACCTTGCCTGCAAAAGGTAAAAGCCAGCATGGAGCACATCTTTTTGGGCCTCATCTTTATCAGGTTGTGATTGAGATGGATCAGAAGAAGATCAGATTTATGCATATTATTGGAACAATTGGGAATTAGAGATGACCCGGATCTCTAACTTATCTTTATTATTTATATCTTAAAGAATGTCTCTAATGCATGCATGGATTATAACATACTTTTTAAAAGAGAATTTGTATGGTGTGCAAGCCATTTCCTGGTCTAGAAACTGAAGTGGTAGTTACTTCCAATAATCACAGATATTAATGGGAAGATGTCCTTTCCTACAAGTTTGATACCAAATAGTTCAAAGGATGTGCAAATTATACTTCATCCATAAGACAATAATAAAGCATTGACAACCTTTACTGGATTCCGCTTTATTTATACGTAGTAAACCTTGTTGGATTACACCCATTTGCTACGTCATCTTCCTTTTAGGGGAAGACGGTATACACCGTTAGATAAAAATCACCTTCATATGCAAGTGCTTTTCCATGTTGAGAACAAGTACCACAAAATGATGTAATCTTTCTCTACCAAGTGCAAGTTTTTTAAGGAACATATATATATATATATATATATATTTTGTACAAATGCCAATTTATTTCATTATTTATCTCAATATTATCTACTTTACATAAAAATTAAGTTGAAGGTATTTTACTCAATTTTATATTTCAAAGCTATTAAGTCATTACTTGTTATTCATTTTAATTCTTTGAAAAATTATGCACTATGTAGTTGTTCGCATCTACAGCTTATGGAGTCAAATCCCACAGGGACCCTAGTTTCGGTGGTGAGAGACTCGTCCCTAGCTAGCAGGGCATTCTTCGGTAGTGAGAGATCTACCCTAGTCTATAATTTTGGAGCCGCTTTCTGGTTTGTGTTACAGAGATATTTCAGAAGGTATAGAGGAAGGGTTTTGAAGATTCTTGGCGGCATTTGGAGAGGATAATCAGTGGGATTCCAGATCAGAATTATGGCAGCAGATCAGATCCACGGCAGCCATTTGGGCAGAGCGTGGCTGCTCGTTGGAGGCATCTCGTGAACGTTTTCGCGGGTTTTGGGGGCGTTTGGGGAAGACAATCAGGTGGGCTCCAGATCAGATTCACGGTAGCCTTTTTGGGCTAAGCGTGGCAGCTTGTTGAAGACGCCTCCATCATTTTCTGACCCCCTTCTCCAAGCATGGCGACCTGCAGCCTTTATTTGGGGGTTTTCCAGTCGGTCATTTCAGATCTGAAGGTGGAAATATTGTTTCCCTTTTTTGTTAATGTGATTCCCAAAGACCCTTAATTTCTGCTCCGGTATTTGGAGATTTTTGAGCCTCTGAAGTTTCCAGCTGTCTAGGGCACGTTGTGTTTTTTCTGGCAGCATTTTAATTTATGTAAAACTCCAAAAATAGTCTTATTATGCCCCCCTATAATAATATCAAGCTCTCTTTATATTTCCAAGTAAATTTGGGTGGTCATTTTGGGGAATGTTAAGTTTATTTAGTTTGTTGTTCTAACTGTAAAAATCTGGTATAATCAGTACTTTATGTGGCTACACATTTTCAATATTTTAGTGCATTTTTAACTGGTATCCCATTGGGGGCCAAAAAGTGGACAAAAACCTGAAAATGAACGAATCGTGTTTTGCAATAACGCGATCGCGTTATGTTTTCCTAGGCTTAGGAATTCACAAACCTAAAACGCGTGCACATTATAACTCGCTCACGTTTCTATGGACACAAAACGCGTACGCGTTTTGTTCTATATGAAGTTTGTAGGGGCTAGAAGGAGCCATATTTAGTAAAATAAATGTTAAGTATAACATTTTCTTTAAATCTATATAGTTTATAGGGGCTTAAGTATAAGAAATAATAAAAGAAATCTTATACTTTAAATTTATTTTACTAAATATAAGAAATTAGGGTCACTCTGCACCTGATGGAAGTGGTCTTGTAGTTCTGACAGTGATAATCTAGAAGATAGTTTTTCAAAATCTAATCTGGTCAGTACTTACTCATTTTCAGAATTTCAGCAATGACCTAAAACTTTCAAGCCATATATATTGTAGTCGGTCTTTGTTTTGTGAAAACATATAGTTGTTTTGTAGGTTTTTTGACCTTCTAGATTGGATTTTGGCCCTACCACTACTTGAATTGGTACTAATTTTGAAATTTGGTCCATAATTCACTTTAGTGACCACGAATTAGCTCTATGATGCTTGTCTACTTCTTACTAAAATGAGATCCTTACTAAAATGATGTTTATGGTTTAGGGTTTAGGGTTTAGAATATAAGGTTTAGGTTTTAGGGATTTGGTGTTAAGTGTTTAAGGTTTAGGGTTTAAGGTTTAGGTTTTAGGGCTCAATATTTAGGGTTTGGGTTTTAGGATTTAGGGTTTAGGGTTTAGGGCTCAGGGTTCAGGGAATAGGGTTTAGGGCTCAGGGTTAAGGGTTTAGGGTTTAGGGTTTAGGGATAAGGGTTTAGGGTTTTATTTAGTGTTTAGGGATTTAGGGTTTATGTTTTTTGGCTCACGGTTCGGGGTTTATGGTTTATGGTTTAGGGTTTAGAGCTCATGGTTCAGGGTTTAGGGTTTATGGTTTAGGGCTCAGGGTTTAGGGTTTAGGGTTTAGGGCTCAGGGTTTAGGGTTTAGGGTTAGGGTTGAGGGTTTAGGGCTCAGGGTTTAGGGTTTAATGTTTAGGGTTTAGGATTTAGGGTTTAGGGTTTCAGGCTCAGGGTTCAGGGTTTAGGTTTCATAGTTTAGGGTTTAGGGTTTAGTGTTTAGAATTTAAGGTTTAGGGTTTAAGGTTTAGGGATTTAGGGTTTAGGGTTTAGGGTTTAAGGTTTAGGTTTTAGGGCTCAATATTTAGGGTTTTGGTTTTAGGGTTTAGGGTTTAGGGCTCAGGGCTCAGGGTTTAGGGTTTAGGGCTTAAGGCTCGGGGTTCAGGGTTTAGGGTTTAGGGTTTAGTGTGTATGGTTTAGGGTTTAGGTTTTTTGGCTTAGGGTTCAGGGTTTAGGGCTTAGGGTTTAGGGTTCAAAGCTCATGGTTCAGGGTTTAGGGTTTAGGGTTTAGGGCTCAGGGTTAAGGGTTTAGGTGTTAGGGTTTAGGGTTCAGGGTTTAGGGCTCAAGGTTTAGGGTTTAGTGTTTAGGGTTTAGGATTTAGGGTTTAGGGTTTAGGTTTCATAGTTTAGGGTTTAGGGTTTATAGTTTAGAATTTAGTTGTTTAGGTTTAAGGTTTAGGGTTTAGGGTTTAAGGTTTAGGTTTTAGGGCTCAGTATTTAGGGTTTGGGTTTTAGGGTTTAGGGTTTAGGGCTCAAGGTTTAGGGTTTAGGTTTAGGGCTCAGGGCTCAGGGTAAAGAAATATTACCCAATACAACTATCTTCTTTTTCCCATCGCATGGGAAATATTTCACTCATTGTAATGTTATGTGTCTTACCCATTCTTATTAGTAATTGACAGAGAGTATTCAACTGAAAAGGGTTCATCGACTTCGTAGGCAGAACATTCAAAGAGAGTCATCACAATTTGATGTCTTTCATCTGTTGATATTTTGAAGGAGGGAAATGTCAGATTCCTGAATGTCCAATCCTTCCACAGACCCCAGTAGTCCTCGATCCTTGGATACAAGGAGACACCATTACTTGGCTTCCATTTATAATGATAGAGATATTTGTAAATTCGTGTTATGACCTCTAAATCTATATGAATTTCAAGTTGCTTGGAAATCACATCACACCCTTCACTAGGATTGATGACTACCCCTATCTTTTTGAAGGCACTTTTGAAAACATCCATGGGTTTATCATATAAGGAATTATCAATGAATGGAAGGTCACTAAGTCATAGGCCAGGTGACTCCCTTTTAGAACTAAACAAGAAATATTTACTAGGTGATTGATAACCCCTTTGTGTTCTTAGCCATTCCCCTATTTCTATGCTTATTTTGAACACTTCAGGAAGTTCTGTCAAATTTACTATCCATTCCAGTAGAACAAGAACTTTCTCTTTCTCCGGAGGAGAGGATACTGCAGGAAATTCAATTATGATCCTACACCTCCACATTGGTATATTCTCTGTGTTTCTTTTGTTTCCTTTAAGATTAATTTTTGTGTTGTGATGGTTATTTTTTCCAGCTTCCAATGGGTCATCCTGGCTTGCATAATACCATACATGGAAATATGAGAAATGTGAAATTTGTTTCAGAGTGTGAATAAATTTACATTCAAGAGCGCAAGTATATGTGGGGAGAAACAAGTTTGGAAGAGATGTGTAATATGCATTGCAAGGCACAAGGTAGATGTCATATCCATTTAGTTACTTGTCCCACCTCTCATAAACAAGGTAGTTCTATAAGCAGACTCAATGATGGTTCTAGGCACGAGACTAGGAAATATTGATGAAATATGGTTCGGGGTTTAGGGTTTAGGGTTTAGGGTTTAGGGCTCATGGTTCAGGGTTTAAGGTTTAGGGTTTAGGGTTTAGGGTTCAAGGTTCAGGGTTATGGTTTAGGATTTAGGGTTTAGGTTTAGGGTTTAGGGTTTAGGGTTTACGGTTTATGGTTAAGGATTTAGGGTTTAAGGTTTATGGTTTAGGGTTTAGGGTTAAGGATTTAGTGTTTAGGGATTAGGGTTTATGGTTTAGGGTTCAGGGTTTAGGGTTTATGGTTTATGGTTTAGGGTTTAGGGTTTAGGATTTAACATTTAGGGCTTAAGGTTTAGGGTTTATGGTTTAGGGCTAAGGGTTTAGGGTTTAGGGTTTAGGGCTTAGGGTATATGGTCTAGGGTTTAGGGTTTAGATTTTAGGGCTCAGGGATAAGGGTGTAGGGTTCAAGGCTTAGGGTTTAGGGTTTAGGATTTGGTGTTTAAAGGTTTAGGGTTTAGGTTTAATTTTTATGGTTCAGGGTTTAGGGTTTATCATTTAGGGCTCATGGTTCATGGTTTATGGTTTATGGTTTAGGGTTTAGGGCTTAGGGCTCAAGGTTTAGGGCTTAAGGCTCACATTTTAGAGCTCACGGGTAAGGGCTGAATGTTTAAGGTTTAGGGTTTAGGGCTTAGGGTTTAGGGTTTAGGTTTTAGGGTCTAGGGATCATGGTTCAAGGTTTAGGGTTTAGGGTTTAGGGCTCAAGGTTTATAGTTTAGGGTTTAGGTTTATGGCCTAGGGTTTAGGGTTTCGATTGTAGAAGTTAAACGCTAAAAGCTTTAGGCTGAATGCTGAAATCCTGAAAATTACCTATGTACTGACCAGATTATACTATAAAAAACTATCTCCTAAATTGTGACTCATGGAGCTGTGAGACTAATTCCATAAGGTGCAGAGTGACCCTAATTTCTTATATTTACATAAATAAATTTAAAGTATAAGAAATAATAAAATATAAATAATAATAAATGAAAAAATTATTAAACTTTATTTATTTTTGTAAATAGAAGCATGCCAAAAGCATATACAATGTTTATACTATAAAGAACGCCTACATGTTTTGCATTTTCACTTTTTCCAAGCCATGCCTCAAGGCTTGGGATCCGGTTTGGATCCCCAAGCCTGAGGCATGGACCTGCACAAACACAACAAACAACGTGTTTTTGTAGGAAAATGTAAAAATGCCACTTCCTCCATGATAAATCAACATAAAACAATCGATTCGTTTAAAAAAATTATACCACGACGTAGAGCAGAGTTTCTTCTTTCTAAAAATATAATTTTTCAAATTTTCTGACTAATATAAGGTTTCCATATTATTTATTTTCTAACTATGGATTTTTATAGCTATTTTTTGAAGTTTAAATATGTCTATCTTTCATCGTGTATCTTTTTTTTGGGTCATCGAAATTGAAAAAAAAAAATTATACTAGCACAAACTAGGCCTAATTCTATACATATTCAAAAAAAATCTAATTTTTGATATTTTTTGAGGTAGTTAGGGGGGGCACGGTCGGAGCTCTGTTATTTTTCAGAACATAAAAATTTATGTACTAGAAAAATCATAAAAAATAAATACTTGCTAAAAAAATCTAAAAAAAATTCTAGCACAAACTAGATGCTCCTAGCTATCTTTCTACCAAAGGGTTTTCAAAACTACTAAATGGTGCTCAAAAAATGGTGGGGGGCACGAAAGTCACTCTGTTATGTTTTTTAACAAAAATAGGAGCACTTGTTGGTATTTTAGTTATTTGACCCACTTAAACTTATCCATTTTCAATAAAATTTAGTAGCTTAGAAACTAGACTCAAAATGCTACGATTCATGTTTATACAACATCTTCCAATTTTGAGTGTAACTATTTCAAAAAACTCATACAAGTTGAAGTTTTTTATTTTTCAGTCAAATACTTGCATTCATACATAGTTCTCTCTTTTAGGTCTCTTGGCCTTGTAGCCCTCCTAACCTACAAATCCTACTATAACTCAAGTTTTCCCGAAACAATCCCACAACCTCAAGGGTGATTAAGAGATCCTTTATGGAGAACTAAGACATACCTAAATTCCATATCATGTTGCTTTGTACGGAATAGTACTTCCTTTGTAGCATATCATGCCAATTAGGTCTATTTAACTCTCATAGCTATGATAGTGGTGTTTGATGCAATGATCTCACGTGAAAATCGATGGATCCACCTCAGGGATGACAATATGATGATGATCACCAAATTGTGTAGCTTAACTCCTCCATTTGACCACTCATGCATATTAATTTGTTCCTTTTCTTATACTTGTACAACCTGATCTACAAAACCTCCTACCACTTGCTCACACGTGCGAATTACACCTTGGGACTCCCCACACAATCATTTTATGCCTAGACAGAGATGCCCACCAAATCTCTTGATTTTCTGATGGTTAGACAAATAGATATTTCTTGCCCTAGTTAGGGCCTAAGAGTTCAAATTTGGGTCTACAGGGAATTATTGGGAGTTTCCTCCTTATATTCATGCAATCACATATCTTTCAAGAGCTATTGTTCCATAACTGTCAATTTCCTCCTCTCGTCCTAGGCAGAGTAACAAACATATTGTCTACAAATTGCAAGAAATAAATATATGAACATGTGACAAAAACACCTGCATACTATTCCGTTATCTTGTCATTCTTTATACATCTTGATTTCATCATAATTCCCCATTATTCTCCACTGATCTCCTCGAACCAATCCTCCTTGCTTCTTAACTATCCTAACTAGTTACTTATTCTAGCTCCTAAAAGAGCTCAACCACCTTACTAACTTAGACATGACCTGACCACCTTCTTTACAACTCATGAACACGTTTTACAAACAAATATCAAATCTTTTCATGACTTGTATGGCTTCATTTAGCCTATATCCACCTGAAATGCCCTTAATTAGGCTTATGACAACTACTCCAACTTCCTACATACCTAGACTTATCTTTACAAACATATTCACTTTTACATGGGTAAAATCAATCAATCACTCATGAATCATGATTTATACCTACTCACAACTCTCTCACACCCCTAAATTATGCTAATGTCTTGATGTACTTGCATCACTCACTAGGGACATCTTTGGCTATATAAGAGAACACATTCAAGCATGCTTTAATGACTTTGGGACCTAATCCTTACAATCTCAATCCTTTAAGAACAAATCAACAAATTGTCAAATCTAAATGCATTTTATGTTGTTTCCCTAAATAATTATCACACATTATAACTCTCATCAAATATCATTTCCATGTGTTGGAGACCTTATTTGGGTCTTGCCAAAACCAAGCTGTTTATGCACATTCACACACATCCACTAGGAGGAAAAATTATGTGTGGATTTATCCCTCTTTGAATCATTGGTACATATTGCAATGCTCGTCACACGAATTTGGGGTCGCGTGAGGTCATTCCAGCTCAATCAAACTAACCCCTTTATAATGTCAAAAGTGAGGAGAAGCCATTTGATAAGACATAAGAAAAATTTAAGAATTTTTATTATAGACTCCAAATCTAAAGACACATAAAAATTAGGCACCAGAACCCAATTCCAGATTAGATCACTAGAGTGAAAAATTGGCCACATGAGGTTAGAACTGTCTGTCATTTATACCCAACTTGGATGATTTTTTCATGCACTCGTTTTTTAGAATTTAGATTTTATATGCACTTTCATTTGGGTGCAATAACATGATACAACTACTTTGTCCCAATGCAAAATGTGTGTTATGGAATTTAGAATAGCTCCCCCTATGCAATTAAGTATGCAATCCAAAATGCAATCCTTGATGTAATAGATAGAAAATATTAGCTCCTTATAGATGTATGTGCCTCTTGAACGCTTGCCCCCTAATGAGGTTAAATACGATATATATATATATATATATATATATATATATATATATATATATATATATATATATATATATATATATATATATATATATATATGATTCATTTTCTTAAGTTTCGTCATTAACAAGTGAAAGGACGGCCCAAGGTAGCAAGCAATGTTTTGAATGATGTAACATTCGAAAATCAGAAAAATGAAGGACAGAAGCGCCCAGAGGGGACAATAGCACTAGGGTGCTCACGTACCTAATGAGCAGTAATACTGTACATGGTGCTTAAAAGATCAAACAATAAAATCATAACTGAGTAGGATGTCAACTGGTATGCAAAATTGTAAATTGCCAATAAAAAAAAACAAGCAATAAATACACTTGCATAGCAACATTTTAACTCAATATGAGCCCCTTTTATAATTGCATTTCAACCTTTTATAAGCACTTGTCCCTAGAATAGTTAAATAACTGCTTTTTAACTCAATATAACCCCTTCTCTAACCTTAAGTTGACTAAGCTTAGGTTTCGTAATAATGTTTTGCATATTATAATTTTGATTTAATTAATTAACTCAATAAAATGAATTAACTAATTGCATTTCATGTGAAACACTATACACAATTTTATTCATTATGATCTTATGTAACTTTATTTTGATATGGATATTTCAATAATTTTTTGGCCTTATACCTTGAGGGATGATCAATTGGCATTTTTTAACGTAATCGCCTTATCAGTGAAAATATTACAGTATCATTGGTTTTGAAAGACTTGTCCTTCCCAAATATTTTGCATCCTCTTGTGAGCATATAAATATTGTTGTTGCTTAAAAAAAAAATCTAAATATTGTTGAGCACATAAATATGGTTAATCAACTCTTAGTCCATTGGTGAAGTTGTTAGGTTCACAAAGAGCCCACCGGGGATCAATTCTTGCTGCGTGCAAAGGCCTAGGCACCAGGTACCATAATAAGGAATGAGGGGCCTAGGCACCAGGCACCATAATAAGGAATGAGGTTGGGATCGTGCCCCGAACGACTTTGGCGGAATGGATACCTCTAAGCTAAAGGAGAGTGGATAAATTCCATCCCTTCAACAACAACAAAAATCTAAATTTCCATTACTTTGAGAGACAAAACTCTTGTAAGGAGAACCATGTTGTTCCTTTGTCTCTCTTTCAATACTTTGCCCTTCTATTACCTGACTCTCAGCCATTTCATTTTCATCCCTATCAGCCTCTTCTTCATTATCATTATCCTTAATGGTTCAGAGTTAGAAAAACCAGGTTCAGTAGTGGATGGGTTTTCTTTTCCGAGGTCATGTTCTAAAGTGTCTTGAAGATTTTCCACCAGTAGGGATTGGGTTTCCTTCATCATGCAAGTTCTTTGAAAAGCATAAGTCTTCACATTCGGTTGCACGCGTTTATAGTCTTCAACCATATACCCAACAAAATCCAAATTCATAAAGAATTAATTTCTCCTTCTGCACAACGTTAAAGCATTTTGTCAAACTATTAGCATGCAATCACCAACACCCGCAATTTAAATGGTGTTCCTTTCCATGGTCTCGTAGCATGAAATGATAAGGCGTTGTGTGCATTATTTCCACTTACACAATTAATTGTCTGTATTAAACACTTCCTTAAAAGACATTTTGTCAAACAGTTCACCCACTTGAACCAAAACTTGTTCCATAGCTTTTGCAATCTGAAGAGACCGCACTCTCATATTTTCTAGAATTTAGTTGCAGTCTACTTCCTGATGAGACTTAATCATTAATGTTGGGAGGTTTCCATGTTGTTTATGAGTCGCGATGGCGTGACACTTCAAAATTATTTGGATTTGACACATTTTTTCACTCTCAGTTGTCGGTTACTGACTGAAATTCAAGAACTCCTTATCAACCACATGTGTTTTAACCACCACTTAAGCCTGGTCAATAGTTTAATTACACAGTTTCACTTTAAAATATCCTTCACATTTTATTGTTCAAGTGGAAATACTATCACGTTTCCATGTCAGGATTATTTGTCTATGGAAGAATTGAAGTCAAAAAACCAATGTGGAAATAAGGTAAGCATTGGTTCTTGTGGACTCTCATAGAGACAAACTCTATATATTGACTTCAATTCCTGATTTGAACTGATCTAGTGCTTTGAAGCATTATAGTAACAAATTTTGATGGAAGGTTTCAGTGTCATTGTGCTCTCCCAAAGATTGACATATGGTTTTTAACAATTATCTCAGTTATGAAAAGAACGGACATTATTCTCTTAACATGTTGACCATACCATTTGATTGTTATGGCTTATCTAAAGATGACCCTTTATATATCCTTCCATACAACAATATAACACCACTTTCAAATTTGAGGAGCCCATAGTCTACAAAATCTTCCCACTTTCCATATCCAAATACCTTGCTTTATCAAAAAGATTGATTAGACGAAACAAGATGCACTCGGAGACATTATCACCAAGTGAGGCCCAAAACTTGGCCAAAGAAGGAAAATTTTAAAATACGTGTTTGTACTTCAAAAAACGTCTTACAAGTGATTTTGACACATGAGACATAAACTACAAGATTTCTTGATGGTCCAAATTTCTCATGATAACAAGTCCCAAGGACACTAATATCTTTAGGCTTCTAAGAGATATCCCAAAGAAAATTGTCAAATCCTCTACCACCCTCAAAATTGTCCCAAAGAAGCCTCTTAGATTTTTTTCAAATTTGGCATACTCAGATTTAGAGGGATCCCAACAAGAGGAGTGATACATGTGTTTTAGCCAACACGTTGGAAAAAACCTTGGAACTTTCTTGCAAGAGACCGAGGTTTGAAAACCCAAAATTTAATTGTTTCTTCAATTGGACTATAGAAATCCACATATCAGAGGATATAGATTGAAAGGTAAAGGGGATGCTAAAGAATTTGAATTTCTCACCAAGATGAATCCAATTCCACTTTCATTTATTCATCCAAATGGGAAGGGGGGTGTACTATTGTCTCTAGTGTCATGTTGGTGAAATATTTTGTCAAGGGAAAAATGTGGATTTCTTCAATGCTCAGAGGACTATGTCCTTCCAATTCAAGATGGGGTAGCTCCCATTTACTGAAAGATAGAAAAATATGTACACTAAGCTATCTCTTGGGGTGGTCATAGACCAGGGAATGTGTAGAAACACACTTGTCATGGCCACAACAATATCTAAGGGAGAGGGGAAAATGTAGATAAGCGAGGAGAGAAAAATGAGGAGGAGAATTGTATTAATGAGATAAACTCATATTTCATTAACTACAATTCGGAGAGCTTTCTAGTTTCAATCAGAAGACAGGGGAAAACACCTGCAATTTATATAAAGAATATGAAGTAATAAAAAAAATTGAAACAAAGGTAAACTTCTTATTTTCATTCCATTTCAATAGGCACAAAGTCTTTATGTCCTTACAAAATTTCCATACATTCAACTAAGTGAAAATAAGGAGAATCAAGGAAAATTACCATGTAGAAAATAAATTAATTACAACATGCTATAGAGAGAAAAATTTGATTTCCTAGAATGGAGAGGACATTTTAACCAATAACTAAAACAAGTGACTTTTAGTATTCATATAATATTATCCATATTCCTTTCTAGAGTAATACATTTTTCCTTATTTTAAGAAAAGTGATTTTACAAAACTGGAATATAAAGCCACTTAAGTTAAATTGAAAAAGTGCACCTCCAATGAAGAAGTTGAAATCACTTAAGCTATTTTTTGGAAAAATGATTTCTTCATGAGAAAATGGGGGAAAGAAGAAAGAAGAAGATAACAAACATCATTCCATGGATGGAGCGTGTGAATATGGAGATCTTTAGATGCACTTCACTGGAAAAATATTTTGACCTTTCACTATTGAGTTGAACCTGGACACTGCTTCTGGAACCTCTCTCTTGTGGGGAATGATGGTATTTGTAATGATATCAAGCTAGTGATCAGTTTCCCCTTGAATTATCTTGCAATGTTCGAGCCATTTTGGAATATTTTGGTATGAATTAGAAATGGAATCTCGTATATGAGAAATATTATCAATGAGTTGATCACCATAGTATTGTGGGTTAGACAATTATCCTTTTACAATATTATGAAAGTGCTCATGGAGTTCATCCAATGATGTTGGCTCAGAGTGCAATGAAGGGAATCTCATAGTGTTCAAGTGATCGTTGATTCTTTCCTTGATCTCTTGGCCTCAATTAAGATGGTATGAACAGTATTTTATGGCCTCGGTGAGGGCTCTCATTTTCCACTCCATTTTCCTGATCCATATTCACGAAAAAATATCTTCTGAACTCTATAACACTTTCTTGCTAAGAAAAAATTTGGGATCGACGAAACTCATCTTGTGAATGGTTAGTAAAAGCTCATTCTAGTTACTAACCTCCTTCTTGGTCGTAGAGAAAATAACTTGCACCTTCTCAGTTGATAAAGTAACAACCTTGTATATTTGGATCATCTCATGGAGAATATCACACCCTTTCTACATAGTGGAGTCAATCCATGCTTCATTCATCCTTCTCATATTTCCAAAGCGTCGAGACTCTTGAACAAAATGTGGGTCAAAGTTAATCAGGGGATCAATTGACTCGAAATGAGAGGAGGAGATTCAGGATTTAAGACGGTCTAGAAATACGGTGTCAATGCATGCACTTGGCCCTCCAATTTCTCTTGAGTTTTTATACCTTTCCTTGTTTGGGAAAATAATTTGGAAGTTGTTTTCTCGAAGTTGTGAATGTCTCCTTCAGGAAGGAGCTCTCCACACAAATACCTAGTCATATCATAGTTAGATATCTGCATTTTACTTTCATCTTTCTCTACCCTTGGATGAGAAAACTTAATGAATTGAGACTCTTAGGCTCTATCATGAATCTAGAAGCCATCTTGGCTTTCTGAGGAGTAGGTGTAAGTTTCCAAACTTAGGAGAAATTTCAATCAATGGATTTTTAGCCTTGGAGACAATATGTTGATTGTTGTTTATGATGTCTTGAACCCACAGGAAAACATGACATGCAAAGGAAAATGAAACATGAATCATCAGACTACCTATAGGGGAAACAAAGACCAAGGATCAACTCTGAACTGGAGAAGTTTCATGATCACTATCTACGTGAGACTGTACTAGAAGCATAGGGGATTTGAGATGTGATTGCATTAGGGGCTTGGGAGACCTAGACTTGTTCCTAGTTAGAGAGATGATGGAATCTCTTGGTTTAAGAGTATATTGATCAAATATTTTCACTGGTATTATCCTATGAGGAGACTTAGTGTGAGATTCTGGAGATATTTTTTGGGGAGGATGTCTTACTTATTAGGTGTCTTCATTACTAGGAACTCTTGATTATCTAACATATACTTCATTCCCTAACTTCTTGGACTATCTACTAGAAGGTCAAGTTATATAGTACCTCTCAGTAGAATTGAGTTCATACACCTTCTTAAGAAACCAAATTTTTACCTTTGAAGGACATCTACGGTACAAGCTAGGACATCAAAGGACTCCACAACTAACCATTCTACAAGAGGAAGAGGACTGAAGCGGATGTGATCCAAATATCCATATTCAAATAAATCACTAGCATTATCCATTATATCCTCAATGACCCATTTTGGGACAATAGTCCTTCATTTTTTGTACTTTCATCCTTGAGAAGTCTCATTTCCTAACTTCTATCTCATCAAAATAATCCTCCCAGTAATATTCTATTTCAAGTTGATGAGAAATACCAAAATTTTTGTGTTCAACTCCCATGTACTATTTACTGTAAAATGTTTTCATTGTGCAGGAAGCTTATAGACCGAATGGACTTAGAGAAGCCTTTATGTTGCATGTATTTCCTAAATTCTTATAAGAGTAAATACCCAGGAAAATTATGAATATTGCTGGACTTTCTTCTTTCTTTCTTGGAATTTGATGTGTGTAAATTCCTACATAACTCAATGACGATCAACTTATCACTTGGGTATTAATGAAGTCTCATGGGGTCATCTTTGAATCCTCTGAAACGTATGTAGGATAAAGTATTGAACTGTGTGAAATAACTTTCTTATTTATTGATCAACTCACAAGCTTTCACTGAAAATCTACAATTGACATTTCCTTCCACTTTATAATTAGGGGCATTATGAAAACATCATTCACTTCTAGGTGTAATGTCTCTTGTACTCTCGTAGAGTGAACTATGGATACACTTGATATACAAGAGCACCTCTTTGGGAGTATCTATCAAAATCCAATCTAGGTTGTTTATGCAAAGTTACAATGGTATACACCAAGTAGGAAGTCATAGTAGTCAAGAGTGTAGATTTTCACTAATTATTTGACTCTAGTCAATATTTGGAGTTTCTTTGATAGTAATCAAAATAAATTGATACATCCATAGATATAATTATTTAGTAGATGTATCCCCTATTAGCCTATTGAACACGACTATGAAATATGAGATGTTCTTGATGAATTCAAAGCGAGAGAGTGTCTTCAGAAGGTAGGAGAAATTTTGAGATGTCTTAATCTAGATGTCAATTGTTACTCTTTAGAGGAAAGACTCTTTTCTTTCCCACTCAAGAAAATCGTCTTCCTTGCTCAAGATCACTTTGTTCTTAGGTATTGGAATACACAAGAACTTAGAGATTCCCTCTAAATGTAGTATAACAACAATGGAGCTGTCATCTGGAATGATGGTTTGACTCTTTATTTTATAGTTTCAGGAACAAGTGAATACTAAGTTTGTGTCTTGAAGATCTAATGGGAACCCAATAGCTTAGTAGAGTCTAATGTTGAAAATTCTATCAGTTAGTGCAATGTAGGTTTCTTCTTTCATTATTCTCTTCAAGTCCTTGAAGTCCAAATGCTCTACATTACTATCTCTAACATCTAGATATTCTAATACTAGAATAAAAAAAATTTATATCCAGAATATTATAACTCATGTTGTGAGTTTGTTACATATGAAGTTCTAGAAATGTTAATGCATCTTGAGAAATTAAGAGAAATGGAATTTCGCTTCAGTTTAAGAACTTTTAGGCTTTTAATGGTGTTTTTCAGTTGCAACCTTGATTATATAATCACAAGATTAATACATATCCAAATCACATGAGACTTGATTCTTTGGAAATATGTTTCCAAGATAAATATCTGCTCCAATTTTCACAAAGATCTCTCATCAAAAATGGTAGAAAATGGAAAAACAAGTTATGGTTACACAATGGGTTTTTAAATGGGGTTTGTGAGAAAAATGAACCAAAACACAACAAATAAATACCTTCACTCTATAAAATGAGGAATAAATAAAATTGGAGGTGTTTTGAAGGAAAAATCATGGAGATGCAAGCTATGATCATTTGAGTTTTTTGGAAGAACTATAGTAAACAAGGGTTTCTCTAACAACAAAATTCAAGTGGTAAGATAAATAAAACTATAATTTTATATCCTTTATATCATACATCATCTTGTAGTTGTTTTTGGGAGGATAAAGTGTACAAAATTTCAAGGATTTGTAGCCATTGGAGCTCAAAATATGAGCCAATGTAGTTTGAGAAACACTAGGGAATCCAAATTGTTTTCATGGCCAAACGGGAGGAGAAGTGGATTTTTGATGGTTTTCTCCATATGCACTTTATGTATTTTTGAGTTGGTGTTTTGGAGGAAAAACATGGAATTTGAAAAGTCACTTTAGTGATGGAGGGGATTGGGTTTTACAAATGCAAACATGAAAATGCACCTCATTTGCAAGATTTTCTCTCAAAGTGCACTCAAATTGAGTGAGGAAACACTTATGAAGTTCATGGAACATTGTCAAAGTGTGCCAATGCATGGGGATCCAAAAATGCACCCAAGGCGCATAAGACCACTTAAAACAAACCAAAAATCTCATTTGATGTTACCTTTTGAGTTTGGAATGGGCCAATCAAGCTGAGGTGCACTTATGGGGGTTGGGAAACATAAAACTCATGTGAAAACTTTGTTTCCAACTTCCCAAAAGGCCGACATGCTCCATAAGTACACCCAAATCACTTAAGTTGTTGACATTGACAACTCAATGAAGAATTGGAACATAAAGTGCACTTTTTGGGTCCAATACCAAAAATTAGAGTTTTCAGGGGGTATAATATATAATCTTAGCAAGGGGACATGGGGGACACAAAAACACATCATGAGGTGTTTTCAACTCACGTAATTTGGCCCCATCCTCATGAGATCCTCACCCCTAGTAAACAACAATCTATTTATGCAAGTCCCCATTCCAAGAGGTACTTATCAACATTTTAAAATCTTCACCTATGACTATGTGGTGAGCATATCTCTGGAGCTTGCCTCATAGGAATGGTAAGGAAAAATTCATGCTTACGGAGGATTGGCAGTTGAATTGTGACTCATGCGGAAGGGAAGACATTTTGGTTCCCAATTTTGGTCTCAAATTTTATTTTGGTCTCAGTGTGTTTCTCATATTATTTAATGGGTTGATCAAAATACTGAAGAATTATTCATTCAATATCTTACCTTCACCCATGTCAAGGTCAGAATGTTTTTCGGTCTCACATTCCATTAGTCACTGTGTTTCCTAGGTGGAAGGATCTTCATGGATGCATTATGCAGGAATTTTTTTCAAGTTATCATCAAGGTCAGAAATGAATGGAAGTGTTTCATAGATTGGTTCAAGTGAAATAGGGCATTCTTCACTTATCTCAGTGGTCCATTCACCAAGTGCTTCTCGCTTCTTCTCTCAGTGTACCTTACAGGGCTACAAAAATTCATCATTCTAGGAGGCTTCTTCACTCATATAACTAATTATTTACGATAATGATGTAGTTACGACACATATAACCCGAAAACACATCATACAATCACATTTGATTTATTGTGCATGATGTTATTGAGACAAACTAATCCCTAAATCTCATCACATCATCGTAATTACGTTCATATGACTCAAATAGGGTAAACTACCTCTCTTCTTGAGCCAATGTGTGGATGATGTTTAGGAAGGTTTGAAGCATGTATACATTAATTTATAATACTCCAAGACTCTATTTTTTTTATAAAACCCTATTATGAGTCTTTAATCCACCATAAGGCTTAGTCCTAGAAATGTATTGTGAGAAGTTTTGGTGTTCCCATGTAGAAAGTGACCTTTTATGAAGAGAATGATTTTTAAACCTTTAGTAGAGAGGAACAAAGAAACTAAAGTTTTAATATGTGTGTAAAAGTATCCTTAAAGGATTTCTCATTCCTTCATATATGATGGCCCTAGATTCCTTGGTAGATTGGACTAGCTCATCCTGTCTTGTTCCTTGAAGAAGGTTAGAACATAATGACAGAGTTAGGATATGGAGATCATCAACTCACTCCTTAAGTCTCACATTTCACTCACTTTCTTGACCATGAGTGGAAAAATCCTAATATCAATGGAACACAACACTCTAAGATCAATGGAACAACTTTCAAGACTTCATTATTCTTGAATCTAAAAAATTTACACCCATTTTTGTCCGGAACCAAAAGGGACAGCTATACTATTTTGAAATGTTTTATGAAACCGTCAAGCCTTAGATAAAAAATGATGTTTCCAAAATTTAGATGATTCACATAGATTTCCAATACCTATTTATTTTCCTCATAAATCCTTATGTAGCTCTCAGAATCATCCAGAGAATTCAGGTTTCACCATTAGAGTGTTTATTTCCTGCACCTAGAAAACCCGTTGTTGTGCAGATTGTCCTTGAATGATAAAACCTTTCCTAAATATTCCTAAATTACCTCCAAAACTTCAAATATTTCCCAAAATAACCTCCAGATACTTGATATATTTCCTAAACTCTTATGAAGGGTGTTTTATTAGCTCTAGAATGGCCAAAATAACTAATATTCAAAAATTAAAATTTTTGAAGCATGACAACTAAGCCCTTAATTGAAAATTAGGCTTCTCAATTATTGTGCATCCTTCCTCTAGCTAGCCTGCCTTCATTTCAACCTTTACCCCAACTTAGAGGAAATTCCTAATAAGATCATTTCGTGTGTTTCAGTGTGCAAGGAAGATTGCCTAAGGTGATTGATCAACTCATTCAATTTCAATGAGAGACTACTTCCTCCGAAAGCCTAAAAAACCATTTTTAGACATTCTGTAGATAATTGAACACCCTTCAAAAGTGTTGAGGGAAAATCTAAAGCATCTGAGGGTGATGTCATAGAGCATTGAATATGTATAAGGAAATTTAGGAAAGCTTAGGAACTAAAATATCATTGAAGAGCAATTTGTTTAAGACTGTGTTTTTCAGGTGAAGGGAATGAAAGTTTAAACAATGAAAGTTGACTTCTTCGAAAGATTCTAGGAGTTCCGAAAAGAGTTAAGATGCAAACAAATAGGAATTGGAAAGATATTATAATACTCTATAAGGTGGAAAAATTAAAATTGATTCAAGGCTCAAATACTTCTTTAGGTACTTCAAAACTCTGTAGATGCCCCTCTAATTTTAAAATGAAGTAGGACCTAAATTTTGAGTTGCAAGAATATTTAGATTATTAGAATAGTTTTGTTGATCATAAAATTTGATTTGTAGTGTTTCAGTGAATTATGGAGGTCAATAAAATGTAACTCATCCTCAATTTTCATTCAAGGATTCATCCCCCTATCTGGAGGAGAAAACTCATTTCCATTAGGAGAAATTTGAGCAAAACGGTGTCCAAGTACCATAAGCATGCTTCCACCCAGATGTCATCTGTAATTCCCACCCATGTGGGACCAAAACACAAGACCAAACATAACATGATTTTTTTCTTTCATATTAATCAATACATCTATGCGACACCAAAAGACTCACAAGAGAGTGCACAACACCACATGTAATGTTTACACCGACATAAATAGCATGTAATATCAATATGAAAACAGATGTAACCAATGTCAAACCTATGTATTTAAGCAAGTATGAAATCATGACCCAACCACAACATGCACTTCATGACTGGAGGTATTCCACCCTGTCACATTTCAGGTTTAACTCTTTATTGAAATCATATTTCATTATTAATCTTTGAGGTTTGAGGAGCACTTGACATGAAGCATACTTTTTCCTTTTTCTCTAGATTGCATTTTCCTTCTTCGTTTAACATTGAATTTAAGTTGATTACCTCTTCACTACCATTTACATTCCCTTATTTAACCTTATAGGTCTCGAATCCATTAATCACGAGAGAATGTATCCCCATACACAATGATTTATACTATTTATTTCATTTCAGATTTAACTTATAACAAACACACTTGATCACACGTAGAGAGTGAACATAGCTTTAAAGGGCATGGATTCTATATTTTTCTTACTCGAAACGACATCTTAGGGACAATTTTTAGATAGACATAGTTGGCTAAATGTTTAAATACCAATAACATAAGAAAGGGTCCCATGTGTTAATTTACTTCCATTTGCACTCAAGGACTCTACATCCAACAAAAAGTCAAATTTGGAGTGGTGTAAAACCCTATATATCACACCTCCAAGTTTTAATTTCTTTCAAAAACAACAACACCTCTTGAATACGATTATAATTCTAAAGGTTATTAATGATTTCATTCACATTTATCTCTTATTGTCACAATTGAGAACACAACTGGAACGTCACAATTAAGATGCAGATCTCATTTGTAACTAAACTTTCTCAAAGATCCCTCAACAAACATCTCCTATTTTAGTCACCCTAGACTCCCTAAAACACTAAGGAATAAGGATTAATTAGCCTGTATTTAAATTGAGTCAAGATTCTTTTGATGTAATAAACAAAATGACTGAACAATTTACAAAAGTTTGCTTGATCACATTACAAGGAATAATGTTACCTTCCTTATTTCCCTTTATGATCCGATACACATACATAGATTAGCCCTGAGAGACTAAGAATATAGGACAACCATTTAAAGAAACATGTGGAAAACCAAAACATCATTCATGTCACCAAGTAACATAGTACCCTTAATTATAACAGCATGCACACTTCCACATGCACGAAAGGCCCTTATTACACGAATACCTAACTAGTACTACAAAGCCTCTAGGCCACCTGAAAAGGTTAATTTCATGGCATGGCTCAGCAAAGAGGTGGTTTCTAAAATGAATTCACCTATTTGCAAGACAATCCCTATGAGATCCATCTAGAGATCGAAACTTTCACTAAAACCCATCGAGCTGAACGACACGAAAACAAGACAATTTTCAAGGGTAACACTCTCAAGGTATGTTAGATTAGGGGAAATTGGATAACTTTTAAACTATCCTACTAATAGTGGTCAAACTATAACCATTCCTATATACTGTGGTTTCCTTTCTTCCGAGTGTTCCAAGCATTTTAGTAAGCACACAAGGGTACATAATCATCTCTTTCACATATGATCACATTATAAATCATCACTTCATTCCTAGTTGAAAATGTACATCTACATGATTAACTATATATATATATATATATATATATATATATATATATATATATATATATATATATATATATATATATATATATATGCCTACAATCACAATTACTCACAAAATATATTTTGGTATCTTGGGAAAACGGACAATCTATTTTGTGAGTAATTGTGATTGTAGGCATATATATATATATATGCCTACAATCACAATTACTCACAAAATAGATTGTCCATTTTCCCAAGATACCAAAATGATACAATTTCTTACTCATCACAAAATAATCAATAAATAACATTCATGTTCACAAGCATAATGTTGATATACATCCATTTAACATTACATGTATTTCAAGAATAACTCATTATTACAAAAGCATATAGAATGATGCAAATTTCTTCATGTCATGTGCCCTTACAACCACCGCATGGTCAACACAACTGTTGACATGGCATCCAACTACAATCAAGCATGATATACGATTGCACAATTTTCCACTAATAATGAAATAATACCTAACTTAATTTTAATGAGCATAAGAATACAAAGGCCATTTCATTTCATTGTCAAAGCCAAAAGGTAGGGATAGAGAGATGAGAGAGAAAATACCATTTATTTTCACATTCAAAATCTTTTCAAACAAACGTCAAGAAGGTTTCCTATAGTCATACATTTATGTTTACAAGGTTTCCTGATCATTACTTTACTTAGATGGGGTCAAATGATAGTTTTCTCCATTGAGTCGCAAGTTCCTCAAAACGTTAAATTTAGCAAAGTAGCTCAAAAATCAGCGTTCAAAAACAATCTTTTAGACTCAAACACCCATGGAATCAAATTCCTACACATTCCCCTATATACATGGAAATAATCGGAGCTAACAAAACCCCAAACTGGAAACAAGGATTAAAAGGGTGCTCATCTTTCTGAATCTACCAATCGTAAAAGCACTCAAGTGGCCTTGTCACCCAAGGACCAGATGCCTACAAAACCTATAAGGAAAACTAGCTTGCGGGACATTTTTCTCTAAATTGAGGGTTTGTAGAAATTGTCTCATAAAAAATTAGAGGTATGTGGAGGCCTAAATCCGTTTCGACACCCAGGGTCAAAACGGCGAGTCGAAATCAAACGGTAGTTTTCACTTTTAACAGTTGTTTAAGGTTGCAAACTAGCCCGTTACGCTCCTAAACACGTTACGAAATAAGGTCAAACAAAGTTCCGAGATACAAGCTAGGGTTCGGTCGGAAACTTCACATGACAAGGTATACAGCTAAAATTTGCTTTTCAAAAATCGGGGTTTATAAGGATATTTTACGCCTCATTGAAAACAAGTTTTTATTTAAATTTACAAGGTGTCTAAGGAGTAGTTTTTAGCTAACATTCAAGTTTAAAACCGCTAATTGTGTGGCTTCCGTAACTGGTGCTAAAGTCAAAGTTTTTTCCAACGTCCATGAGGCAAATAAGAGCGGCGTCTACATTTATGGTAACTAGTCTAGTTTCTTACAAATAAAGGTAAAAATTTACTATAAAATAGTACATCCCGTTTAATTTACCCAAGAGTTGTTTCTCTTTATATTGATTTATAACCCCATTTATATTAAGAAACAAGCAACGATAAAATCATGCTAGAGGTGGTAATATGACCATGCCTAAGATTGAGCTGGCGAGTGAATGAAGAACAAAAAGTGCGCGGTTCGCGGCTGTCCAAGCATTCTGTCAAACAGTTTGTGGCCTCGAAGATTCCACATGTTGCAAGCATATCTAACAGGGCATTTGCAACTGGCCTTGTGAAGATTCCACATGTTCCCAAAGCTCCATTTTTTTTGCACAGGCAAGGAGGATGCTGGCAAGGTTGTGAAGGCGGCTTCTCACCAGCCATTTACATTTTCTTAAACGTTTCCAAGGATTTTTCGAAGAACCCATTTCACAGTGGCATTTAATCAAATAGTTTACCTTCCTTTACCTTCCTAGAGTATTCCTCCACGTTTAAAAAAAAAAAATTCCACTGGGTGCTAGCAACCAAATAACATCTGTCAAAAGTCACGTCCTCTAATATTTTGGCAGGTGTCTACACTGTGTTGGAAACGCCATTTTTTTTAATCTGTCTGCACGGGATAACAGTATGTTGGCGTGCAGAAAATATTAGTTTTACACCATTTAACTACACATTTGATGAAGTAATGCAGAGTTCAACTCTGATATAAAGACCCCAAAATCAATCACCTCACGACTGCTATAAGGAATTGGATGGTAAAATCTAGTGACTTCAGTTTCAACACACATGTCTTCTGTGGCAGTCAGACTTCTATTATATGCATTTCCAACCATAAGTTGTCATTCTGTTCGGTATCAATGCTAAAACCCTATTAATGCCTCCATTTAGAGAGATATTGAAGTTGATATCATGTGTATCCTCTCTCTCCCTAACCATCTCCAAATTGCAAAAAAACACTCTTGGAATGATCATTAATTTTACGTGATTGTTCTTAACTCTCTGGAGTTGAAATATGAAGAGTGCCTGGACCTGAAATTCCTCTTTGCATTCCTCTTCTTTACAAACCTCCTACTGAAGTTGAAAGTATCGACTTGTACTATGCTAAGCAATAGCCTGTGCAGACCTTGGAGCATATATGAACTCTCCAGAACATTGGCCCAGCTAGGTATCCACGTGGCAGGAAAATATGACGGGGCTCGTGGGAGGTGGTTGACGTGGAAGGAGGGAGGGAAAGATGCTTTCAAGGAATGAAGACGAGTTGCACAGTGGTTCAGTATGTGGGTACCGCTCGACTTGGCTTCTTCCATTTTGCTAAAAATTGATGAAACATGGCACTCTGTGTAGAGTAAATGCACAAAGAAAGGTAAATCACCTCCAAGGTTCATAGCTAGGCACAAGCCTCCTGAATTTGGAGGAGCTTTTAAAAGTTAAGAATATTGGATAATTTAAATATTTTTTATTTTTTCTTTGTTGTTTATATTTTAAATTTCAAATGACTATATTATTTATTATTTTAAATTTTTCCAAATTTTAGTAACTACTTGCTGTTAAGGCATTCATCTTAACACATAATTAACTTTATTTGAAGGTTATGCGGATTGGATTTATTATTATTTGTAATATGATTTTAGTTAGACAAGTATTAACGGGATAAAAGGTATATAAATATTTTAAACTCAAGCATTAACATGCTCTAGAGTTGAATGAATTGCAAGAATAACGACATTACCACAAAAATAAAAGACACAACGACACTCCAAGGGTTCAAAAGGTTTAATCCACATAAGGACAAATTCAAACGTACCCTCATTATTTAATTAACACACTAGTTTAAATATATTTCTTTGTCATTTTTTTTACGATCCCTACGCCGGTGGTCAAAATGAAAACCCAACTTGAGCCCACTCGTTCGATGACCACCCCGCAGTCATTGGGCAAGGGTTCCAAGCGCATTTAATCGACAACTGGGATAGAGTTATCCTGGTCCCCACAACACCCGATGACTGTTGACAGCACGAGCACGAAGGGGGCACTACGTCATCTTGATCAAGAAATTGAATTGTGAATGAGTCATCATGTTCAAAGGTAAAATGTGGAGCTCAAGGAGTGACTTAATGATCATCATATCCTGACTCTTTCATTGTACCCATATCTCTCCAAGGAACAAGCCAAAATGAGCTAGTCATGTCATTGAGGTATCTAGGACCATTGTGTGTGAAGTATTAAGGAATCATCTATCTCCATGAGAGACATATGAGCAAATACATGTATGAGAATCATGAATTCGATTCCATGAAAGGAGGATTTTAGAGCTAGGAAAGGTGAGGGGATGACCTTCATATGGAGTACCTTGTTTCCGAGAATGAGCAATCATCTCAATTCACTTGATGTCATTCAATTGGGAGTGTTCTTAAACACTCATTCAACACCTAGTAGTGTGATCACACATCAAGGAGAAGGCGCATTGCAATCACCTCATTTTTTCCATAAGATAGGAATCCCATTCAGGGAGTAATCCTCTATCTACAAAGTGAGGATCTCGTTGAGTTGATTTGTGGTCACTAAAGTGAATTATGGACTAAATTTTAAAATTAGTACGAATTCAAGCAGTGGTAGGGCTATATGGATAATTATAGTGAACTAATTGATATATCACCCGCGCTCATTCCCTTCCTCTCCTCATATAGTGCAAAACAACTCCATTGATAAAAGATCTTATGATTCATCAACTTTATATCCCTAACCTACATATGATCAGTTAAAAGAAACGAGGGAGGTTGTCTATGTATTTTATATACTCAGTTGGAACTCCCACACCCTTCTCTCTCTATCTAGTGCTTAGCCCAAATGTATGCACCCGTATATTTACTCATTATTCCCCACCCCTATCCTCAATATAGATATGGGGTAAGCATCCATGTATATAGATATGGTGTGGGCTCCCTATATCTATTTACCTTAAATATCTCTCAAGAATGACTAACATTTTTGGGTATGAGTATGTTTATTCATCATCAATCCCTTGTCTCATATGGAAAATGTCTATGGCTCCCTACCATGATGAATGCATGGATTAGTGTGGTGAGATAACCAAGATCCACTTCACCTATTGTACCTATTTGTATAATTGATTAGATAGTTCTAGGATTGTAAAGTATGTACTCATCCCTAATACGATGCTACCCTTCTTCCAAGATGAAATTAAGGCTTAAACTCCAAACTCATGGGGAAAATCATGAGTCCATATACTCAAGCAAGTGTCATTATCTTTGGGTATTGTGTAGTTTGTAAAAATTAATTTGACACATCCAAAACTCCTATAAATGTTAGCAACCAATCCAGAAGGTCAAAAAACCTACAAAACGACCATATGTTTTTCCAACACAAAGACCGACTACAATATATATGCCCTGAAAGCTTTTAAGTCCTTGTTGAAATCCTGAAAATGAGTAAGTACTGACAAGATTAGATTTTGAAAAACTATCTTCTAGATTATAACTGTTGGAGCTACGAGACCAGTTCCATCAATTTTAGAGTGACCCTAATTTCTTATATTTACTAAAATAAATGTTAAGTATAAGATTTTTTTTATTATTTCTTTATACGTTTATTATTTCTTATATAAGAAATAATAAACATATAAAGAAATAATAAAAGAAATCTTATACTTAACATTTATTTTAGTAAATATGCCCCCTTCCCCCCTTCCAAAATTCATAAGACTAAAAACGCGTACATGTTTTAGGTTTTTAAATTACCACACCTGACAAACAAAAACATGTACACATTTTAGATGATTTCGAATTTTTGTCCACTTTTTGGCCCACCATTTTGGTGCACCTACCCCTCAATTTCCAGGTTGAGTCTTGGTTTCTCCAAGATGTCTCTTAGGAGACATCTCATCAAGCTGTATCCAAGGTTACATTTTATCAATATATATTCGAGGAGACATCTCATCCTATTTCATGGTGTTTTTCTTTTACAATTCTCACTATGACGAGAATTTTTGCTCTGATTTTTGTTAATCCAATACAAGGAATCCGTTGTAGAGTTTTCTCCTTTGATATAGCATAATTATTTTATGCACCAACTTTCGTGATTACAAGTTTAAATATAGTTATTATGTGTACTTCTCTTGTTAGAACTAGAGCTCCACACAACATTTGCACCCATCTTTACTGATTGAGACATGTAAATTGTAATGTACCCCTTTTAACTATAAATTAAAAAGAAGAGAAAATCAATTTACACATGTAAATTTAAAAATAAAATATATTTTATTGTGCAAATCAAAAATAAAAGAGAAATTCAATTTCAACTTGGGATTATAATTACTTATTTTTAAAGTTAATTAAGTGACTAAGCAAGTCACATTTTTCTAGGAATTATTTAATGTTTGGTATTTGAAATAAATTGATTTCTTCTAGGCATGGGTCGATCCATATGGCCCCATTTGATTTAATTTCCCTATGCATTTAATGTTTTTTTTGAGTGTGATCTCCAGGCACTTTTCTGAATGATATTCCCTCGTAGCTTTTAGCGCCAAAGATGGAGAGAGAACTTTGGAGGATGTGTAAGACAAAATATATAAAAGAAGATGTGGGTACTCCTTTTTCGCATGTTAACGATTTATTAAACTTATCTTCATGCTTGAAGAAGGGATGTATGCCCACTAATGACATAAAACAAAAGGTGTTCTTCAACACCACATTTCAGTGAAGTGTGTATGCCCTTTGAGCTTGAGTGATGAGTTATTTGCATGTCTATTCGATCTAAGTAAAGTCGTCATTATTGTGAGAGCTCGTGAGTTTATTTGGAGAGTGTTTGGGTCACTACTTGGTCAATAAATTCTAAAAATTGTTGTTGGTTTTGTCATTATATAAATCGACTTGTGGAGGGAGATTTATGGTGTTTCTTAATGGTATTTTGTAAGGATAAAATATGAACTGTTCTTGCCTATTACTCTATTGTTAATGCACTTGTTTCGTGATATTTAAAGCTGCTAACCTTGCTAGAATTTATGATAAATAAATCGACTAGGTTATGTGCTTTTCTATCATATTTTGGAAGGGTTTGAAGTCTTTTTTCAATTTTTTGTTACAAATCTATTAATGCATATCTGAAAGTGATAATTTTGAGTGTGGAGAGGTGTATGTTTGAGCTGGAATCAATTTTATAATTTTTCCTAACCCTAACGACTTGAATTGCATTTTCGGGGGCTATTTTGAGTGGGTTTTGTGATTAGAAAATTCAGATTGTTAGTTCATTGGAAAGTGCATAATTTTATCATCTTTCTGCAATTTATTTCATTCAAAACGGATAAAGATTGAGGGAGATTAATTTTTAAATTTTGAATTCATTTTCAGCTATTTCCAGACATATTAATTTATTTTTCTACTTATGCAATTTTATTGGTTAAAGGAGTGCAAATTCCAACTAGACAGTCCATCTAAACCCTTACCTTGGCTCACTCCAACCCCATTTGGGTTGTATTAAAGCTAGCATTGGGTTAGTTGAAGTGAACCTAGAAGGGTTTCTCTTCTAAGTTTTCTTGTTTTGCAAGTAGATTAATAATAATTAATTAATATCCCACAAGGGGATATTACATAAACCAGCATCATTCATCTTTCTCATTGAAACTAGATTTCTAGCTAGACCTGATTTGTAAAACACTTGGACTAAAGTATTTTTCCTCCCATCTCTGAAATTAAACTTCATTATTCCACTCCCCAAAAACATGTAGGTAAAAATATCTCCTAGCAAAACTTATCTCCCATCATACACCTCATATTCAAAATCACATTTCTTGTGAAGAGTCATGTCGAATGACACACCTAAAGCAATCATCCATGCATCATTACATGCATGTGCACTCAAGGATGCAAGGTAAGCATCACCATCACTTATGATTCCTCCTCCATCTTCAAAATTCACATTATTTTGGGGCATTTTGTCCTTATTTTATCTATAATCCTTCTTAAAGTGTCTTATTTTACCATGGTTTTAACACTTTTTTTGAATTCACTCTAGAGTCTTGGATCTTTTTTACACTTGGACCTTTTATCCCCTCTTTTTTTCTTCTTTCCTCTCTCTTTCTCTATCCCACAAACTAACAAATATTCCTTTGAGTGATAGTCATAATCAAACCATTTTCTCATCTCTTCAAATAATAAAGTTGTAACTATTTCATTAAGCTTTAGTTTTGTAGTGGTATTGGTAATAGCCATCACCCAATTTTCCCAAGAGTCTAGAAATTAATAGAGAAGACTAACACACATATCCTCATCATCCATCTTCACATCAATGGAAATTTACTATCATATTCAATAGAGTTAAAATTATTCATGTGCTCTACAACTGAGTCAACATCATTCATCCACAAAGAATAAAACTTCTTAGAAAAATCTTGTTCACATAATATTTAGCCCAATACAATGTTCCTAACTTATCCAGTTACTCCTTAGTATTTTTCTAACTAGAACATTTAATAACGCAAATTTAGTAACATATAATTTGATAGTACTACAAATTCAATAACATATAGCTCGATAGTACTCTTGACTTTCTTATCAATCTCGTCCCACTCATCCTGTTTCAATTTTTCATAAGCTCATTGTCTCACAATAATCCACTTATCCCTCTATGTACAAATATCCTCCATTGTGACTTTCTACAACTCAAAGTATTTTCCATAAAACTTGCCAATCTCAATTCTTGTGCTATTAATTGTCATATTAGAGATTCTACTAAAAAACCAAATCTGTAACTCAAAAATTGTTTAAAGCAAAGAAAACAAATCCCTGCCAAGTTTGCAACCTTGGCTCTAATACTAGATGTTGGGATTTAAGGAAAACATGCTAGAAATAAACTAAACCAGAATATGCAAAAATAAGTAGATTTGAAATACATTAGAACATAGCAAGAATATTGACACAATGTTTACCTCAAGAAAACCCTTTTGGGTTAAAAACCCAACAATACTTCAATCTTGTATTAATTTGAAAAATCTTTCAAATACAATAACCATCATCCAAATTTCTAACCTACGATAATTAATTATTTCAACCATACCTCTCATCATGAGAATATGTAATTTTATAACTAAAGCATATCCTATAATTAACCTTGCTTGGAAAGAAGCTAAAGCATTAAAATAATACTTTAAAGCAGAGCCATTGTTTTTATAATAAACTCAAGTTACAAAGCTATATTAACTTTACTAATATTAGCCACAACCATTTCTTTAAAACAAAGTGCCTAAAATAGCCCAACGCCCTTGCATAGGCACTATATGAGTAGGCAACTACCAACAAGATGGAGAAAATTAAAAAAAAAAATCCTTTATTACAATTTGCTTCAATAGTATATGTACTAACATGTCACACTTAATGTCTAATATAGATTAATTGATATATTCACATATTAGTTCTTAGGTTTACTGATTGTTGTTGGTCGTTATTTAGAATAGTTTTCTTCAAGCATGTTCTTAGGTATGTATAATATGATAGTCAAACTTGAAGAAGGAAAAATTGATCTATTGCTCCTATATTAAGGTGACTTAAGGTATATTTGAAAGTATACAATTAGAATATTGTGTTTTCCTTTCTTTTTTTATTCTAATAAATTAAGAGTGGAAATATGATTTTTATAAATTAAAGGTATGAAACTCATTTTTAGGCTCATATATAGGTCTACTAATGCTTGATACAAGAACTAGGATGGGAATGTAACCACTAAAAATAGTGTGACATGTGTTTTTTATCTCTTTCCATTCATTATCTACCATATACATTATAAGTAAGAACTTAGGTGAAAACCTTTCATTTACATAAGTAGAGAAAGAGATGGACGTATTTTCCATTAAATGACTAAAAATAGTTTTCTCTTTTAATAATTAAAACTCTGTGGAGACAGCAAAGTGTAAAAATAGTAACTGCAACTATGCATAGATGTGAAGGCAAAAGGATGTGTCAGTTTAATGCCTTCTGTATAATGAAAGCAATACAATATTCAAATGGATTTTAATGTTAGATTGTTTATGGTCGTCAACACAAAAATAATGGGGTTCAAGGTGGGGTACAAAAAATCTCAATAGTGTAGATAGATTCTTGTTTGTTGGAATGTTTAATGTGTGATATTATCTTTTTAGTGAGTTAATGTCCACATTATGAGAACTTTTACAAAAAATAAAAGAATAGAAATATTTTCATTTCTTAATGATAATTGTGGATGTGAAGTCCTCAATCTCAAAAAATGGATGGCCTCATTTCTATAATATACAACCATCACGTTCTCTTGATTTAGTTCAAACACATCCCACCATGTGAAATCAACCAAGTGAGTTAAAAGAAAATAGGTTCAATTCACATATGCTTAAACACATATTTTTCAAGAATCTAAAGTATTTTAGTTATTTTTGAACAAATTGATTGGAAGTGTTATTTTGACAAATGTACAATTAATTTTCTTGGTAATGGTTTTCTATTTATTTTAAGAAGATTGTTTGAATTTTATCAATCTAAAGTGGCTCTCTTTTTAATTTTTTTGTGCTCTCTCGTGCATTCATTTTTTTAATGAATCCAACTTAGATCTTTTGTAGTGCATTTATGTGCAAGAGTATATCATAAAGTTGATCTCACCCTTATAATATTAAGGAATTATTGTCTTTTTGAATAAGCGTAGCAAGCATTTTAAAACCAACTCAGTTAATATTTCTACTGTAGTGCATTTTTAGCCCATAACAATATGTATTTGAATCCTTTCACATACTATTTCTCTATTTCAATAGTTAGCCACATACTATTTCTCTAATTCAAATGGTAACCAAATTAAATGAAATCTTCACATTTATTTTCCATTAACAATAAACCATGTCAAGGATTTTCTTTGATTGTCTCTACCTATTAACGAAGGAACAAAAAAATTCACATTTATTTTCCATTCACAATAAACCATGTCAAGGATTTTATTTGATTATCTCTACCATGTCAAGGATTTTCTTTGATTATCTCTACCTATTAACAAAGGAAATTTGTTTATTATTATTCAAGATGTAATGTTCACGGATTTCATAATTTCTAGTAACGGTTTTGATCAATTTTTGGGCATGGAATAAGAGTTTCAGAGTCCCTATTTCCTCTTAGAAGAGAGTTTATTATTTACATTTTAAATTTAAGAAATATTATAGATCTCTAACGTTTTTTACAATTGATGTAATATTATATATTTTCATCTACTCCAATGACTTCCCAAGATGTTCTAAAATAAGGTCTTTAGAATAGAGTCTTTCATAGGATAACCAAAAAAATTGTTTTTATTTTATTTTAAAGTAATGTCAAATGCTATATCGTAATTGCAAGTACCCACATGAATATGTATTAAAACGTGAAATTGTATACATATTGCATGAATTAATAAACAAAATTCCATAAGTAAATGTAATGTTGGGATTTTATGATTTAAAATATACCTTAGAGATGTATTTTTTGAGATTGTAAAGATTGCATTATATACACAAAAATGATTTGTTAAGAAGCTTTTGTAAACTTGTATGTAAAATGTAATTGACATGTACAAAACCAGATTCTACAATATTTATGAGCGTGCATCTGTCTTATGCAAAATGAAAGATTTAAAATAACATAAGGATATACATCAAAATATTATTGAAAGTAAATAAAATAAGATATTTTCGCAGCATGGAAACATAAAATCTTTAAAAAGATGAGTTTTTGGAGTCCATTTTTAGATGCATCATATGCACATAATGGTGTTCATGATAAGATTTTATAACTTCTCAAAAAATGTGGATTTATGGGTTGCAACAATTTCAGGATATGCACAAAATGCGTTCATTGAAATGGCCTTGAAAGTTTTCAAGAAAATGTAATTTGTAGGTGTAATTCCATCTCTACAAGCTTCATTAGTATTCTCCCAATATATTGTAGTCACAAGTCTCTTAATAGACATCTATGTGAAATGTTTATATCAATGACATGTGAACTATTTAACAAAATTATTTATTTTTATAAAGTAAATAAAAAAGCTATAAGAACACTCACATCATTCAAAATATTCTCATGCAAGTATAAATAGACTCGTGTCTATCAGCATTCCACAAGCACCTATGGATGTTATTGCTAATTTAAATAAATTCAAGCACAATAAAACATGTCTCAACTAGTACATTCTATTATTGGACATGACGATAAAATTAGCTGACCAGATCAAAATTAATTATGATTAATCTTCAAACAATGGTCAATGGTTTCTATAATAGATGAACACGATCCTCCATAACCATTCAATGGCTGCATAAAATCTGCCACAAATTATTTTTATTATTTTTATGTGTTGAATTTTAAGGTAACAATGAATTATCATTGTAAATTTCATGCAAAAAAAACATTAAAAAAAAAATACCAACTTTGGAATTTCTATACCAAGAAATTTTCTTTTTAATAAAAATGATTACAATCCTCATAATCAAAATGGCAAATTGTAGGCACCCATGACATGACTTGCCCTGTACCAATTTGAAACCTATTTCCAAGGCAAGAAGAAGCTTTTGCAAACTCTGGTTAGTTGTCTGGGTTTAGCAAATAGTTGAAACTTGCACAACACAAAATTGAAACAATTTTAAGGTAAAACAAGAAATCCTCTTAACACAGCAAGGGGGTTCTCATAGGCTGTATAGTATGTTGGGGTCTAAAATAATTTCAAATTTTAGAAATTTAAGTTAATAATATTAATAGCATGTGTATGCATATGAAGGATTTTTGTCTCAAAATTAACAATTTTCTATGGATTGCTAGATAACAAAGGAATGTTGAATCTTTTTTATGCATATTGCAAGGATAAATATACTAGAAATATCATCCATAGGAGTTTCTAAAATACCGAGAGGCATAAATTTAATGGTGTAATATGAATAACACACATAAATATTCATCTACATTAATTGATATAAATCATGAAATATTTTATTTAATTTTATATATTCGACCTACAATTATTGTTACAGAAATGGAGTTTACATGAGAAAATTTTGAATGATGAGAGTGTTGTAATGGATGGTTTACATTTCACAAATTGATCTTTAGTCACAGAAGTTCATTTCAAACACTTTATGTTATATTTATATGCTTTCACATGTTGCATACATATCTCACAAGAGCACTTGCAGCTCCAAAATTTTACAAAAATATGATTTCAATTTTCCTTTGATGGATGGCCATAGCCCATTGTTAAGTTCTCAATTTGGCATGTGCTTGGAGGATGTTGTAAAATAAAGGTTATAAAGACAAATTTTAACTCTTCCAATTGATTTTTCTCATAATTTTTCAAGGTGTTTTCAATAAGTCCATTTTGTGCATATCATGAGATTATTGTAGTCCATGAGATCACAGTTCTTTGAGAAGTTTTAAATCCTCAAGCCAATAACACAAATTTAGAACTAGCTAGAAGGATGATCTACCAAAGGTTGTAGGTTATAATGGATTTGTACATATTAATTACATTTTCTTAAATTATGCTTTCCAAATATTTTTCAATAAATCTATTTTACACATATCTCACACTCATTATCGTTTAGGAGATCACATCTCTTTGGGAATTTTCTTGTAAAAATTTTAAAGCCTAGTTAACAACACTACTTTGTGTATATTTTGCAATTATGGCATTGCATGATATTACCTTTTTTGGGGAATATCTTTCAAAACCCATAAAGGTTAGTCAAGAGCATCATTTTTTGCATACCCCGCAAGTATATAATTTAATGAGATTACATTTCTTTGAGGAAATTTTCCAATAGTTCATGTGTATCAATTAAACTATAGCATTTGGCATACATGTTGAAATGCTTAATTTAAAAAATTGGGCATATAGCAAATGAAATGTCCTTAATATCAAAATTTCTAATTGCGCATGAGCTTGGATAATGAAATGTTAGAAATTCATTACATTTAGTGCTCCATTATTGTGTAATTATAATTAGTTACCGTATGGTAATTAATTGTTACATGTTAGTAGTTAGTTATACATGTGGCTATTAGTGTGTTAATTGTTATATTACCGTCCTATTTCCTAGGAGGTTATTCTGCTACCTTTTTAGCTATATAATAGCCATTGTATTGTGTTGGAAATAATATGATATAAATATTATTGTTGTGTTTATTTTGCTCAAACCTGCTGCTCTCCGATTATGCAGGTGAGAGTGTTTTATTAAAGAGTCTGTTGTGTATGATTCCACATTACGATTTTCAACATCTTTTAAAATTTTACTTTTTTGCAAACTCCAGAATGATGTTGAAAATGCTTCTATATGAATCTTGCTTTATACTTGACAATTACATTTTTTTAGAAGTTTCTGAAGCCATATCAACAAAAACATTTTGTGAATATCATACAATCATAACATTCCATAATAATACATTTATTTTTTACACATTTTCAAAAAAAAAATCCTAATCAAGAACGCCACTTCATGCATATCTCTCAATCATAGAATTCCATAAGATTTCCATTCTTTGAAATACGTTTTCAAGCAGCTCATGTGCATCAACCTAACTACTGCACATAACATACGTCTTGATTGATCATTTTTTTTAAATGGGCATGTAGCAAATGCAAATTCCCTATCTAATTATCATGTCCATATGTTTTCATTATACATGTTTCAAAACTCCTAAATAGGCACGTGCTTGCATATTGTCAATGGGAATGTGTTTTCATGTGATAACATACTGAAAAAGATTTCATCATCATGACCATTTTGAATAAGAACAACAATTAACAAATTCCATGAATATATATTTCTTTAAAGCATTTTCTAAAAAGTTCACATCAGGTTTGTTTTAAAATTTGGATAACTAACTTTGCACGTGCATTCATTAATCATAGAAAAGCAAAAAATATAGTGTGATCAATCAATTCACCATAACATATCTTCTCTATTTTGAATATTATGTCTCTCATTGTAAAAAAACACAATACAAGGAAAATAAAGCTCAGTAAGAAGTTACAATATACGGCGTGTTTCTTCCATTTTATTATGGTATTATTAATATCAAGCAAGTTTTATGTGTATTTCAGATCAGATGTGAAGAGGTCCTAGTGCCCCTTACGTATACATAACATGGTATGTTAATGATAAATACACACTGGATAGTACATTTGAGAGAACATTGAATACAATTAATGAATTATCAAATCGCAATACATCTCAAGTTGGATTTAACACTTCTTCCTATGGCTAAATTCTGTATAAGTTATATGGTCACTTCTAATGCAGAGAAAAATCTTCACAACAAGAGTGCAACCAGTGCACTAAGAATGTCAGTAGATATGCCATTTGAAACCTAGACAAAATATTTAAATATTCTGAGTAGTGAACTATGATTTCAAATGTATTATGTGCATTGCACCACTTACAAAAAAAAAAAAAAATAGGCATACAAACTGATGCAACGACTCTAATAGATTACAATTAGAGCATGTTAACTTTAAAACTAATCCAGTAGATTACATTTCTTTGAGGCATTTTGAATTTTCATCAATCAAACTACCATACTTGACATGTTGAAATCTTTAACAAAATATCAAAACAATTGATATATAGTTCATATTTAAGGCTTGGATCGGCCAAGGAAAAGTGGGAGGCCTGTGTTGTTCTTGCTTTTCAGCACTTGATTGATGCTCTAATTTTTGTCTTGGCATCCTCTGTACTGAACTCAAAAATTATTATATGTAAATGCATTCAGTATGGAGTTTCTGAAGAGAGTTGTGGGCTCAAAATTGGTGGCTTTAAATATAAAGAAAAATCAATTCAATGTTGACCATCTATTACATAGATCTTCTCCAACAGTAACTTTATTTCATAGGTATAATAAATTCTTTGAAGCTCCTTGTAATGGCTTTGTAGGCAATATAAATAAACTTTTACTGCATTCCACCCCATATGAAGGAAATGAGAAACATAAATATATAATTTTGATTTGGTAAAGTAAATAAATATATTCCAAAAAAATATAAAAGAAAGAGAATATAGATGATAATTACCAAGAAAATTTGTATCTATTCGAAAAATCGTGATACAAATTGAGTACGAAGAATGAAAAAAATCAATTAAGAATAATAAAGAATATGACTAGCAATCACACTGAAGCAGTGCAAAAGAACTGATTGTTTCCTGTACGCATGAATATTTGAAATCCATGTGTTCGATGGAAATGCACCTTTTAGTGTAGCGGAGTGAAGATATAGAAGGGAGTGTAATGTAACATTATTTTGAAAAAGATGGAAGATCAATGATTGAATACAAAGGAAAAAGCAATTGTTGAAGCACATGAAAAGGATAAATTTAAATTATTTGTTGGTAGAAGGAAGAAGCAATGACTTGGAGACATAAATATTTGTAGAAGCATATAAGCGGTGTAGAGTCAGGAGTGATTGCTCCTATTTTTTCTAAGGTGATAGGAGGCCCCATGATACATCTTAGACTACCTTTTGAATGAAACATCCAGCAATATACGGAGGCGGTTTTGGCTTGTGACTCTTTAGACATCTACAAATGTAAAACCCATTTCATTCTTTATCTTTAATGTTAATAGTTTTCCATATTCTTATGACAGGGATTGGAAAGTAGAGGGTGTATAAAAACATGCCTTCAAAAGATAACCATGATAGGTCCAATTATCATAAAATAAGGTGAATGGAATGCAAACACTATAATTGGCCATAGGTTTTCTTTTTCCATTTTCATTGTCACCCAACAATTCAAGACAAGACAAAAAACACTAACATAAAGCCATTATAATCACTTTCGGGTTTGGTTTTGTCTATTTTCAAAGTGGCCTTCTTGCAGGGAATTGAGGTGAACACAGTGGGAGATCTAGCTTCTATGAGGCCTGGATACTGACAAAAAGAGGATACACGAGATGGAATTCTCATCAAAGCGATATCTCATAGGAGGTCAGGCCAGTGTGTACAAGTATTGTCTTATGTGAGAATTGAAAAGTGGAAGGAAGGAGGCAACAAGGGACTTCTTACCCCCGTGACACATCGTTAATGGTTGTGAAAATAAAACTAGGTGAGGTAGTTATCACTACGATGAGACCTCAACACTAGGAGAACCAATTAAGGAGTAAGGATTTTCTTTCCCGTATGAGACTTTGTTGCAATGAGAATTTGAGTTTGATTTCTGTTGCCTTGATCGGGAAGGTGTCATACCTTCCACTTGATACAAACCAACTGCTCAATATATTATGTATACCCATGTGGACCGTCGTTGATTATTTGATTTGAACGTAAATTTAGTAACTTAAAATATTATTAATGAAATGTATGCCCTATACATTGGAACTTAGGGAACATCAACTCCTAACACATAATCAATCAAAAAAAATTCTCTCTATATTGTAGAAGTAAAAAACCTAGAGAAATAGTTACAAAATTGAATCTTCAACATTGTCAAAATTTTTAGAAGGAAAAACATTTGTACAATGATGCAACATCAAAAGGTGAATGGTGGAGAGAGTGAGAACATTTCATCGGCCATGTCTGTATCCTAAGTGGAGAGGCAAGTGTACAATAAGAGGGGACCAAATGGATGTAATTGCAGAAGCTCCTTCACCACCCCCTAAAAACAGGGAAGCTTACAAATGTCCATATTTTTAAACCTTTCCGTCAAGTGTTTCTATAAATTTTCTTTATCTAGAATTCAAAAAGTTATGTGGTTTTCTATCAAAATAGAAGAAACAATTAAATTACTTTAGATATTTAAATGAAGAAGGCACGCATTGTTACAAGAGCACATGGTGGAAAATCCCATGTTGATGCATTTTTATTCAAGAGAGAGGGAAAAGCATGCACTCCCAGCATCAATTGTGATGCAATCACTAATTTTTTCAACACAGTGGCCAACACGGGAAGCGTAGGGATATTAACGAAAATTATCTATGCCAACAACAATACAAAAAACGAAAGAATGTTATCTCATAAGAAAACTAGAGGACTTCAACCAAATCCACGAGGTGCTACAAATGGGCTTGCCAACATTCCCACCATAAAACACAATCGTTCACACAATGCACAAACATAATAAAGGAGGTAACACAATCAAAATGTCTTACCCGATTCCAAATTCAAGTTCTTCGGGCTACCGAGGAACCGTGATGTGTGTGCCTAACAAGGAAAGAATCAAGTCATTGACCCTGGGGTATACATTCTCCCTACCCCCGGAGGCTTTACAGAGTCTCCTTCACAACTTCCTGTAGATAGGAAGCTTGCATATGTATGATTCCATCACATTTGTGCCCTTTCCTGTCATGCCCTTCAACTCATCTGTGTTGTCTAACTTATCCTCTCCATTTAGAGACAAAAAATTGTCAACAAAATTAATTAATGTTTTGGTTGGAGTTGTCGATGTCCAGGTCCTTGATTCAATGCTCTTGTGTTAAGGAAAGCTTCAAGCTGAGTTGCTCCCCCATCTCAATCTCAAACATTCCCTTTGAAAAGCATAACTGAGAAACCACTGGAATCATGAGACACAACTAATAATATCGTGAAACAATCCTTAATTTCAACTGTCATGTGTTGAAGCAAAACATTATCTCTACCCTTTGTCACATTGCACAACCTACCACTCAAGCTTTTTCAAATGAAAGCATAACAAGGATATCCCAATGTGTGTTGGCAATAGTTAGGTTCAACCTTGTGAAGAAACTCTTTCATTTTGAGCACCTTGTTTACAATCTTTTGTCAACAAGGAATCAGCCTGGCACAAGTTTCTTCCAGTTGTTTTAGTAGATTTTAGGATTCAATTTTACTTTATGATAAATCACTAAAACTTATAAATGATAGGGTTTAACGAAACCTGCGTGGATGATGATGACAAAGGATGGTAAATACAAGCGGGCGCACAAAACTCCTTTTCCAAAGAAATAGAAACATGCACACACATAGACAACTTGACAAATGAGATATTAGATAATTAGAGGTGAGTTGCTTGGAAAAGGCCAATTCCAGGAGCCAAAGGACTTCCATTAATGGATGTCAACTTGCTTTTAGACATTCAAGCCAAGAAAAATGATAAGATTACAACTGGTAATATAAAGTGATGTGGATATTAAACTATGGATAGGCAATGTTCAGATGCTAAGATTCAATTAAATTCCTCGATGATAGGCTGAGGTGGATTGAAAATTTTGTCGTGGTAGAGGTTGTCATCGTCATTGTGTTCAAGGAGAAGATCCAACTATTTAGGAACGCCTTTTGGATTAGGCGTAAGGACGATGGCACGTATTCTTAAATCTTGGTTGATATTGGATTGTTCCCACACGAATGGTTGACAGACTATGGGTAGGTAATAAATTCTTGCAACTTTGTACACTGCTCCTAGAATGGTCATCAAACAGAAATCCAAGCTTACAAGTAGGAGAACATTAGTCACAATTTCAAAATATTACAAAAATATATCGTAATGTGTTGAAAGTGCAAAGCTAGGTATTTTAATAAGGATCAGTGTCAATTGTGTCAATCAGTGTCAATCGCCATATATAAAATTACAAATGTTAATCAAAGTGGATTTTCAGAGAAAACGATTGGATGGGAATGCTTCGGGGTTTAGATACTTGGGTAAGTGTACGATATTATTAGTGAACCTAAAAAAATGACTCGTAAGCTTATGCAAAAGGCATACCTCGGTGGTGAAGGTGACTCAAACAGTCAAGAACTTAGGAAGTCTTCTCCAAAGGGAGGTTAGCACACTGAGGTGCTCTATTTCTTTACGCCAACATGAGTGTACCTCAACTCAGCTCTCCATATGTGCACTTCATATGGCCCTGTCACTTAGAATATTTTTGGATCCTTGGGTAATGGCATGTGTCAATTTTTATGGGATCGATGTCGTTTAACCAAATCGACATCGATCCCCACCGATCGGCACTGATCCGAGGGATCAACATCAACTTCTGTCTTTTTCGAGGAGAATGGTTAAATTTGGTTCTAACCACCTCCTTTTTCAAGATTTGTGTGGTTTACAATGGTTTTAGGATCGTGCAGAGTTTGTTAGGGGATTAGGGTTGTTTTGGAAGTTTTTAATTTTATTTAATTTTGTTTATTTTGTGGTTACGAGTGGTAAAATGGTGAATATTAGTTGGTAAAGGGGTAAAGTAGTCCTATTAGTTTATGAAGGGATGTCCTAGGGTATGTACATGTGTGTAGGAATTAGGGTGACCTAATTCTAGTGTCTACATTTTCCCCTTTTTTCAAGTGGTTTGTGATGGACAAGTTGCAAGACAATGAGCGAGATGATTGAATTTATGCTAGATAGGTGATTCCCCCTCAAACTGCGGGCTATCACAAGACATCATGATGATCACCAATTTGAATGGATTGTGGATAAATAAACATCAGATGATGTAGATTTGTGTAAGATTGCACTTATAGATGACTATGCTATATTTAAGATGCCCCAAGACTGAGCATGAAATATATTGCCATAAAGGTGGGCTTCGTGACCGATAATTCAAGTGATAGGGGAACCAATGGGTTCTCGACCTATAGACATATGACTTGTAGGAAACAACGAGAAAAGGTTCCCAGGAGGCTACAGAATCCATAGTGGGTTAGGAAACACATAGGCTCATTGTGTATAGGATATAATTTTGGATTTTAGATGGTCTTGGGGACCACAAAGAAGCAAAAACTTTAAAAGTGTGCAATTTTATAGGTGATCCTCATTGATTTGTAGGATCAGTATCGATTCCTACAACATCGACATTGGTTGACGATCGACGTCGATTGAGGCAGGATGCTATATATAGAAGATGGATAATCGTGGAAGTTCATTATGCTCATTGTGTTTATTGTTATAAAATCACTATTTTGATATTTTAAGAGATGGAGGCTAACGGGAGTGAACAGAGAAGGTGACGACCATCTCAGATAGAGATAGGGATTTTTTTTGTTATGGTTTTTTTTTCTATATGGAGATATAGGATTGACGCCAATTACTGGGATCAACGTCAATTTGGTTAAAATCAATATTGATTTATATAATCAATCATCAATTACATGGATCGATGCAATTTGATATGTTTTGTGTTTTTGTCGATTTGGATAAATTTTGTATTTGTTGGAGCTAATATTTTCTCTGTGTGTTTTGTGAATGCAGGTGAAGAGACACCTGGCGATGAGGGATCAAGTGTGTCAATTGTTAGAGCGATTTTTGCAAGAGCACATGAGTGATGATGATTAGAATACTTTGGAGTATTGGTGTTGGGTGGACTTCATCATTATAGGTGCGTTCCATCAAGATTTAGAGATGATGGTGGATATAGTTAGATGGATGGGATGCGGCCACAAGGACATTTTGGTTACCTACAAGGGATATTACCATTACCTTGGAGGATATCTATTAGATTTTATGGCTACCTATTAAGGGAGAGACCATTATTCCTATTAATGAGGCGGGATGCAAGGTGCAACTATGATGAGGTTATATGGTGATGATGATTTGGATGTGGCTTATGTGGTGGGGTTTTTTTTAGTCTTTTTGGGATGATGAAGTGGTTGGGAGTACATTGATTGACATGATTATGGTGGGGATCAGTTGTTATGCTTTACCAGATTCAAGAGGAGGTTGGTTTCCATGATCGTCGGTAGGGATTGTGGTAGATATGGTAGAGTATTAGACCATATTGTTTTTGCTTGGGTCCAGCTCTACTAGCACATATTTATAGAGAGTTGTGGGAGTGGTACACAGGGAGGAGAATAATATTATATTTTACATTTTTATTACAATGTTGGGATTATGAGCACATTTGAGTGATTTGACCATGAGGTATTCCATGGGCCATGTGGTATGACCGTGTTTATTGTGTTGGATTCATGAGGTGGCTAAGTGATTTTTCTTGAGATGTAGTATCGGAGTCTGGAGTATTGTGCGGGGATTAGATATAATGGGGAGATGATGTTATTTGGAGGCCATATATATGCTTCCCTACATGGACGGAGAGGGAGATGAGTTGTGTATGATGAAACATGAGAGTGGATGTCAGGGGTGATGAGTGGAGATGATTGAGGTGGTACAGTTTGGGCGGGTTAGGATATTTCACCTGGTAAAGGATGTACCAGGTAATCTATTTTCTACATGAGAGTTGATGGAGATATTGAGATTCCAATACCACATATGAGATATATTCAGGAGATAACAAAGGAGGAGGTAGTAGCGACAGATATTGATGATGTTGGGGTGACACCTGAGTATGTGACATGGTGTCAAGGGCAGATGGTAGCTCAGGAGATAGGTCATATAAGGGCATGATGGGAGCAAAGGAGGAGGATGTGGAGATGGGAGAGGAGGCCGAGGGACAGGCAGGAGGTGGTTTGGAGGTGGAGCTAGTTGCGGCACGAACGGAGGTGGAGAGGTTGAGCAAGGGTATTAGATAAGAGAAACACGAGTGACAGCACTTGAGGTGGACTTAGTGAGGTTGATGCAACAACCGGGGGAGAGGGATGAGAGGGTGGCGGCTTTGGAGACAGATATGGGGTAGGTGTGGCAGGATCGGGATCAGTACCGCCGTCAGCGTGAGTTGTTGAGGGAGAGGTTTGGAGTGACATGGAGTACACTGGTAGTATCAGGGCTTGGAGGATTAGGAGTAAGGCGGTATGGCCGGGAGTAGGAGTGATCGATGGAGAGATGAGGCCATCAGATATAGTGAACTTGGCTCAATATCAGGTTGTGATTGTAGAGCTCCAATATTACGAGGGTGTGGTGGCGGAGAGACTCCGAGAGGTGCCATGATACGCGTAGCATGTAGTGAGTCAGCAACATGAATCTCAATAAAGCCCTACTACTAGCACGGGGAGTATCAGAGGGCCAAGGAGGGAGCCCAAGGGTGGATTTGGATTGTCTGATGTACAATTTACATTGTAGTTTTTTGTATGGGTGAGAGCCTGATCATTTTTTAGATGTAAATTGACTTGGATGTGTATATATATGTGGTTTTTTGGATATATGGATGTGTAAATGTGTTTTCATGATTTCATGTGATGTTTTATATGAGTTATAAATAGATTTAGATATGATTATGGTTATATAGTGATGAGATTTAGATGCAATAGAATTGTATGAATTTGATGATTTTATTTATCATGATGAATGTTATAGTGGATTAGATGTGATTGTATGACTGTATGATGATTTCGTTTTTTGATATGTAATGATTATGGTTAAGAGCATTTCATGGGATGTGTTTCATAAATGTGTGATGGTAATTTTAATGATAATGTACTTGCAATCATAATTGGTGTTAACATATAATTAACAATGGTTAGTATTTTTAGGATTATACGATTGATTTAAGATAAGATGAGATGATATACACCATATACCTCCTTCTAACATGTTCGGGAGTTACACACATCTTGTACGGGGAACTATGTTCTCCTTAGTGGTTCTTTAGGTTTTACCCCAACTTTGTTTTGTTTTAGATTGTGTGGGTTGATCAATATGGGAAGCCTGCGTCTTTCAAAGGGAAAGTTTATCGATGTGGGAAGATTTCCTCATAGGGATGATAAAATAATTAAACATATTTAGGAAATTTGATCGATGTGGGAAGCTTTCAATATTTTACTATGTATGTAGGTTTTATTAGATTGAGTATCCATCCTTTGAGGGAATGGTTTATAATAATATATTTGGATTTTGATGGCAAGCGGATATATTTTTTAGCGATAGTTGTCCTTTAAGGGGGATAGTCTATATTTTGATATAATGATTTTCATCCCATAGTGACTTTGATTTTTTTAGCTGAGGGTGGGCCTAAGAGACCATTTAAGGAGGGTGGGTTCGATATACAAAATACCATGTGTACCATAAACATGTCGACTATCACTAGATAGGGTGAAGTAGAGGAGTAATGATTTAAGGCCCCCTACTATACCAATGGGACTTGTCCATGTGGAATATGTTATAAGGAGGGATGTGGTGCACATATCTAAGTTCATATCTGATATACTAATGGGAGACCACATAATTCCAAAACATTACCAGGGTAAGAAGAGATTGAAAGTGGGGGATCTTAGTTGGACTAAGTCATATAAGAAAGTATGTTAAATAGAAAGGTTGCAAGTGCAAGGCATTAAGAGGCTCCTTTTCAGGTTTACCATCAAGAGAGGCTAAACGATATGCCCCAGACCCATATTTATGAGTGATAATATATGGTCTAAGCCAGTTTGGAGAAAACTTCCCACGTTTACTCTTTTCCATATTTGTGACATGTTGATTTTATTTAAGGACCAGATCACCAATATTGAATTCACGTTCTTTGAGATGTTTATTATATGCATGTTTGATTCATTCTTGATAGATATTAATATGTTTAAGGGCAGTTGGTGTTCATCTAACAATTCAAGTTGTGGTAAGCGATCGTGACAATATTATTCCTCGGGGATGAAATATTTAAGGGAAACACATAGAGATGGGATTTGGACTTCAAGTGGAAGAACAACTTCAGTGTCGTAGACTAGAGAGAAAGGGGTAGCACCCATAGGGCTTTTGAATGCTAGTCTGATAAGCCCATAATGCAAATGGAATTTGGAGATGCCAATCTTTACCAGCCTAATCAAAAGTCTTGGTAAGGATTTTGTTGAGGGTTTTATTAGATGCTTTGGCTTGTCCATTAGCTTGTGGATAGTATGGTGTGGAGAAACTGAGTTTGATATTGTAGGTGTCACAAATTTTTTGAAAATTTTTTATTTTTAAATGATTTACCATTGTCTGTGATGATTTTATGAGGGATGTGAAGTGATAGATGATGTGATGATGGATGAAATTGAAAATATTATACTTTAGTGGAGATAAGAGGGATGAATTCCACCCATTTTGTGAAAGATTCAATAGATGTGATGATGGAATTATGTCATTAAGATGATTGACGATTATTAATGCCAATGAGATCAAGCCCCCATTGTGAGAAAGGCCATAAATCTTGAGCAGGTTAAAGAGCGTGACTGGGGATGTATGTAAGGTTAGTGTGTTGTTGACATTTGATGCACTTCTTGACATATTGACAATAGTATTGATTAAGCGTAGGCCAATAATAACCCATCCACAATGATTTGTTTAGTGATTCTCAAACCATTAAAGTGTCTGTCACATATTCCATCATGGAATTCGTGGATAGCTTGGCTAGCCTCTAGAGATTTAAGACATTGAAGGAGAAGACCGTCAAACCCTCTTTTGTAAAGGACTCCCCCCAATATAACATAGTGGGAGCGCATTGTTGGAAGGACCTCCTACCATTTCTAGGATAGGTCTAAGGGTATTTTGCTTTGGACAGATAGTCGTATATTTGGGTATACCAAATATCATGTTGATTATCTTCTATATTATTGATGGAAGGAAGATCTGTGTTGGTATGAGATGGTTGATCAAGTCTATGTACAATGATGAAGAGTTTAGAATCATTTGGGGATAAAGGGATGAGAGATGTGAGAGATTTCATTGTATCTACAAATTTATTGGATGAGCGTGGAGTCATTTGGATTTCATAATGATCAAAGGCCTTTAGGAGATTGTCAATGATGGCTTTATATTTTTACAAGGTCTCATTTTTACATTGATATGTTCCTTTGATTTGATTAATGATGAGTTGGGAGTTACCGTAGATGTCAAGGATGATTACACCAAGAAGTTTGGTATTTTGAAGACCCATCGTAAGGGCCTCATACTCGGCCATGTTATTTGTACAATCCAAGTTAAATTTAAAAGATAACTAAATAGGATTCCACCAAGGAGGTATTATGACTATTCCGACAGCCCCTCCTTGTTGACTAGACCCATAAAAAAATAAGGTCATTTTGAGGAGTGATATTATGATCAAGGTTGTTGATAGATTCATCAAGAAATTATTCACAAGGGAATTGATTATTGACAAGGGGAGATTATGTTTGATGATCAACAATAACCTTCCCTTTGATGGATTTTTGAGAGATAAATTCAAGATCAAACTTGGTCATGAACATGAACCATCTATTTATGGGAGCATTATGATATAGCTTATAATTTATGGATTTTAATGGATTAATACTTGTGACTACATAGGTTTTGTGATTGAGGAGGTAATGACGAAGTTTGGAAGTTGTGAAGTATAAGGCACAACACAACTTTTCTACTTCTGAATAATGGGTTTCGTAATTGTGAAGGGTACGAATTATATAATAAATGACCTTCTCCCTACCTTGTTTTTCCTCATCTACTAACATAGCCCTTAAGGCATGATTAGTGGTAGAGATATATAGATAAAAAGGATATCCCTCACGTGTAGGTATAAACATTGGTGATAACAGGAGATATTGCTTAAGAGCGTCAAAGGCCTTTTGGAAATCATCGTCCCATCTAAAATGGGTGTCCTTTCTAAGGAGCTGGTGGAAAGGTTGACACTGATATGATAATTGAGAGATGAAATGGTGGATAGATTGAAGTTTCCCTTGTAGGCTACGAAGTTGTTTAAGGTTAGATGGAGGAGACATTTTGATTATGGATTTGATTTTGGCATGATTGAATTCAATTCCCTTGATATATACTATGAATCCTAAGAGTTTCCTGGTTAGGACCTCGAACACACATTTAGTAGGGTTGAGCCGAAGGAAAAATTGTATTAGACGGGAAAATATTACGTTGAGGATGGTAACATGGTCTTTTTGGTGTTTAGATTTACCTAAGAGATCATCTACATAGTCTTCTATGGTTTTATGGATGAGGTCGTGAAAGATATAGGTCATGACACACTGATAAGTTTCTCCTACATTTTTCAATCCAAAGGGAATTTATATATAGCATAAGGTTCCCCATAGAGTGATAAACAATGTCTTGTGTTGATTCTTTGGTGTGATAAGCATTTGATTGTAACTAGACAAACCATCCATAAGAAGACAACATTTCATGGCTTGTCATTAGATCGACAAGTTGATCAATGTTATGTAAGGGGAAATCATCTTTTGGACAAGCGAGGTTAAGGTTTTGAAAGTTTGTGCAGATATGCAATTTCCCAGAGGTCTTGGTTACACGTACGATGTTAGAAACCCATTGGGGATAATCTATGGGTAGGATGAAATTGGCTGAGAGAATATGTTGAAGTTCTTCTTTAACTAGCAATGTTATGCGAGGATGCATTTTATGAAGTTTCTGCTTCACTGGTTTAGCATTGGGGATGGTGACGATATTATGGACAATGATATTAGGGTCAATAACTGACATGTCGTTATAAGACCATGTGAAGGCTTGACTATGATTAGATAAAAAGGTGGTGAATTTGACGATCTCCTGAGAATCTAAAGCTTGACCAATTTTTACTATACATGGTTCTCGTGGTGTCCCTATATTAATGTTGATGGTGGATTCATTAAGGAGTGTAGACGTGTCAGGAGTTGGGTACTATCTGGAGACAATTGACCTTAAGCACCCATGTGGGTTAGGATAACATTATCATCTTGACATTGGAGAACATGGATATCGGAAGAATCCTCTTCTATCATATCAGGTAATGTTAATGGGAGGATCTTGGTTTTGACATTAGCTTGATAAGTCAATGGTGCAAGGGTGATTATATTGATAAAAAAAGTTAGGAGGGATGGATATGGTGTCATTTGTGTCAAAGGAGATGTTTAATGATAATGAAGATGAGGGTTAGGATTCTGCGATTGGTGTTGGTGGATTTGGGGAAGGTTATTTGAAGCCGAGTCCATATTTTTCGTGTGGTTTTCGTAAGCACCCATGTAGGTTAGGATGGTGTTATTGTCTTGACATTAGAGAACATGGATATTGGGAGAATCCTCTTCTATCATATCAGGTAATGTTAATGGGAAGATCTCGGTTTTGACGTTACCTTGATAAGTCAATGCTGCAAGTGTGATTATATTGATAAAATTGTTAGGAGGGATGGATATGGTGTCATCTGTGTCAAAGGAGATGTTTAATGATAATGAAGATGAGGGTTCGGATTCCGTGATTGGTGTTGGTGGATTCGGGGAAGGTTATTTGAAGCCGAGTCCATATTTTTCATGTGGTTTTCTTAAATCTTCAAAGAGTGTCTCATGTGTACCTTGTTCATATCTTCCCAGGCCAAAACTCTTCCATGCGCAACGATGGAGATAGGTTTCGGCAAATTAAGGCTTATCTAGGAATGAAAAGTTTGATGTGAATGGTTTAGCGTGATGTTGTTCGTTGAGATGTGAAGAGGGGTGGTCGACACCTTCGTAGACAAGTTTTGCTCCAAGAAAGGGAGGACCAAAGGAAATAATATTTCCAACATTAAGCTCGCAGAGAGGTTGTTTATTGAGTCTCCCATATGTTTTGGGTGTAAGGAGTGTATTGAGAGCTAGGATTTGATACTCCCCTAGCGAGAGACATTGTATCATATCTTCGAATGATTGATCATCGGGAAATTTAGATGCGATGACAGAGGAACTCGTGAAAACTTGATTTGAAAAACAGTGTTTTATAAGGGAATCAACATGTCATTTAACTTATAAGTCATATGTCATGCTTTGAACGGGTTAGGATCAGTAGGGACCATAAAGGTCTTACCTTCATGTTTGTATTTAAAACACCGATGTAGAGTAAAGGTGATCCGTAAACTGATACAAATCTTCTTTTTCTTTGCTATTTACAAGGAACTTTTAAACCTTTTTAGTTCTCAACTTTTTATTAACTTGAACTAATTAAAATCTAATAAAACTCTAATTCAAATGCAATTGAACTAAATTTCCAAGAACTCACTTATATCAGTTGCACATTCAAACCATTCAAATTTTCGATAAACTTGATTTCCGTAAAATTGTTATATTGATTAAATATTGCATCCAAATTGAAATTTGAATTATAAATCAGCAAAATAATTTGAAACTAAATGCAAAAATTAGGAAACACAACACATGAATTGTTTACAGGGTTCGTAAATTCCTACACCCCCGAGTTCATACAAACAGATCCATTAACATTAATTTTGCAAGTACAATTTAAATCTTACAAAATAAATAATGAACCTTTTTAAAACCTGCTAGAAGACTCTCAGAACATGTGATCTCTGAAATATATATGTGTTCACTCTTCGTGTTTGTTCCTGGCTTCGCAAGTCGATCTTCTTCCAGTTCTTCGTCAAAAGCTACACAAAAATCTTGACCAAAAATAACATATAAACTCCAAATTGGAAGAATAAATATACCATCAGGAATGTCTCTGAATTTTGAGCATCTTCCTAGTTTTCTTTAAAACCTTGTTTTGCTCTTAAATGCTTCATTTTTTTAGTGTTGTAGGCAATGGATCTGTTCCAACGACTAATCTATATTTGGATGTGTTCGGTAAGGACAGTAAGGAGTTTGATGGCCACGTGGTGAGTTGGGCCCGAGCGGTGTAGGTAGTAAGCTTACAAGTCAGCCGAGTTGGCTAAGAGGAGCTCGGTGAGTTAAACCAATGCAACTTGGTCCCCAATGTAATGCAGTATATAGTTATAAAGCATGATTTAATCCCACATTCATCTCACAATTACACTTAGAGGAAAATATATACAATATTATGGCAATAATAAAGTGAAGTAACGGCGGCAAAAACACCCCCTAGATAAAAAAGAGTGTCGACCCTGGCTGAGGGCCCCCACCTAGCAAATAGCAAGGCCCACCTGTCTGAAAACAAGTGTCGAAGACTCGAGTCACAAAACCAATTTTTTTCTTTTGCTCACTTTCACTTTGCCACATGTCGTTGCCTGATTGGCCAACTACCCCTACTTTCGCTCCTCTAACTGGAATCTTCTGTGGATAGTAACTTGCTCCAACGGAGTCCCTTTTTCGCATTCAAACAGGCTACAAAAAGCTCTCGGAGTCTTCTACCGTACTGTAATTATTCTAGAAGATTTAGGGAAACGTTGTATGTTGAATTGATCTTCATGTCACACCTCCCCACTAAGAAGGATTTTGTTCCACAAAAAGTTGTTTTCCACCCACAAATGTTGTTAATCATCTTCCTGCATACCACAAACACATAGAGGATCCATAGAAATAACATTATGGATTATTTTACCTTCAGATTGTTGAAAATATTATCACAAAAAATCGATCAGTCTTAAAAGTAGACAATTGTTCGTCAAAAGAGACATTTGTCCCACTGATACTCTGTGATTCTTCCAATCTGTGTAAACATCTTAATTCAGTTTAAAAAGGAAAACCAATATTTATGAATTTCTAACTAAATCCTTGTACCTGTAACTGCCATCACAAAAAATTGATCAATCTAAAAAAAGACAATTGTTCGCCAAAAGAGGCAATTGTCCAACTGATACTATGTGATATGGCCATCACTGTAAACACAATTCCACTAAAATAGATTAGTATGTAAAGACATCTACATGCCAATAATAGGCTAGTGTCCAACTGTCTATGTGAAATTGTCAATCACAACAAATATCACAAACACGATCTAGAATGTTTAGACTACTCAAATTGCAAAAATAGACGAGACTCAAAACTGAATCATGTGAATCTATCAATGAAATATCTATCCCAACATTCTGCACTGCAAGTATGATATAAGCAAACTATCTGCATACCAAAAATGGTGAACTGTCATCTGATGCAAAAGATCAGCACGCATAATCTGCAAACCAATTTGTCAGTGTAATCAATACACTATAATTGCAACCACATAGGATAGTTACAAATAAATGCCTAAAAATAAGGGACTTCATGTATGTGCAAATACCATGTGTGGACACAATGAGTTTGTACATTAATTACAATACAAAATGGTGACCATACTTTTGTGAAAATTAACACATACTGAAATGTAAATTTTGTTGTCAAAATCAAAATGGATTTTGTCAACCTTAATGTGAGAAGTAGAATTTGAGTATGATAAGCACATCACTCAGATCTTCCCTACAAGTGACACCATTATCCACATTCAAAGCCAAAATGAAATATGGGAAATTTTCCTTTCATCATCCAACGGTGATTTTTTAAAAAATTGTAAAACCCTAATTGCATAGTAACTGAATGTAAACAATGATATACAACTGCCAAATACAGTTTGACACAAGAAATAAGCTAATAAAATATGAAACCCTACGGGCAAGAGAGAGAGAGAGAGGACTTTGTTGATTTGCGCTTTTCTTAGAACTGGTCTGGATTGGGCAAAAACTGATGAACAGAAAGAGCAGACCATCGTAATTGTGCACTGTAAAATCTAGAACTATCGGATAAGGCTAGACTAGGTACCTAGACTGGGGTGAGGGTGCGTGGGTGCCAGAGACCTCTACCGCCCAGCTCCCGTGACTGTGTAGATGGTCAAAATTTGATTTTTACAGTGTCGCAGATGTTCGTTGTTGACCACTTTTATGTTGCACCTTAATCGCCGAGTGTACCTGTAACCTGCAAAATAGACGTTCACCTACAAAACACATGAAACCACATCAAATCCAAAAAAGAAATATGCAATATAGGGAGTCGGACTGACCTCGGCGGTCACCCGACAAAATGAACTTATGACCGACCGTTGCACTACATCTCATACTCCATGTAGTTCTTGTGAGTGTGTGTAAAAATTGTTCCCTAGGAAGCCCTTGTGCAAGATGCACTAGATAGCAGGCTAGATTTGCTAAAAGATGCAAATATGTGTATGGAATAGAACATGAACTTCCCCTTCCTATGCAGTGTATGCAGAAAATGCAGGCCCTTGTCCCTTGAATGGGTGCTCGATGGATGTCTTTGAGTTCTTTGAATGCCTTTGAATGCAATCTTAAGTGATAGTAGTGATGCTTAGAGCTTGGTCCTTTATTTTGATCACATAACTATGTATTTATATGATTCCTTTGGTTGAATTGTGTAATTGACAACTAAAAGGCCGATCCATAAGTATAAAAGATGCCCAAAAGATAAAAGATACCCAAAAGAAGCGAGTAAGATAGAAAATGGTCAAGGGCGCCCAGATGGGAGAGGAACGCCTGGACATTGTTGTCCTAGTTGGGTGCTAGTGTTTGAGGCCATAAAAGATAAACAATAAAAGCTCTTATTGTGTTGTTTGGTGTGTAAGACTAAAGAGAAAGCAAAAGACAATGACAAGAGGACAAAGATAGTTGTCAATTACTAGTTTTCTCACTTAGGAATCATGTAAATGTTAGTATGCTTTTAGGATCTAGAAATGTATTCAAGTGCGTGATTTTGTGTCTACAAACGGAATCCCACAAAAATTCTCTGAATAAATATGCATGCTAATCAACTATGCAAACATGAAATTACGAATTTTATTACGAATAAATTTAATAAAATTATCCTTTTGGCGGTTCAATTTTATCAATGTATACCTGGGTATCTACATGGGTTATTTTTGTAGCTGTCAGTTTTACAAAACCTTCCTTTTCCACAACTTTCCACTGTTGTTTCGGACAAAGCTGCCAACACATGTTAACCTCATGACCTTTCCTATGACAATGGTTGTAACATCTTTTGTCCCCTTTTTCAGGAAACTTACCCAAATTGCCATTTTTACAACCTTCTGTATGAAAATGGTCTTTCAAAATTTTACCCAATAATGATTTCTTTTTCCAACACTTAGCTACACAGTGGTTAGATAATCCACGAAAATTGCATGGATAAATGTACCACAAATTTTGTCTACCATAATCAAAAGAAACATGGGAATATTTATGTTATTTAGAATCAATGATTTTAGATTTTCGCCCTTAGCATTTTTACCTTTCATTTTCACCACCAAATTTGAATCCCAAACCTGCACGATGAGACCTATCCTCTACATGGATGGGGTTAGCAATGCCTTGGCCTTCTTTTCCAAGGTTTTTTCCATTAAATCCCATTTTAAAAAGTAACTTTGAACCTATTTCCTTAGTATGTTGTTCAAACTTACAAAAATCATTTTCAACTGATTTGTAATGGGAAGATTCAACAACTGACAGAATACTTACAGTGCTTGAATCAACTTGTGCACTAGTGGGAGAGGAAGGTCTAGATTTCAAAAAAGACTTGTTTTTCCCCTTCATCTCACCACCAGTTTGTAACTTTTCCAAGACCTCATCCTTGGCTTTTAATTCTATTTTTAATTTTTCATATTCCTCTTCCAAAGAATAATACATTGATCTCTAGAGAACATTGTCTTCCTGGATCTAGCGGTTGAATGCCTCAAGCTCATCGTTTTTTTCATGTTTTGATATTTTTCCTATAGTACACCTATAAGTGTCCAATCACAACTGAACCAACTACACAATCTGAAACAAGAAACATTCAAATCAACCTACTCTGATACCAAAACATGATCCATAAATTGATAGAAATCTTCTACTTTTTTATTGTTTACAAAGATCTTTTAAACCTTATCAGTTCTCAACTTTTTATCTACTTGAACTAATTAAAATCTGATCAAAATCTCATTCAAAAGTGTGTAAAAACTTAATTAAATTTCCAAGAACTCAATTATATCACTTGCATATTCATATTTTTGATATACTTGATTTTATCGATTTCCGTAAAATCGTTATACTAATTAAATATTACATCCAAACTGAAATTGAATTACAAATCTGTAAAATAATCTGAAACTGAATGCCAAAATCATGAAACACCACACCGGATTTTTTTATGGGTTTCCAAAATTCCTACATCCCTGGGTTCATATGAACCGATCCATTAACGTCAATTTTACAAGTACAATTTAAATCTCACAAAATAAATAATGAACCTCTTTTAAACATGCCATAAGACTCTTAGAACCCGTGAGCTCTGAAAAATATGTTTTCACTCTTCGTGTTTGTTCCCGACTTCGCAAGTCAATCTTCCAATTCTCCGTCAAAAGCTATAAAAAATGTTTTACAAAAAATGACATACAAACTCCAAATTGGAAGAATAAATATACCATCAGAAGTGTCTTTGAATTTTGAGCATCTTCCTAGTTTTCTCTTAAGTGCTTCAATTTTTTAGATTTCTAACACTGCCTACTTATGGTCTCTACACAGTCATCTGCCTCTTAACACTTCAAATAAAAGTGAGCGCTTATATAGCCTTGGTTAAGACCTATGGTCTACCGACGGGCCTAATATTTTGTAAGAGGGTTGTTAGGGGGTCGAGCCCCGCTAACCACATTCAATGCTTGTTTTGGAAAAAGTGGGTAAATATCCCACATGCATATGGACGTTGGCGGGTTGTATGTTTAAATTTAGGCAAGTGTGTAATCCAAGTGGTTTTAGGCCGCATTTTTTGGATTTTCTATGTATGCAGTTGGCGAGTTGTTTACTATGTTGGGTTGCTATGTTGTAGGTGGTGGATTTGTTTGAACGGTCGAGCTATGTTTAGATGTGTTTGAAAAGGCTAGTAGGAGTTGGATGTCCAAGTGGTTTGTTGGGCCTAAGTAGTGCGTGCAATGAGCTGGCAGTTCAACTGAGCTGGCCAAGAGGAGCTTGATGAGTTAAACCAATGCAACTCGCCCCAATGCAATGCAATATATAGTTACAAATCATTATTTAATCCCACATTCATCCCACAATTACACTTAGAGGCAAATATATACATTATTGTGGAAATAATAAAGTGAAGTAACGGCGGCCAAGACACCCCTCCAATAAAAAAGAGTGTTGACCCTGGCTGAGGGCCCGAACAAGCAAATAGCGGGGCCCACCTATCCCATAATGAGTGTCGCAAAACCAATTTTTTTATTTTTCTCACTTTTACTTTACCATGTGTTGCTTCCTGATTGGCTAGTTGCCCCTACTTTCGCTCCTCTAATTTGAATCTTTTATGGATGGTATCTTACTCCAATGGTGTCCATTTTTTGCGTTCAAACAAGTGACAGAAATCTCTCAAAGTATTTTACCGTACCGTAACGATCCTAGAAGATTTAGGGAAACTTTGTCCACTGAATTGATCTCCGGATCATTAGGGGAAACAACGCACGACATGAATCCAAGGACATCCTAATAGTATATTATATTGAAATTCACCTTCCATAAGGTATAAGAGTTCATGGTGAAAATTTACACCTATTTTGATAGGTAGGATCACTGTGCCCAAGGTGGGAGCGATGATATCGTTGAAAGCGCGCAAGACGACGGATGAGTGAGGCACGATAGTTTCAAGTAGTTGAAGTTGTTTGAAATCATGTGATGAGATGATATTGATGATGGCCCCATTGTCAATCATGACTCTTTTAATAAGAGTATTATTGATTTGGGTAATGACGAATAGGGGGAGATCATGATCTTTAAACTGCAAAGATGGGATCTTGGAGTTGTCAAACGTGATGGCTACATACCTTTTTAGGGCGCCAAAAAAGTTAGTAAATGGTTGAGAGTCATTTGATTGTATTGAGATGACTTGGAGATCTTCTATCATAGTTTGTCGGTGTTGAGGGGAATTTTAGATGAGTTCGTAGAGGGACATCTTTACTTTATATTGATGTTGTCGATTGAGTCTGAGTGGATGTTAGGATAGAGGCCTTGACTTAAGAAGGTTGTGGATTGGATGATTTAGTGGGGGCTGCGGAGATGGAGACTTTGGTCCTATATTAGTTTTAGGCGTGAGTTATTGTGGTTATGTGGTTAACATCAATTTCGAAGAAAGGATATTTGTTGGAGGTCACGCCCTTACTTGATGGGGTATCAGGTGGCATTTTAAGAGTGTCAAGCTCAAGGGTTTTAGGGGCAGTTTTAACCTGGAATTTTGATTTTTTCATTTTATAATTGATAGGTGGACCAAGGCGATCTTTTTTTATCATGAGGACATCCTTCTTGGAATGACTTTGGATTACGGTGCAAAGGGCTTTACAATCCTCAGTGTGATGCCTTGGGGTTCTATGATAAGGGAAAAGTACATCATACTTGTACTAGGAAGGTTTCCATCCCGGGAATTGAAGGGACTGATTGAGGGTAGTGATATGGTTGATGATTGAACAATTTTTTCAAGGATTGTGGTATAGTATCCTGATGGATCTTGTTGAGACGGCGATGAGGTCGTGGGGATTTTGGTTTCATTAGATGATTCAAGGGCATGGGCTACATGATGTATATTTCGAGTAACGAGCTTAGGTGTGGCTTTAAGAATGGGTTTGGATTGTATGATGGTGACTACAAGTTATGATGTAGGGTGAGGTCCAAAAATAAAAGGTTGTGATGTTGTATCCTTAGGTGTGTTTATTATGGGTTAGTTTTATGGGAGCTCCGACTTCTCGTTTGGGTGACTTGTTGATTTTTATATAGGACTACTGAGATTTCTGATCTAGCCCAGAGGAACCTTATCTCTGGGAGGGACGCTTATGATTTACACAATGGGATTTTCTTCGTAAAATATCCAAGAGATAAGATCGAGGATTTCTATGGGAGTGGTAGATGTATTTGATCAAAACGATGTTTGGTTTGGGGTATCACCAATAAAAAGGTCAAAGAAATTTGTTTTTCCAAGTGGTATTTCAAATACATATGTTGATTTTTTAGAATATGTGATTCAATTGATAGTATTTATCATGTGAGCGACAGAATTCTGATGTCCTACGATATTAGTTTGGATTGTGTTCTTGGTCGGGGGGGTGGTTTGGAAAAGGTTGTTTGAATACATCTAAGTCTTGATTAGGGGGTACAATAGGATTTTCTAGCTACAGGTCACCATGTTCGATAAGGTTTTGGATGACGTTGTTAAAAGAGCGACACCTGTCAATGTCATGGACACAAACCTGATGGTATTTACAATAGTATTCTTCCCTAAACTAGGATGGCTTAGGACAAGATTCGTCGATAGGTCGGATAGAAGGAAGCTTTATCAAATGGGTAGTCATAAGCTTATCGAAGATAGAACCATAAGACTCCCCTGGAGGTGTGTAGTGCCGAGGAGGTCAAGATCGCTCGGTGTCTGAATGGTTCTTAGATGCAGTTTTCAAGACAACAACATTTTTCGAGCCTTTGGATTTTCCATTGTTGGAAAAATTCTTAGAAGAATCAGGTTTAGGCTATTTAGATTGGAATTTAACTTTACTGTCTTCAAGGGCTCGAAGTTCCAATTTTTTGGCCATGGTAAAGGCTTCATCGAATGTTTGGAATGACATGATTTGGAGACTGGAAGATATGTGTTTGGTGCATGATTGGGAAAGCAACTCAATCAATTCAGCCTATGGCAGAGAAAAATATAATTGATTAATGATTTCTCGCCAAACAGTGATGCAGTCTGTGATAGACTCGTCTTCGAATTGTTTGATAATAGATTGGTGATGGATATTTTATGTGCGATGTTGATGGAGAAATGTTCTAGGAAAAGTTGGGCTAGCTGCGTGAATGAGTAAAAGGAATATTGGTGGATGTTATACCAATCAAGAGCGGGCCCGACTAATGACATCGGGAATGTCCTTAGAATAAGGTCTTGATTGTGGGCTATAAGGTAGCAAGAGTGTCAGAAGGCTTTCAGATGTTGTTGTGGATCTTCCTTGTTGTAGAATTTGGTGAATTTTGGATGTTCGCGATGAGGGGGGTACGGTTTGAAGGGAACTATTGTATTGATGGGTTCATTACAAATTTGTTCATATGAGAATATGTTTTTGGGTTCCATGGCGGTGGCTTTTGAACTTGTGATTCTACTCATCAACACTTGCATGGGATCCTTCTAAGGGGGTTGGATATTTGTTGCGGAAGGCTTTGTTTGTACATATATAAAGGAATTTGATTGGTATTGTTAATATGGTGAAGGAGGATTTTGAAAAGGGGGAAGGTTTCCTAGCCCACTATAAGTTGGCTGGGAACTTAATGGTTATGATGAAGAGTAGATATATTGATAAGATTGAGGGACAAAAGTGTTGAGGAAGGGTTGTGAGGGTTATGGATTTTGTTGAGGAGGAATGTGATCATTTTTCTGGACACCATCCATGGGCATTGGTTGGGAGAGGCGACGAGCGCTACTGATAACACTCGTATTTATAGGCAGTAAGGACGTAGGGATGGATACAATTAGGTTTTGGATTGTGGATGAGAAATGTTGGGAGTTCATGGGCTATATGAGACGAAGGAGCTCACAGAATGCGAAATACTAGAGAAACATGTCGAGAGAGGGAGAAAAATGGAAGTCATGTGGCTAACTGCAAACAGCGGGTAGTTGTGTGCGGCGACACACTATGAGAGTTGGTTGAAAAAGTGGATGACAAGGATCCAGTTTGGCTAGCCGTATTTTGTGACGAGATGCTATCAAGTTGGAAATTGGTTAGGGGTACTGAAAAGGTAGATTTTGTTGCTTCGATACGGATATAGGTAGAATAAGAAACATCTTGTTCAATGGTCGGTTGGTAAGTGGGATCAATGTGTTAGGTGGGGTTATAAGTAACGAAACTAATGTTTGATCCGGGTTCTAGGTTGTGATGGGGAATACTGATAGCTTGTGAAGTAAGTAATTGTTAAGGGTGACACAGTTGGTGTCCAATAGTTATTTGAAGGTTGGAACTCCACTAGCAAATAGCTGTGGGAAGGGTGGTTCGGAAGTTTTTGACATGTATGATCTAACGCAATGAGAGCGTTGCGGTTCTTGAGTCGTATCTAAGGATTTTTGTAGCAGGTTTGGCATGTGTAATAATCTGGGTTTGGGACTGTTTTCAAATGAAAACCATGGGACAACAAACAAAAAATGAGTGAAAGATAGTTGTTTAATGCAAATCACACAATCATCTAGAAAGTTTTAATTATCTTAACTAGCTTTAGAAATGTGTGAAAAGAGAAAATAGCTTGTAGAGGGTACTAAGAATTTGGCTTACTAGGCTAGTTTCAGGTGTGTTTAAGTCAAAGCCCCTGAGATACCCTGAGGTACGTGAGGCCAAAATCTGTGTTGGTGTCAATACGAGGCATGGTATTGGGGCATGCCCCCTCACTTCATAGTCCCGTAACGATAAGGGTGTTAGGTTCTTAGCCAATATACCGCCTAGCAATTATTTATTCTTGATCATAACATCAAGTCGGCTTCCCCCTTGGTGATGAAATCCAAGTAGGTAGACCTGTGAGGAGATGTTTAATATGTAAATTTGATTATAAGTGGTTTGGCAATGTGGGGGAGGGGGAATGGTGAACGTAGATTTTAACACCTACTTAGACTAGATGATCAAGCAATGACGAAAATGCAAGTTCATTTTAAGTTCCAAAAAGAAATTTTTTCCTTCAATGAGGACAACACAAAATGCAAGGCCAAGAAAGACTGAAAGGAGATTGGAATCAAGAGAAAAGAGAAATACCTCTATTCGCCAAATACTCTTTTTGTTTTACACTTTCGAGGAAGTCACCAAGGAACTTTAGTTGAAAAGTTAGTCAAGCTTGCAAAAAGTAAACAAAATGGATTCTACTATGGAAATGTAGAATTTAATAAAAAAAAAACTAGTGCTTCATCAGGCGTGCCAAATGTTTTAGTGGATTTTAGAATTCAATTTTACTTTATGAAACAAATCACTAAAACTTAGAAATGACATGGTTCAACGAAACCTGTGTGGATGACGATGACAAAGGATGATAAATCCGAGCAGGCACACGAAACTCCTCTTCCAAAGAACTAGAAACCTACACACACGTAGACAACTTGACAAAACATATATTAGATAATTATGAGGCGAGTTGCTTGGCAAAGGACAATTCCAAGAACCAAAGGGCTTCCTCTAACGGATGTCAACTCGCTTTTAGATAATCAAGCCAAGAATAATGGTAAGATTACAGTTGGTAATATAAAGTGATGTGGATAAAAAACTATGGATAGACAATGTTAGAATGTTAGGATTCAATCAACATCCTTAATGATAGGCTGAGGTGGATTGGAAATATTGTCCCACTAGAGGTTGTCCTCATCACTATGTTCAAGGAGAAGATCTCACTATCCAGGAATGTCATTCGGATTAGGCGTAAGGATGATGATGCATATGCTCAACTCGTGGTTGATATCGAATTGTTCCCACACGAATGGTTGACGGACTATGGGTAGATTGTAAACGCTTGCGGCTTCGTACGCTGCTCTTAGAACAATCATCTAATAGAAATTCAAGCTTACAAGCAAGAGAATATTTGTCATGATTTCAAAGTATTACGAAAATATATCATAATGTGGTGAAAGTGCAAAGCAATGTATTTTGACAAGGATCGGCGTTAATCGGGTTGATCGGTGTTAATCGCCGAATATAAAATTGCAAATGTTTATCGAAGTGGATTTTTAGAGAAGAACAATTAGGGGCGGATGCTTTGGGGTTTAGATGCTTGGGTATATGATGTTATTATTTAACTTGAAAACAATGACTTGTTAGCTTAAGTAAAAGGCATACCTTGGTTGTGAAGGTGACTTGAATGGTCAAGCACCTAGGAAATCTTCTCCAAGGTTAGTATGTCGATGTGCTATGTTTTTTCATGCCAACCGTGTACCTCAACTCAGCACTCTAGATGTTCACTTTAGACAGCCCTGTCACTTAGAATTTTTTCAGATCCTTGGGAAATGGCATGTCAATTGTTATGGGATCGATGTCGTTTAACCGGATCGGCACCGATCCACACCGATTAGGGACACTTCAGTGGATCGGCACCAATTTCTTTTTTTTTCTTAGGAGAATGGTTGAATTTGGTTCTAACCATCTCGTTTTTCAAGATTTGTGTGGTTTATAATGGTTTTAGGATCGTGGGAGTTTGTTAGGGGGTTAGAGTTATTTAGGGTGTTTTTGTTTTTATTTATTTTTGTTTATTTTGTGGTTACAAGTGGCAAAATGGTGAATATAGGTCGGTAAAATGGGTGACGTGGTCATGTGGGTTTTACAAAGGGATGTACATGAACGTAGGAATTAGGGTGACCTAATTCTTGTGTCTACACTGGGAACTTATGCTCAATATAAAAAAACACGGAGGTAATTTTGATGTGACCCTTAAAGTATGTGTAGAAATTTATTCTTGGTACTATTTTTTTACATTAGAATTGAACATGTTTTCTTTGTGTGAAATCTTTTTTTAAGTAAATTTAGGACATCATAATTTATTGATGGGGGTTGTCAATCCTCTTCATTTAAATAATGTCAATCCAGGGTTGGTGTACATGGCAATCTGCAATAGGGGAAAGATATCTCTAGAAAACAGTCTCTTATACCAAACTCCACACTTGCAAGAAAGTAAAATCAAACTCGCACTTAGAGTAATTGAAAGGCACACTTGCATGAATTTAAATCATACTTGCATGAAATTAAATATCACAAATAATATAAATTGCACGTACATGAAATTAAAGCAAACTTGCAAGAAAGTAAATTGTTGAATTGATAGGAAATGATAAACACAAAAAACCCCACAGATTCAAGACAAACTATACAACAAAGGAATGTTAACATGATATAAAGAAAAAGATAACAATGATCACAACAAAAGGAGAATCACAAAATGAAGAAATAAACACAAACACTTTGATCCATCTTCCTTGGAATGAGTGGCCAGCTCATTTCTCGGAAGAGGAATTTAATTAACATTGATTCACAAGTTTGATGCCACAAACTTCGAAATGAATTTCTCATAATAATGGAGAGGTTACATCTAGTGGTTTACGAGGTCGCATTTATAGTTCCATGCTTCCAACTAACTCTTTATTTTGGGGCATATAACAAAATCTTAGAATTATTTCAACCTTATCCACTAAGATATCAATCTATCAATAAATAGCATCAATCTCCACAAAAATATAGGGAGATCTTATCAAAACTAAATCTAACTAATGATTTGACTTTCTCATTTTATTGTTGAGAATCAAAATGAAAGTGATTCTTCCTTGTCTGACACAAGTGTCCCAAACAACAAAATGTTTATAGAAATATCTATTTTTAGAATGAATTCCAAAATTAGAGAGTAATGCATCCCGAACCACCCTCGGAGTCACAGGAAATACTTGGAAAAATATTATGTTCATCTCCATAGTTCAGGTATCCATCTCTGGAGCTAATCAAGGAATCTCCAAAGCTGATCCAGACCTCTTTGGAGCTGATCAAGGCATCTCTAGAGTAAATTAGAACATCTTTGAAGCTGATCAGGACATCTCTGGAGATGATCAAGGCATCTCCGGAGCTAATCAAAGCGTCTCTGGAGCTGATCAAGGCATCTCCAGAGCTGATCGGGGCATCTCCAGAGCTACTATAGTGCTAAAATAATAATCTTTAGAGCTGATGTGAGAGGTTTCGGAGATCCTCTAGGGTTGGTTGTAGCTAGTGCTTAGTGCTCAAAATCTTTTATTCGACAATTATAGCTTAGTATGGATTGCATATGCACAAATTGACATTTTTCCCCAATACTCATTAGAAATATATAACAAATAGATTACAATGAATTCTAAAGAAATAATCAGGATATATGTACTCTCCATTTTATTCTAAATAAACCATAGGTTCATAAATTACACTTTGATCCACTTTTATGTAATTTATGTAATTCACATAAGGAAAAATAATGTTATATTTTTTATACAATGGGCCATTTTTGGGGCTCATCAATCATCATTTCCTTAATCGACAAGGAACACCCAAAGTAAGAAAAATTGTATTTTTATTTTCTTCAAAGGATTTTGGGTGTGTGGGTCAACATCAAAAATAATGCACTATAATGGGTCCATTCATTGCAATATTTTGGGGATGAGAGATGATGTTTGAACTTGTACACAATGGTATTGGCATTATTTTAGAAAATTAATAATGAAGTGGTTCATGAGATATTCAAGTAGCACTAAATAGGAAATGGATTCCACGAAATAGGAATATGAATGAGATGGAGAAGATAAAAAAGGTAAATATGGGAAATGTATTAATGTTGGGCATTACCTTTTTCATGTTAGCCAAAGGGACTCATATTACTTCTTCGAAAGATAAAATTATTTATACGTGGATGGATATGATGGCCTATATGTGGTTTACAAAGGGTTAGTTATTTCCAATGTAGGTAGAACCATGACACTTTTTAATATTCTAACTTTCATGGGTGGTTTAATTTTATAAAAAAAGTTATTTTTGATAAATGACAAATTTCACAAGATATTTTGACATATATGTAGAAGGTCTAATTAAGATACTTTCCATATCAAGGAGAAAAGAAGGGGAGAATATTTCATGGGTAGATATGATACGATGAAATAAGTATTTAGTAACAAGGTTCCACTTAATAAAAAATAGTACGGATCTTAAGAATAATGTTGTACTACATCTTTTTTCCATTATATGGATAATAGAGGGGTCGTTCAAACGAATACTATTAATTTGTTTGTCATTTTTAGGTTGCCAAAACCTATCCATGCCCCTTACACAGTGAAAGAAACAAAAATATTTGAGAAAATATGGGGGAAAATGGATTACTTATTTCTTTTTTTTATTTGTTTACATCGTTAAGGTTTTCCATTGGACGACATTTAATTTGTTAGATAAGTTGGGAATTAAATACATGCATGTCCCACATCTACTCCACGGATCATATTGTTCCTACCCAAACATTATTTGTTATCGCCATTTTTTTTTGGCTGCTTCAAGCATAAATTGCACTCGCATGAATACTACGAGCGAGACCAAGACAATCCAATATGTTCCAGGTTTGAAATCCAACAGTCATGTTTGCTTGTTGTAATTATATGTAGCCCCCCTTATCAATTTTAAGCTTGATTAATTGCAAGAAAAAAAGTGATATGTGAACAATCATCGATAATTGAGCCCCTCCAACATTTTTCATATGAGCAATAGGTAGATTTTATCTACCGGATCGAAATTTTTAGACTGAGACTCTATATGATTTCTTACGTTGTTAAGAGAAAATTGCTCTTTGATTTATAAGGAGGGGTTTTACTAAACAAAACTATAAAAATGTTTTGTGTAATGTACATGTCTAAAAGAGATTCCTTGTTATCTTAATTTAAGATTTGATGTACTTACTGTAGGTTGAAGCAATTGATTTCTTGCCAATTCTAGCCATGGAATTCCTAAAAAAAAAGAATCAGTAGACATATATAAATGGAAAATTTTTGAACTTCAAGCATGTTGGATCCCAACGTGGTTTTTAAAAGAGATAACACATACAACAACAAAGGTTGGGGAAATGATAAGAAGTGATGATCTTAGAAAGAAGATGCAGCAACACATTGGTGAAACATGTTTTCTAATGCAAGTTGCACTAACATGTTGGAACATGTATTTCAAAGAAAAATTAAACTTTGACCATTAATTGTCTTACATGTCATAGTTGGGCACCCTTTGCCTGGTAGAATACACACCTATTGGCGTAAAAAATATTACAGTACAAATTTACAATAGTTACTTTGAACTTAAATATTAGTAATAACTCGATATCATGAAAAGGGAAGGAAATTTGGAAAATATTTTTCCTAGAAAATGGATCATAATGGGTAGATCCCAAATACAACGATTTCAAAGTATTGCTTTCAACCTTTTTATTTGATAAGAAAAATAATCTATACATTCAAGACTTAATATTACGTCAAGGCAATATGCTTGAAAACCTCAAAGGTTTGAAATTCATTGAAAGTAGAAGAAGAAATATCAATTACCTTATCATTTGTTTTAATAACATAAATATCAATCCAATACATCAAAAAATATCCATTAACATAGTAAAAATAAGAAACACTTCATAATATAGAAACATAGCATATCAAGAATAAATTTCAACACATATTATAAGCAGCTCAACAAATTTAAACACATATATCTGATCTAATAAGATCATTATTATATGTAATTAAAAATAATAACCCGTACATAAATAGAAATTTGTATTTTATCACATTTCCCTATACTCGTATTTTGGAAAAAAATGGAAAAAGTAAACAAAGGGGAAATGTAAATATGTTTTCTTGAATGGGAAGAGTTCATGCGCTATAAAGAACTTAGGTAGTCCAAAAAAGTGGGCCCGTTTTAGCTAATTCGTAAAACTAACTTGTTTAATTTTGATAAAATGAAAGAAAAATCATAATAAAAATTATTTTTTTGTTTTATTATGTGATTTTAAAAATCTATAAGCATTTTATAGTTAAAATCACGAAAAAACATGTAAATGGACATTAAATTCAACCTCAAAAGAAGGAAAAAGGAGAGAAAAGCAAAATAAATGATAACGTAGATAGGGGAGGAGATCCAGCGTGGGTGGCTATACGACATGACACTCAACCGCCGAGGGGAGAGGGCTCCAGGAGAGGGATGGGTAGTCCGAGGGACCCGGTCGATTGGGAATGTTGCGAATGGATGAATTTCAGGAAGGAACATGCCATTTTGGAACTTTATAATGACCTTACATTAGTGATGATGACCCTAAACATTTTACTGAACCATTAAGGGACAATCCATCTCATTTCCAGGGTGTGGAACCTTTCTCCCCGTCCTCCTTACACTTCTAACTACATTTAGTGGTGGAATGAAGCCATCGGCCACACCACGGCTTCCTCCGCCACTTTGGCAAGCAAGTAAAAAGGATTCATAGAAGGAAACTATGCACTAAATACAAAATTCCAAAGGGTTTCGATTCTATTTGAATCCAACCCATTTGATCATCATGTGCAAGCCATGGTTGTGAAACATTGGCATAACTGCAAACTCAATGACAACTATGTTATGAAAGGGGCTCAAATCCGCGCTCTTTTGCATTGGCTCAAGGTGGGAGATAGAGCTTCTAAATATTTATTAAAATCCCTTCAAGCTAAGAAAGCTCACAAGGAGATTAAATTTGTACATGTGGCTCATGACAGGCTTACCAGTTTGCAGAAAATTACTTTGAAATTTGTGGATAATTACAAACTTGTTTTCCAATCTCAGGATTCGATAGAGGAAACAAAAGTTTCTCTCCAACAATGTTTGGATGTTGTTCCTTGCAAGATTTCCCCCGCAATTAAAAATCATTATGATGCCCCTATCTCTTGAGGAGCTTCATGCGGATCTGCAATGGATAAATAATGAGAAAGTCCCTGGAGTTGATGGATTTCCTTGCAAATTCTACAAATATACAAAGAGATTTTTAGATTCTGATCTCCTACAAGTCTACAAAGAAGCATTAAATAATAGTACCTTAAGATCCACCATTAACAAAGGTAACATAAAATTCATACTTAAGGTTGGAAATCAAAATCTCATCTCCAATTAGTATTCAATCACTCTATTGAATGTCTCGTAAAAATACTTAACAAAGCTTTGGCACTTCAATTCACTACCTCCTTCCTATTATTATTAGACAATAGAAAATTGGCTTTATCAAAGGCCAGTACATATTGGATAAAATTCATAATTACCTAAGACTCTGGGATGGCGGGACGTCGGGACGTAGGGACGGGGTTTCTGGGATGGAAATTTTTTTTGAGAATTTCGGGACGGCGAGGGGACGGCTAATAAAAAATATATTATTTTATTAATTTTACAAATATAACATGAATAAAGAATAATTCAATAACCTAAGACTTAAAATTGAAAGTTTGAAGATTGAAACCACTAATGATTAATCCAATTATTCATCACATAAGCCAAGGCCCAAAATGCTACAGCTATATATATTATATTCAATGTTCAAAACTTCAACATGACAATGAAAGACTAAATAGTAAATAGTAAAGCTGAAAATTTAAAACAAGTCTTACTCTTACTCTTCAATAATCAACATGAGAAGAGTACAACTACACCCACATTACATATGCTATGAAATATTATGTCATGTCTCATAACCAAAATGACAAGTGACAAGTACAACTCAAAAATCACTATTAGAGCCCTCCAACTAGGAGATCTGTATCAACATCATCTGCATTTGCAAAGGAGATATCAACCAGTCCTCGCTGCTCTTGATCTTCATCAACATGCCTTGCATCCTCAGGATCCACATCCCACCGCAATGTTGGGCTCTCCTTGTACATAGGTGTCTTGCGATCCATGAGACGCTAGGCACTATGCACAGCAACAAGTTTCTCTGCTCTCTTAGAGGTAAGTATGTTCCTCTTAAGAGAGTGGATCCACCCATATGTTGACCAATTCCTCTCAAAAGTAGAGGAAATAGAAACTTGAGAAAGAAGATGAATAGCAAGTGTACGTAGCAATCCTACATGTCCATACAATCGCCACCAACTAACTGGACTCTCATGTGCCAATGTGGTCTTGTCTATCTTTGATGATTTTTTGTAGCCATCTAGATAAGCGAACTTGAGCCAATCAGTTTTGACTCGTGAAGCATCCTTTGCATTATACATTTTTTTAGGGCTTTCAAGAAACCCTTCCTCACCTCCTCATCATCTACTGGGAGAACTTTTTCAGGCCTCTCGACATACCACTTCGGATTTAGTGCATATGCAGCCACGTGTAAAGGAGTGTTCAACTTCTCCCATCTCCGCTCAATGATAGCCTGAATATGGTGATGGTAGAACTCCAAGGTGGGGTCCCTTGCTCGAACAACACCCTTCATCTGACCAAGCATACTATCAATACATTCGTATATCTCACCAAGGCTAGGGCTCTCAGAATCCTCATATTTTATCACACTGAAAATTGGAGATATTATGGATATGATATATCTCATGTCTATCCAAAATGTTTCATTCACCACAATTGCTTTCACCTTCTTCCCCTGCTCTGTCTTCGACCCATCCCACCTAGACCACTCTAATGTCATGACCATACACTGTAATGATTCCTGCAACTCAACCATCCTATCCAATAAAATAGAATATGATGCAAAACGTGTGTCCACTAGCTTGAAGAATTCCTTCCTCGAAAAGCTACGGAATAGTGCCAATGACGTATGGTGGTTACAGATGAACATTTGCACATCTCTAGTATCAGGCACTACATTTTTGACCCAATCAATTTTTTCAATATCTTTTAGTGCATTATTCATGGCATGCACACAACATGGAGTCCAATAGATGTCGGTAATGAGCCTTGACAAGCTTACCTGCTGTCCTGCACACATATGTTGCATCTGTAATAACCTGCACAACGTTGGCAAGGCCAACCTCCTCAATAGCATCTCGCAAAATGGTGAATTGGAACTCTGCATCCTTCTTCTTCCCTGAACAATCAACTGCCCTCAAAAAGTAAGGACCCTCTCTGCATGAAACAATGATATTTATGAGTGGGTGGTGTCTGATATTTGTCCACCCATCCATGATGATGCTACAACCGTGAGAGACCCATGTGCACCTCATTTCCTCCATCAGTAAATTAACCTTGGAATAGTTCTTATCCAAGATTGTGGTTCTCAACTTCGTGTCTCCTAGGGGCACATAACTCACACCAGCTTTGGCTATCTTCGCCACAACCTCCTTGAAATAAGGAGAGCGAGCAGCATGAAATGGAATGCCAGTAGCAAAAAAGAATTTTCCAATGGCATCATCAACCTCTTCTCTAGCCTTTGTATCATACATTTCAACAACTGGATTGGAGGCCACAACCTTCCTCTTCCCCCTACTACTACCAAAAGCATCCAATTCAGACACCTCATAAGATGCACTTGTAACACTACCGGTATTAATTCTCAAAGCACTAGAAAGGGTGCCAATGCCACTAACATAACGGCCACGAACATCTGGAACCTTTTCCACCATATCTCCATTATACAACCTCACCATTTCTGCCCTCTATTCAAGTGATAGCTGTCCACACATGCCTACACCTTTCCCCGCAATGTGCAATAAATGTCCATTCAACCTAGTAATTTTTCCTGACCAAGATAATGAGAAAATGTTGCATTTCCATATTTTAGTGCCCCCTGAAATGTTTGATCTAGGACCCTGCATAATTTGACCAAATTGTTTCAAAGGTTTTTTCTTGTCAAAAGGCCCCCTAACATACTTTTTCAACATTTCGAAGGGGCAACTGAACTTGTCCACACTCCCTTGTGAACTAGTAGCAGTATTAGGTGTTTCTAATTGTGTTCCTTCTCCTTGCACACCCATTTCAACCTCATATTCAACTTGATAATCATTATCAGATCTCATTTTGAAGTTGCAATAATTAAAATACAAAACAATATAACTATACAGTACAATAAAACAATGAATGTAATTTTTGAATACATTTAAAATTTAAAAAAAAAACAGCGATGAATATATTTTTTAAAAAAACAGCAATGAATACATTTAAAAATTAAAAAAAACAAACAATAAAAATTGCCTCCCTTTATGCTTTATCTCATTCCATCACTTGCTAATCCAAATAGCAAAAAAAATACAAGCAAATGCAATGCCTTCACTTTCAACTTTGCATTTGGAAATTAAAAAAACAAAACAAAGAATGTTAGTACATTAGTAATGTATATACATACCTCTTGCTCTTGCTCTTGCTCCTTGCTCTTTGCTCTTGCCTTCTCTTTTTTTACTCTTGCTCCTTCCTTCTCTTTTTTTTGCTCTTGCTTGGTGTGATTAGAATGAGTATGAAATGCTCTTTTTCTAAGTTTTTTTGTTGCTTTTAGGGTTAGGTCATGTTAGTTTTAATTAGAAAGCATTAAAAGTTTAAAAAATGTATTTTAAAAAACACAAAAATGATTAAAAAAAAAAGTTGTTTTACCTTAGACGCCGCGTGAAAGACGTTGGGGATGCCATGACATCCCCGGGACATCACGACATCCCCAATGAAGCACCCAGTCAAATTTTGCACCCGGGACGTCCCGGGTGTGTTCTAGTTTTCAGGGGACGTCCCCCTTATTTTTTGGAAAATGGGGATGGCATGGAAACGTCTCATCCCCATCCCTAAGTCCCAGACGTCAAGGACATGCTGAAAACCCCTGGGACACGTCCCCGTGTAACACTGATAAAATTATTGTTGTTTGGGAAAAAATTGAATGGAATCAGGGCTCACAACAATGTACCATCTTTCTTAAGTTGCATTTTGAAAAGGCTTATGATCATATTGAATGGCCATTCATTCTTGGGATGCTAAAAGCTCTGGGATTTGGTAAAAAATTAAGGGTCGTACAAACTCTCTTCTATGATTCCTTGGCTTGCCTAACTATCAATGGACACAAGTATGAATAGTTTGGGCTCTTTATATCCATTTGACAGGGTTCTCCCCATGCCCACACTCTATTTGTTCTAGATGTAGAAGCTTTTGGTTATCTTCTTGATCGAAAAATTGAATAGGTGTGCATTCGGTGAGTTTATCTCCCGAAGCAGTCTACCCAACTTATCAATGGACATTTATTGAGATTGCACCCTTTGCAAAGACCAAGCTCAACACCTCAATGAAACATGGAAAGACCTCGAAAGTGTAGGACAATGACGCCTTTTTAGCTTAATCTCCAGAAAAGGTTGGTTCCTTCTGCTCTAGCTCACTACAACTACACTAACCTACGCTAAAAAAACCACTAACTAATCCTAATCTAATATTTCCAAGGGACTAGGGTTACAGAGAAAATGCATAAAAAAGGGGAAGATGCACCAAACTAAAACATGGTTTGATTATGGCTCCAAAGACACAGATATAACATTTCATGTGAAGGTCCAAAAGAATGTACACATAAATATAGGAGAGATAAACAGAATAAGACTGAAATCATGTAAGAGGACAAAGATATTCACATCAAACACTAATGTATTCAAAGGAAATAAGTCACACTTGCATATACTATCAATAGCCTATCCATTTATAAATCTAGAGAGTAAACACATGTGAAACTTCACAGACATGTTACAGAGGTCTGTGAGCAAAAGCTTCGAGATCAAAAGGGCAAAGCTCTCAGACATAGAAAAGAAGGACCCTTTTCATGTGCCTTCGCACTTACATTATTAGAAAAAAATAGAGAGGAGAGAATTAGACTGCATTTAGAAATGAATAAATTCCACCACTCTAACAACTACTAAGGACTAATCACCATTCAATTTGCATGCCTGGTATGGGCGCCTAACATTTCTCTAATGGCACACGCCATCAGATTGTCTGAGAATGAGAGCATCGTCATTCAAATTTTGATGTTGGTTATTGGGTTGGTGTAAGGATCCTTCAGCACATATTTACGAACTCAGAAAATAAATGAACAATTAAATGAACTTTAGAAAATAACTCAAATAACTTTTAGATCACAAGCCACTTCAAGCGGGCAACCTCTTTTGAGCAAGCTCAATACTATAATGTTTGCGGATGCCTTCATTGGGCCTCAACACTTACTGTAGACACCTAAATCCGACTACGCAATTTTAATACTAAAATTGTACTACTTGTCCTCTTTCCTATAATTTCTATTATAATTAGTGATTTCCCGCTAATTAACTAACATTCCCCTCAATTTTGGTCAATTAACGATACTTTGTTAATTAGCTTGCCTTTCCCCTATTCCAAATGTCGATTAACGACACGTTGTTAGTTATAATCCTCTTGCAATTAATTAACTACTTATTAGTTAATTAAGCCTTTGTAATCTTGTATTTAATCGATAAACCTTCTTATTGGTTAAATCCCCCTTTCAAATCCTCTAAATTTTATTAAATCCCTTCTAAATTACCTCCAAATGGCTTCTTAAGCTTATTTTGGTCTATTAATTAATCCTAGTTGATTAATTAAATCATCTCCACTCCCATGAGTTACTACTTACTAAATTTTTTTTCTAATCATGTTTATCACTTTCTAATTCTACTTTATCTTTGTCCCACATTCTCTAGGTTTCTAGCTTCTCCCAAATTGGAAAGCTATATAAAGAACCTAGTACCTTTCTTCACAACTTACATCAGTGTTTCAAGTTTACACTACATGCACATGATAAGAGCATTTCTACCATTGAAAATCTTATTGATCTAGCATCCATTCCCTCTACTTGTGAAGAGTAGTAAAGGAAGATCCAAACATGGCCATTAAGCCATATTGGTGATATCCTTTCCTCTTCATGGAGATGGTCTTCCTTTCATCGCATCGTAGTCACAATCAGTTCAACAAAAGGAGCAACTATAATTTAGAAAGCTCATCCAAAATAACAAGGGATGGTGTAGTGTTTCAAAATTTAATTTGGATGCATTGATTACCTTTTTCACTTACATAGCTTCATCATGATGTTTATGTTGAAATTTGCTTAGTTATAATAACTACTTGGTGTTAATTTCTAGTTGTTAACTTAGCCTACTTTTACATGCATACATTTGGCACGCCCAATGGGACTACTCCTTTGTCTCGTGCGCATTTTCTCAATTTTTTGTAGTTAAGTTTCATTTTTACTTACTAACCCTTTCTTTTGCACATGTTGATAAATATTATATTTTTTAATTAGTTTTGTTGAGTTTGCATGTGTTGAGTCTTCCTTGCAGGTGTGAAGGATTAAGTGTTGCCAAATTTGAAGATTTTTAGTAAACAAATTTAGCGTTTTAGACATTTGTGGTTGTTTTTCCTGTATTCTTGAAGTTACACAGGCTCATGTGCAACCATTAAATAATGTTCTGTCTGTGTTTATCTTCATGCGTTAACGTTATTGCATGTGCGTTAGTGTTGTTATTCCCTGCGCTAGAGTTGATCATTGTTGCATCTACGTAGCTGCATATGTGCTAGTGTTGTTCCCTGATGCGATATTGTTGTCTTTTTTGCCTCTATCTGCACAGAGGATCATCACACATTTGTGTTGCGTAAATTGTGCTAGTGTTCCCGCTAGTGTGTTTTTGATAAACCTTACGCGTTTGCGTTAAACCTTTTGCGCTACCATAGACCTCTCTGCGCTAGTGCTACTGCTTTTGTGTTAGCGTTTCTACTTTTGCGCTAGCGTTTACCCTCATGCGCTAATGTTCTATGTAAAATTTTGGGACCGAATTTCAAGATTTCCATAGTTTGATTTTTGGTGTTTGTTGTTAGTTTACAGGTTTTCTGACTTCTATTTTGCAAGATTTACCTTTTCAAATCATTTTCTAACATGTTTAAATGTTTTAATGAATGTTGTATTTCCATGCTTTACTTGAGTTAGATCAAAGCTTGTGTATGTTCTTCTCTTGCATTCTTGGGCGATCTTGAGAACCAAAAGTAACTTTGATCTTCTTTTCTAACATTGGGATTAACTTAGAAATTTTACCATTTATATTGTTTAAAGGAATGAATCTTTTACAAAGTATTTTAATGGTCATTTGATTTAATTTTTTCATTTCTATCTAGTTGGATCAAACATTGTGTATGTTCTTCTCTTGTGCCTTTGGGCGACCTTGATCCTCTTTCGAAAATATTGTACGTTCCATGGAAAACTACTAAGCTTTTTGTGTGCAGGACCTAACGCTTGTCAAAGGCTTGATAAAAAAAAAACTAACAGTGTGTTGTAGGTTTCCAATGGTATGCTAGACCATGGGCGTGTCAGGATCAAAGGTATGGAATTTCATGTTACCGAGGACTATATTGTTGAAGCTACAGGCATGGAGATGGAAGGCTTGAAATTGTACAAGGATAAGAAGAGGAGGAACCGAGAAATCTGTCTTCTTTGGACCGAATGAGAATGTTCACTTGTTCGAGGACGACATTGCGAGAACTTTTCTACCAGAAAGATGGGCTAACGTGTGCAAAGCGGTCATGAAATATCTCACTCCCAAGGGCAAGTTCAAGAAGATTTATACTCATTGCTTGTCTATAATGAATTTCTTTAGGCACACCCAGGTGATGAGTTTTCCTTTTTTCCTTTTAAGGTCTCTGTTTGTTTCGATTGTTGATTTCAAGGAGGATAAAGTGGAGTCTCCTCTCCACCATGGGTTGATCCTATTGCTTTTTCAGAAGAACAAACATAACCTTGCTCCCATTCCTCAACCCACGAATTCTGATAATGAAACTTTAACCAGTAGGATGCGTAAGAAAAAGAACCCTAAGGTGTTAAACAATGAAAATGTGAGAGTGGAAGTCCTCTCGGACATGAAAAATGGTGAATCTTCTAAGGGGAAGGCAATTGCGGAGGAATTTGGTGTAAACTCTAACAAGTATGCCAAGATAGCTAACATGGAGGTGGCCATTAGCAAGCTGCTTAATGCGACCAAACATCTTATCGAGGACACGAGGGAGTGGCACCTCAAGGCGGCCTTGCAGGAAAAATGTATCAATGGTTTAAAGGTTGACTTCATCATGTAAGAGAACAAGATCTCGATCTTACAAGACCAAATTGCCAAACAGGAAATGCAAAGGGGTGGCTCTAAGATGGTTCTAAGCATCTCATATGATAAAGAAGCTTCGGGGGCATCACGGAAGTTCAACAGGTGCATACCCAAGGTCCTCTGCAGAGTATGGATGGCGGGCCGAGCTCCAGAACCAGGAGCAACCAGAAAAGGAAATGTTAGCTGACTGTTTGTTGACCGGTCCATGTCTTTGTGTCATGTGGTTCTTTTGTGACCCTCTGTGTCTAATATTTGGTTTGCTGGTGGTTCTTCGTCATGTTTTAAAATAAAATATATTATATGTAATTGAGGCTATGTTGCCTCGCCCCTTGTTGGGCTCTTGGGTTGGTCAAGTCATTTTGTCCTTTTTGGAGTCCTAGTTGATGTTTGGGTTGTTCTCTCGCCTTCATCGTGTTTTGGATATGCTATCTATTGTGGGTTTTTTGGTCACCCCAAAACCAAATAGTTATCTAATCTGAAAAAACACGCCACTTTATTCAAAACAATGTATTTGCAAGTTTGGATATGGGTTAAAACCCGTCCATTTTTAACTGTGGGAAGTATCTTGGCATAAGCCATAAAACTCATTATGAGGATTACCACAATAACCCCAAAGTAGTCCACACCTTAAGGGAACTAGTGGACGAAACGGGAAGTGCCCCACTACTCACTTTACTAGAAAAACCCGTGAGGAATGCTTCATGTTGTCTGTATAAGGCCTCTTTCATTACTTTGATTGTGGAGTAATGGTCCATCTAGGAGTTATCTAGCGAAACTTGTCTCTCTTAGGCAAGTATTGGCGAGTATTGAGAACAAAATCCTAAGTAGTCATTTTGCATTTGGGCCAACTTGACTTTATCCAATCGTGTTCTAAAGAACCTTCATAAAGCAAAAACTTCTTCAGAGTCAAAACCTTGTTAGTCGAACAAGAGGAGATTTCATTGTAGTTTGCACCGCGTGTTATTCATCACGAAACTTACAAAGCACAACAGTATCCTAGTTTCTACCTTATTATTGAACAAGGAGAAACTCTGCCAAAGTTAGGATACATATTAAAATCACCACTTGTATTATCTCAATTGTTTTCTTGTTGACATTTTTGGCAAAAAGAAAGCAATATTAAGTGCTGACGAAATCGTGTCCACCACTTTTGCACCCGTTTACATCCTTCCTTATTGCGACTGCGATAGTAAGCGTTGAAAGTGTGTCGGTAAGTATTCATATTTTGGTAGCCTCATCTTGATACCCATATTAAGACGTCTCTTTGTAGTTAGGTTATCCTATCTTGATTTCTCCGTAAGTTGTTACGTTGCTCGCATTATATCAATACACTTTTTATACTTACAGCTTGTTTTCATAAAACTTGATATAAGTGTCCAAATTGTATTGTTATGCTACTCGCATTATATCAACTCCTTGTTATACTTAAATCTTGTTTTTTGTTCAAACATTGCCTTGAGTTTTGAAAGGTGTTGTAGTTACGTTATTCACATTGTATCAATACCCTTTTGATACCAACATCTTGTTTTTCCTTAAAACTTGATTAAAGTATCCAAATTGTATTGTTACATTACTCGCATTTGTAGCCTCCACTTTCAAAACTTGGACTTTGTTTGTATTAAACTTATTTTAAGTATACCTTGTATCGAAATCACTTCAACCCCTTTTTAATACTTAACTCTTGTTTATTCCAAACTCGATTTAAGTATTGAAATTGTGTTATCATCTTGAACAAAACAATCTTTGACACAATTTAGACATAGGGAGTAGGTTCTTTTGTGATTGATCCCTTATTCGGAACTTGCTTGATTTTTCCTTGGTGACCTTTCTTCATACATTGTCATCTCCTAGGAAATTTATTTGTGCCATTTATGGTTGTTACGTTCTTCAATTTTACCTTGATTCTTTGGGATTCTTTGTGACATTTGTAGTTGTCACACTGCTTTGATTTTTGCCTAGGTTCATTATAGCACTTGTACACATTTGTCAAACCTTAGTGAAACATTTCCTATTATGTCAATTCTTACAAGAATTGTACATAGAATATTAGGATCAAATCCTTTCATCAATACAAATTTAGACCCCTTACTTGAAGAAGAACACTTGGTGGACCATAGTGGCCACAAACGCTAATTTTAGACAAATCATCAACCCAGGATGAATCTAGTTCCGACCATATTTGACCATGATTTCTATATAGTTTACTTTCAGGAGGGTTCCTTAACAGATTTTCCTTGAAATTTTGAATACAATTTAGATCAAGACACAAGAGTGTGTCATTGGAAACATAACGTTCTCTTCTTATTATTCCAAAACCTCCTCTGCCTACCCCTCCGGATAGTCATTATGATCTTCTCAAGTAACAATGTGATAAGACTACTGCCAAGATTTCCATCATTGTATCTTCTTAAAATATCTAATGTTCATAAGGACATACTTTATAAAACCCTTTAGGGGTCAGGAGTTTCAATAGATATTGATCATTCGCTGCTTCCAAGCCTTGGTTATCGCATCTGACTTCCTTCTGAAGCATATTACCTTTAGCCAGCATGAGATTCTAATGGATGATCATACGCATAACCTACCCTTTGTACATTGAAGTGATTGTTACTCATAAGAAAATCAAAAGGGTACTTGTGGACAACCGATTTCGCACCTGAACATTTTTTTAATTTCAAACTCATTAGATAGTTGGGACACACTGATATATGAATTGGAGCCTAATGTAATCGACCATTAAGGCTTATGATAATGCAGAGCAACACTCAGTTTGTACATAATAAATTTTCCTATGGAAGTTGGGCCCACTATTCATGATACATGGTTCCATGTGTTGGACTTAGAAATACCCTATAATATGCTCCTGTGTTCACCCATGGATTCATGCCATGTAGGTTGCACCTTGAAATTTCTATTAATATATCAAATTGTACCATGAAGGACAAACACTTACCATTTTTAGGGACCCACAACCCTTTTCACATTGCATAGCGTTATCTATATTATTTCCCCACTACATATGAGTTTTCCTTCTACCAAAAATATTTGTTCAAATTCAATTTGAGGCTCTCGCCTCCCGCATTGATCCTAGTACATTATGTTCCCGTGAAAATGGTACTTCTACTTCTCCATCTCCCTTTGCTTCATGGAATATGAAGGTCCTTTCTACTAGTTGTAGAGAAGACATACCTTCAACATGACATCCTAATTAGCAATATCCTCTTATAACCCAAGATGCATGGTAGGCCCAGTTATCAACCTATCAACAGTCCCAAGAACACTAAAATATCGACACTTTTCATTTCTCGGTATCCTTTTAATAGATGCAGAAAATGCTTGACACTTTTACATCCTGGTTTGCTGATGCTACAATGGATTCATTCTATAAAGCCCCTAAATATTTCATCCCTAAAAAGATGATGTCTATCATGGGTTGCCAAGGGTAAGGATGTGGCGTAGATGAAAAAGTGTATGGGAACCTCTTCCAACACCACATAACAAGATGGAAAAATATGGTATTTGTATTTGACTATATGGTTTCCTGTCCTCTAGAGGTCAAAGCCACTGCTTCTAAATGTGATGATAGTTCTTCTAGTTATGATAGTCAAATAGAGTCCTTATATAATCTTTTCAAATACCTTTCCTCCTAAAACTTGTTTCCTGACATGGCTATTTTAACCGTATCCCCTTCCACTCTGAATTAAATCTTGTTCACTCGTCCCTTGTAAATTGGGACCAACAACAACACGTACCAATTGATTTCTTTGAGAATGATAAAGCAATTGGCGAATTTATGGGTCTATAGGATGACATACCTATTAGCGATCACAAAAAGGGCTTCTCCATCAACCTTGACGCATACACGTATTTCGGGGAGGAGGTTGAGTTCTGTGATCAGTAAAAAAAAAGAAAATGAGGGCAACATATCTTCCAAAAAGCCTTGACAAAAGAAGAAATCCAAGTCCTATTGTGAAAATCTCTTTGAAGCACTAGCAAACAAACAAATTGAAAAATCTATGGATATAAAAAGTGACTAGTCTAAGGGTGAAAATCTCATTGAGACGCCCTTAGAAGAAGATCTCAATCTCTCCCCCCCCCCAATCCTACGCGTATGGAAGATGACACCAAATTGTTGGTGCAAATTGAAAAATCTATGGATATAAAAAGTGACCAGTCTGAGGGTGAAAATCTCGTTGGGATGCCCTTAGAAGAAGATCCCAATCTCCCCTGCCTCCCCCCAACCCCCCACCCGATCTTATGCATATGGAAGATGAATCTGAATTGTTGGTGGAGGAGATTATTGATGTCAACATAGGAACAGAAGCAGAGTCTAAAATGGTTAAGTTGGGAGCTTCCTTCTCAGCGCAAGAAAAGAAAACTTTTGTCATGCTTCTTTGAGAATTCTCATATATATTTAATTGGTCCTATGCGGACATGTCAAGCTTAGATCCCTCTTTGGTACTGCATAACTTAATTGTGCACGAATCAACAAAGCCTATCAAACAGAAACTTTGTAAGATGCATCCTCGGGGGCTCTTTTGGTCAAGAAACTGGAAAAATTATTGGCAGTAGGATTCATCAGGGCTATTGACTACTCAGAATGGATTTCCAACATAGTGCTTGTTCAAAAGAAGCCCATTGGTATCAGAATTTGCAGGAATGTCCAAAAAAAGACTTTCCTCTTCCAAACATCAACATGATTGTCAATTCAAGTGCATGCTACAAAATGATATCCCTCATGGATGGCTTTTCAGGATATAACCAAATAAAAATTGCAGAAGAGGACCAGCACAAAACTGCCTTCACTACCCCTTGGGGTACATTTTGTTATCAAGTCGTGTCTTTCAAGTTTCGGCCTTAAGAATGAAGGCACAACTTATCAAAGAGCCATGACAGTCATCTTCCATGACATATTGAATGATATTATGAAAGACTATGTCGATGACATCTTGGGCAAATCCAGGATTAGACCAGAACATCCAGAAATCTAAGACATTATAAGGTCAAACTCAACCAAAAGAAGTGTCTTTGGTATGCTTTCAGGGAAGTTATTAGGCTTCATTGTGTCTAGAAGAGGAATTGAGGTGGACCCAACAAAGGTCACAGCTATTAGAAAAATGCCTCCTCCAAAAAACCTCAAACAGTTGCGCAGTTTGCAAAGTAAAATCCAAGATATCTGCATATTCGTTTCCCAACTTGCAAATAAATGCCATTCATTCACCCATCTTCTTAAGAAAGATGTTGATTTTCATTGGAGTCCTGAATGCCAACAAGTGTTTGCCTTGCTCAAAGAGAATTTGGCCAAACCACATGTTCTTATGTCGCCTACCCTAGGGGAACCCTTGTTGATATATATCTGAACTACACAATTTGCTATTGACACGCTTCTAGCTCAATATGATCTGAATCAAAAAGAGAAAGTCGTCTATTACCTTAGTCATACTTTGATCTCTTATGAGCTCAAATACGTGCAAATTGAAAAGGCTTGCTTGGTTGTTTTTGCTTTCCAAAAACTTTGTCACTATCTTTTGAACAAAACCAAGCTTTATATCCAAAGTTGACCCGCTCAAATACCTGTTATCTAAAACCGCACTTACTAGGAGGATGGCTAATTGGATCATCTTGCTTAGTGAGTTTGATATTGAGTACGTCAGTCAGAAATCAGTCAAAGGACAAGTGCTCGTGGATCAATTAGTTGAAGCCCCTTTGCTAGGAATTGAACCATTGAGTATGGATCTTTCAAACGCTTCTATGTTGTATATTGAGGAATCCATCACATGACAAATATAATTTGATGGATCCTTTACCTTTTATGGCTCAGGAACAGGAGTTGTTCTTATCACTCCTACAGGTGATTTGATTCCTCGGGCTTTTAGACTTGGTTTCCCGTGCACTAATAATGTAGCCGAGTATGAAGCCCTCATTGCAGGATTGAAAATTGTTATTCGGTGGAATATCAAACATGTCAATGTCATAGGTGATTCTCAATTGATCATCAAGCAAGTGAATGATGAGTATAAGGTCAAGGATAAGAAGCTCATCCCTTACAAAAAGATGGTGGATACTTTGAAATAATTCTTTGTACAAATCACCATTCAACAGATACCAAGAGGACATTACCATTCGGCGGATGTTATGGCTACAATTGGATCTTTGTTACGCATTCCACTAGGCAACAACGACATGCCATTCTTTGTGGAACATTTGACAGTACCTACATATGACATGTCAGAAACTTGCTTGGTATGTGAAGTTGTTGGTCCCTTATCCCCTGGTACCTTGATATATTTCATTACCTACATGATGGAGTCTTCCCTCCCAACATTACCCAATCCGAAAAAATGTAACCTCATCCAACGCATAGCCCAATATACCCTACTTGGGAGCACTCTCTATCGTCGAGGCTACGATGGGAACCTATTACGTTGTCTTAACTCGGAAGAATCCATCTTATCGGTCAAAGAGGTGGACAAAGGCATCTATGGGACCCATACAAGTGGAACGATTCTTGCCAAGAAGCTATGGAGAGTAGGCTATAACTAGCCTACTATGCAAACTGATTGCTTTTATGTGAAAAAATACTTCCCATGTCAAAAATATGGCACCCAATACATGCTCCAGCGCAATCTTTGCAACCCATCACGACACCATGGTCGTTCTCAAAGTGGGGACTTGATCTCATTCGGAAACTTACACCCATTTCCTCTTATAGCCACAATCACATCATAACTGCCATAGAGTATTTTACAAAATGGGTAGAGGTTGTTCCTCTTATGTCACTGGTGCACAGATTGCCAAATTCATCATGAATCACATCATCTGTTGTTACGGCATTCCCTCTACCATTGTATATGACAATGGAAAATCTTTCAAGAATAAACAAGTGAAGGCATTGTGTCAACGCTTCCAAATCCGCCAAAAAATGGTCAACCCCCTATTACCCTCAAGGTAATGGATAGGTAGAAGCCTCGAACAAGACTCTTGTTCGTATCATGGAGAAGATGGTTGATAAAATTGGCCACAAGTGGCACCTACAAATTCATCCTGCCCTCTGGGCTTATAGGACATCCATCCGCACACCTACAAGTGTAACTCCATATTCCCTTTTTTCTCGCACAGAGGTCAACTTGCCCCTTGAGATCAAGCTTCCTTCTTTGCTCATATCCTCAAGAGATTATCTAGACAAAGAGGAAGACTATAGAATGGCTAAGTTGGCAGAGCTGGAGCTACTAAATGCAAAGCGCCTCCACGCACTAGATCACCTTAAAGTGTATCAGAACTAAGTGTGTACGAGCTACAACAAACACATCATATCTCGTACATTTGAGGTAGGAGACCTTGTTTTGAAAGAGAATCAGTTCAACACTATAAAATAGCGAGAGAAGAAAGGCAAGTTTGAACCTAACTGGTTAGGACCATATGTGGTGGCTAACTTTGGTTCAGGGGCATAAAAACTTGCCTATCCTAATGGTGATGAACTTCAGGAACCCATGAATGTCATGCATCTCAAACGTTTATACGCCTAAGCATGGGGACCATTCAAAAAAATAAAATAAAAAAGCAAAAAAAATAGAAGAAAAATAAATTTGTCGAAGTGTGAAAACCACGCAATAGTGGCACTTTGGACAAGTCCTTTGGTGAAAACCGGTTTTCGGCGCCATAGGAGGGTTCGTTGTTCACAAGCATCTCACACCTTGGGGTTCAATCACTTTATCCTAAGCTAGTTTTTCGCATATGTTTGAATCATTTTTGAGCCTATCCTTTGTGGCCCTAATCAAGTTGATCCTACTCTTGTATATATGTGAGGTGTTTGCCCTTGTGCATCCCCATATATCGCAGGGGACATCCACGCTTCTTCGTTTTCTTGTACATGGCTTCGAAAAACTTTTAGAAAATACCAAAACATTCAAATAAACTTTCGAAAAATACTAAAAACATTCAAATAAGTTTTACCAAAACAAACCAAAAATAGTATAACGTTGTCTTGCAAAATTACAAAAACATTACAAAACGTTTCAAAAATGTTCCACAAAAACAAAGTAGTGTTTTCTTACTTGGTTGTTTGTTTGTACATAGTTTTGTCGCCTTGTTTGTACATATAGTGTGTTTTCTCGCATGCTTTTCTAGACTAGTCGGTGCTTTACTAAACTTAGAGTAATTCTTGCTATGTAGATTAATCTATTGTGATGTTTATTAGATTAGTTCTTGTTGTTGCAATATAGACCAATTGCAAACGAGTTATTAACATCTTAGTTCATTTATAACTTTGGTGTGAGTTAATTCATGTTTGTTCATATTGGGTATGTTTGCTTACTTGTTTGGTTTTGTACATAGTTGTGTTCTTGTGTTGTTAAAATGTTTATATATATATTAGATTTGCTTAGTTGTTGCTTGTAATTATGTTAATTGTTTATGCATTGTGTGGGTATGTTTGCTTGCTTGTTTGGTTTTGTACATAGTTGTGTTGTTGTGTTGTTAAAATGTTTATATAAATTAGATTTGCTTGGTTGTTGCTTGGAATTATGTTAATTGTTTGTGCATTGTGTGTTATCATGTCATCATCATATCCATATCATCACATACATCCATAGCATCATCATAATATCATTAATAAAAATGCTAAGCTACATCATAAAATGAAATCAAACATGTATGCTAAGCTAACATTTCATCATATCATCAATCGGGCAATATGGATTATATTTTATCCCTCCTCATAAACCATAATAAAAACATGGGCTAACACAAATATCTCATAAATCAACATGCCATATACATCAATGTCCATCATCATCATAGCATGTCAAAACATTCAATGTCCATATATAAAAAGTGTCTCGATATAACCAGATACAAAACAAGCCACTATGAGCATCGATCAAAAATGTGTGCCTTCAGCTCGAGGCATATACCAAAAATAATACATGTATAAAAGGTCTATCTAAATAAAGGAGTCAACTTTCACTCTCGCCTACACCAGGACTACCTGGCCTGTGACTGCGGCTACCCGGCATCTGACCAGGTAGAGGCACATTTAACGCTAGCGCACCTGGTTTTCCACTCTTGCGTTCAACATGCTAGTGCACACTGTATGCTACGCTAGCACACCTGGTTTTCCACTCTTGCGTTCAACATGCTAGCGCAAGCCAAGCTCGCACTCGTGCCCTTGGTTTCATGCAAGCGTGTGGCCTTTACGCCAGCGAACTATGGTGCAACGCTAACACGCCCAAAGGCGTGCACTAGCTTTAAAGAGTGATTTTCACGTTAGCAAAAAATGCAATAAACGAGCTCGAAATCAAAAAAAATTGCTTTAATTACCACACCACCGTGCTTAAGAAGCCTCATGTACACTTGAACGCGATCCACTCGATGTTTATGGTCAGGTATGCGAGCCATCTCTCTCAAAACCAGAGCAAAAATCTCTCCAATGAGCAAAGGTGTAATAGCACAAATGGTCACGATGGCTTTTACCCCTCCCCACATGCTATTTATAGCCTCACAACCCTAATTCTTCATTTTTCTTGCCTCACAAGGGCAGGGTTACTAACATTTTCCTCTATTTTCCTCCTGCCACGTACTGGGGTTCCGTCGCGATGATTTATTTGATTAAATCATTTGTTTTGATGTCATTTTCGTCTCCTTGGGGCATGTTCTTGCTTCCCGGGGACCATTTCTTCTTGCCGAGGAATATTCTTACTTCTCGGGGACCTAGTTAGTGTTCCATACACATTGTCATTCTTCTATACCACATTCTTCCAAAATTTTCAAAAATCCAGAAAAAATTGGTAAAGATTCAAAAACATTGGTAAAAATCCAAAAAAAATGGTAAAATTTTCAAAAATCCACAAATTGGTAAACACAGTTTCAACAACCAAATCTTTCACAAGACCCAACGTCCTCAAGCATCAAAAATTATCCTAAAAAACATCTTTCTTTGGTCCTCGCATGTTCTTGCGCACGACACGCAGATCATTTTGATATTCCCTCATTAACGAAATTGGTTTTCTTGCTATGTTTGTCTTCCCTTACACATCCAGTTGCTTGGGGTAGTTTCATAGTGCACGATTGCTTTTTCATGGGACTTTTATGTCCTTCATTTATTCACCTTGCATGTATTCTTGCTTGGGGTGCCATTTTTAACCTTTTTCATATAAAGCGAATATTTGGGAATTGAAGTTAGATAACAAAAACATTGGTACAACTGTCTTGAACATTATTTGTTTGAGTATGTTTGTTTGTGTTTGTTTCTTTGTTGGTTTGCTTATTTACTTTCTCAAACTGCATTACTTTATGTAGTTTGCTTTGAGTCAGTTCTTAAGCAATGAACAAACATCAGTATTATAATTTTTCATGTCATTCTACACTTTTGTTGCATGTTTATATCAAAGAAAAAGTTGTTTCTGAGCTAGATGGTTCGTTTACTACATTGTGATATTTAGATCAAATAAAAAGTTCTTCTATTTTCATCATCCATTCCCTTTTCTTTCTATTTCAACCTCCTCTTCACCACTTTCATCTCCATTTCACTTTCCTCTCATCTCTTCTCCTTTTGTTGTCTCTTGCAATCCCCTTCTTTTATCCTTGTCATCTTCTATCCAATTTTCCCTCCTCTTTCATTCTTTCTAATTTCCTTTCTTCCCCTAGTATCCTTCTCTCTCACTTTTCATCATGCCATCCATTCCATTCCCTCCTCTCCCATGGTCCTTTTCTATTTATTTTTCCGCCTCTACGCTCTTCATCTTCCTCAAGCCAGCCACTCTCATAATCCTCTACTCGCCTAATTCCTCATCACCCTTTTCATGTCCTTCCTCCTTTTCATTGTCTCTCTTTCTCTCGATATATTCTTCCACTTCCCCCATCATTCCTCGCCTTTCTCGTCTCCTCTTTTTCTCTCTTCATCATCTCCATGTGGTTTGTTTCATATTCCTATCCCCTATAAGTTACACTTCTTTCCCTATCCTTATCCCCATCTCAAGCTTCCTCGCTTTAAATCCATTTCTACACTTCACTTCTATTCATCACCATCTCTCCATCATTTCTCTCCCTCCATGACACATCCTTTGCCTTTCAATTATCTTCCTCATCGACTCCGAACCCACCTATCAAACCATTCGATCCATTTCAATTTTCATTCAGATTTGATTAAGTCCCTCAACACATCATCACATCTAACATTCAAGGTTGATTGATTATTTCCCCATTTGTGCACCCATGTGCCCCATTCCTTGCCCACCCCATTCTTGTCCTCATCTACCCAACATCATTCTCTCGTTGACTGTCAATCTCTATCTCATCTTTTCGAGATATTTGTCTTCTTTGCCATTTTCACCAACTCTCTTGAGGGGGCATCATCTTATCTATCTCCAAACACACTTGTTGTCATATTTTTGTCTTAAAGGATACCATAACATTCATCATCCACCATATTCTATTCTCACAAGCAAAAATTTGTTCTACTTTTTTCGTAGAGAATGCTCTCTCTTTTCTTCCTCCAATAACTTCTTATCAAAGGAACACCTTCATTAAAAAGAATCTCTTCAAATCCCTAATCCCACCACCTGGGGCATATTCATCCATTTCGTCTACTTTCTTTGAATTTCTTTGAAAGGACATTACTTCCATAGCACCCTTCCAAAGAGGGGAAAATGTAGACACCTCAATTTTACCACCCTCTTAAATCAATTAATTCCCCCACATTATTCCCGCAAATCCATATCGAATTAATTGACATCAGTTGATTAATTAACCCTCCTCATTACCCAATTAAACTTTCCACATCACATGCCACCATGACCCACTTTTAAATTAAATATATGGGTCAAATATTCCATTAGCCCCTCATGTTCCCCACTCCCGAATATAATATTCAAGATTAAATCTCATCCATTCTCCATATCCCCCACTCACCAAATCACAATTACTTTCCCAAAACATGATTAAATAGGTTTCCCTAATTAATCATACACTAGAGGCTATAAATAGAGCCATCCCACTCCCTTTCAAGCACAAGTGAGAAATGCAGTTTGAGCACTCACATTCTCTTTGCATAGAACATCCCCCTTTCATCTCGTCTTAATGTCCGCATAAGTCCCTAGATCACCCATCCCCAAATCCATTATCCTCCTTTTGTTAGTGCAAAGTAGAGTTGTCGATCGTTCGTGCAGCAAAGATACCATGCGCGGAGAAGCACCTACATTTTGATATGTTCTGGGTCAGTCCAAGTCTTCACCCATTCCATGGTTTGCAAACGAAACATGGAGGAGAAGGTATATATGTGATTTGTTTCTCTTTTCCGTTATGTTGTAGTTTTTGTTGCTTACATTATATATATATATATATATATATATATATATATACGGCCATACCCAACTGCCATACATAAGCCCCCAAAATCATTGTCGTATCAATGTACTGAATTCTCGTACTCGTACCCATACTCGTATTGGCTACATAGTTAATATGTGATATCAAAGCTTCAAGTTTGAGCTTTTAGAAAGCTTGTAGGAGTAGCATTGGTTGAGGCCATTCCCAAACACCAAGCAAGCCGATTGGTGTTTATTATTTAAGACATAAGATCCAAAAGAGATTGTCCTAAAAAGCCAATGCAGACTAAGCCAATGCAGACTATCATTAAAATGTTGAGTGCCTAGATAATTTTTTAAAAATTAGAAATTAATTTTTCGTTTGTAGCACCACATTAGAAGAAGCCTTTCTAAATGTTGCATGTCTATGACACAAATGTCGAGGAGAAGAATGAATTTTAAAAAGGCTCAAGAGCCCCATGGAGGAAAATTTAATCTCCCAAGATGCAAAGAAACCCTTCAAGGAAGGATTTGAAATCGCTGCAGCAAAAAGGGGTGTGCTTTTCTTTCAAAACAAACATCGTAGTTGAATTCTTTGACCCCAAAAACCCCCAGGTCAGATCCTCATCCAACTGCACTCGCTGAGTTGAGAGATTTGTAGTTTTTTCACACAAAAGTAAGGCATGATGCAGAAACATGACACAGAAGAATGGAAGGTTAAAATGGGAATATGGTTTGGAAAATTGATATTGCACCTTGTCTCTTTCTGCTCTCCACTGTGTATTGTTGTATTCATTTTCTTTTGTTGTTATTGCGGCACATAAAAGAAAAGCATATAGACTGCAAAACAAAATACTGCAGAGAGTAGGGATGTGTCTTTGCCATGGATGATTTCGAAAGCATGAAAAGAAATATTTTTTGAAGGAGAGAAGGAATTAAAAAGAATATTATGCTGTCGTATAACACATTTTCCTATAGGCAGGTGTGACTTTACTGAGAAGATCCACACATTGCCGGGTACATGGTGCCCAGGATATGGGTATGGGTTCGGTACGCGGATACATTGATTTTAAAAAACACTCGTGTACAACAAGTCTTAGGTACGCCTGTACATATTATATTATATATATACACTTATTTATTAGTCCATAAGAAATACAGAACTTGAAAAATATAGTGGGATCAAGGTTCAAAACATTCAATATGCTTAAAATTTTAAATTTCCATTGATCATGTGACTCCCATACATATGATATATGAATATCATGTCAATACGAATATAAACAATATGAACATGTCGATTTTAAAAAACCCTTGGGTACGATACGTCTTGGGTACATTCGTACACACACGCTAACACATATATACTCATTTTTTGATCCATAAGAAATACAAAACATGAAAAATATAGTGGGATCAAGGTTCAAAACATTCAATATGCTTAAAAATTTTAATTTGCATTGATCGTGTGACTCCCATACATATGATATATGAATATCATGTCAATTTGAATACAAACAATATAGAATATCAAGTCTATATGAATATCATGTCTTCTGCCTCTAAACAATGGCTGCCTCTAAACAAACTTGAACTCCTTGCAAGCAATGGCTGCCTCCAATCTCGTCCTCTTGCAATTGTTGCCTCCAAACAAATCCTCCTTCCAGCGGTCATCTCCTCTTCAATTCCTCTTTGGCTCTTTGCTCTTACACTTTCAAAACCCAACAATGAATTGTTTGTGTTTTGGTAATGATTGAGTGTCTTCTTATAACTTTTAGAGGAGTTTAGGGCTTATTATTTTATTCATTTGTGAGTTAGGATTTGTTTTTTTGGTTATCCTTGCAAACACTAGCAATTCAATGGTTTGTACGCCTGCCTGAAATTGAATAAGGGAAGGGGGCCTCAATATGTACAATCTATCTGCCTTCGGACATTATCAATGGTATCCGACCCGGTTTATACTACATTTTTTTTCTTGGTTTTCTTGTCATTGCATTTGTTTCATGGGTTCTACAGTATATGTCAATGGCATGCTCTCTTTACGCATTAAAACTCAAAATAAAAAAGAAGGTGATCACATAGCTGAGTGTTGGCAATATTTCCAGAATTGTTTTATGCAATTTTCCAGTAAATACAGTTTTATGAGACAAGAACTTCATAGGTTACAAGGTAAACTGTATGAGAAACAAACCACAGCTCTAGCTAATGTCAAGCCAAAAGTCAATGTTCAAAATGTTAGTACATAAACAAAATACAATAATACCTAATACTAAGCCTGTTGTTGTCAAGCAGATACGTGTCTAAGCCAGTTTTCACCCTTGCTACTCAGAAACTAAAGATAATTCTATTTCCAAACCACTAAAAGAGTCTAAGCTCATTGTGAATCATAAACATGTTCAAACTCCTATTGCAGAACCTTCGCCTATTGTGCGAGTATGGGAGATATTGTCAAGTTTCAACCCATAAGTATTGTGTCGGTCTATGGTATACAGTCCTATTGGTTTTCATGTCCCAGGCCATTCCATGCCTATTGATTTAGTTTTTGAGATTATTTACGTGATATTTGCATTGGTGATCTTGTTATTTCTAATTCACCATCTGCTACTTGGTCTCACTATGGACATTGAGGCCATACATCCAATGACTGATTTGACCTATATCCTTGCATATCATGTGGCAAAAACACTCATTTTGTTGTGCATTGTTATATGCAAGATTTGTCTATTTAGTCCATGTGGTGTATTTTGGTTATAGTGATCATTCCAGATGACAATCTAAGATTCACATGTTGTCTAGGTCTTGTAGAAGAATTCAGTCCACTATCAATGACGATGACTTGTTTAGTGTTGATAATGTTGATGTTGGTCTTGGTTACCATGATGTTGATGAGATCAAGCTTGAGGAGCTTGTTGATCATGATCACACTGGTCTAGATATTGTTGCTTCTTCTAGATTTGATGTTGATGAATAATGTTTTTGATACGTTTCTTGGTATATTGGATGAGGAACCTGTTGCTGAGCAGATTGCAGAGTTGGACCAGATTCCCACAAATGATGTTTGTGCACCCACTTCTTTTCTAAATGGTGCTGATGGTATCATTGACATGTTTTGCAAGCATTTTGAGTTTCCTTTTAAGGATTGTGATGCTTCTTCCACCTATATTGATCCAGTTCCTGTGGTTGTTCATTTTGATTGGGCTGTTGAAGATGATGACGATCTTCTCAATGACATTTTTGATAGGTTTGTTGAGTGATAAGATTGTTTTTTATTGAGGATGTTGGATATGCAGCCCATGATGATAATGATTCTACCAATGTTAGTTTCTACTTCAATTGATGTATGTTTTGGATGTGACGTTTTTGTGTATTTGAGGCTATGGAGATTAAAATTTTAGCTCTTCATGTTGATTTGGTAAGGCAGATTAGATCCACATTTGTGCACTTGAGGTGTAGGTTGAAAATCCAGAACAGTGGCTTACAGATTTTTCCCATTTAGTTGAAAACTTGAATGGGCAAATTGCTAGAGATTCATGATGAAAATCCAAAAGGCCATCATTGAGTTGAACATTTTTTTATTACTCTGATTTGTTGATTCAGCCTACTTCCCTTTCAGGGAGATATATATGCAACAGTTCTCCACTCTCGTCTTACAGGGGGAACATCCAACATCAGATTTCAAATTTCAGTTTGTTGATTAGAGGATGATATCCATCCTAAGTTTGTCGACATTATCCTGAATTTGTGGACATTTCAGTGCTATTGTGAGCTGATATAGATTGCAGTGATACTCCAGAGACACATCTAAATATATAAGTTTGTTAATATTTTTGTCCTTTGTTGATTGTGAGTAGATACTTGATTTACAGATGACTGTGGATTTGAGTTGTTTACTGATCAGTGACTTGTAAATACTTTTGTTCTTTGTGGATTGTGAGTACCTACTTTATTTGCAGATGATTGTGGATTTGAGTTGTTTACTGCTAAGTGATTGGCATTCGACTCGTCATTGTTGATACATGGTTGAGTCCCCAAATATTTTCACTGGATGATGATTTGTCTACTTGTGCCCCTGATGGATTTTCTGCACTTGATTTGCAATTGCCAGGGTGCATATTTGTGGAGGATTGGAGGACCTATTTGTTTATCTAGTTGCTCAAGATTTAATAATTGCCAATGTGACCTCATGTTTGATATTGGGATTGGGTACTTGTGATTGACATCTATGTCAACTTTTGGTTGTGGATTTGGCACATAGGTTGTTCTGAGTGATTTACAACTTAAGACTCAAGAGTTGTCCCAAATACAGAAATTTCAGATTTGTGAGGGGGGCTACTCATATTGGTCACTGAGGATTGGTCTTCTTCAATTGTATCTTGTTGCAGATTGCAACATTGCAACTTTGCAACTTATTGTAGCATTAGACACAGATCAGTCTTGATTATTGCAACATTGCAGATGGAACATGTGACAAGTCCCGAGATATTTGGATATCTAGATTTTGCGTTAGTGATGTTCGGACCAGCAACAGACACATCAGATATCAGAGATTGTAGATTACAAAGTTTGGGACAACATATTTGCAAGAGTTGATTTTGGGGCTTGCTATGACCATCCATGGAGCTAGTTGATCAGATTTCAAGTTCCTGCTCATTTTTCTTACCAGAGGCACAGTTTTGTGCCAACATATGCCTACATTGTTTTTGAGTTTGAGCACTTTGTGGACAAGGATTGGTTCCCAGTTACAACTTGACAAAGATTGACATAGATGTGGATTATAGTGCAACTACGACACATATATGGGGTGTTTGGCTTACTCATGAGTTAGCTTGAGTCATCCTTTTTTGCTATTGTTGACACATGATTGATCGGGACACATTGTAAGTGGGTGTGATTCCTTCTAGTGTTGAAGATGAATCACAAGGAATGATTTCATCGTGATTTGAAGCTATCAGAACTTTGATTATTTAGTAGCTTGAGATTAACGACTTGAGGGCTTATGAGGGGGTTGTTAAGAATATTATTTAATCTTAAGTCACAATGTGTTCTATAGATTTACCAACTTACTAATATAGTATCAGTCAGTTACAACTAAATTGGTTTCAGAAGGTTCACAGTTGCAGGTATTATTGTATTATTTATTCATGTTGAGAGATAGTAATGAATGTAGTGTGCCACTTGTGAAACTATTTGGTTGTCATTCAATTTTGTATTATCTGTTGGCAACAATAATCAGTACATGTACAAGGGTTGGTTGTTGTGTAACAGTCATGGGGAACACTCATTACAAAACATCCAGATTTAAATCCCAGTGGGCATGTAGTATAGTGGTCTCATACTTATACGTTACATTCAAGCATGATGCATGTTTACAGTTTCTAACAACCCTCGCCGCAATAAGGGTGGATATAATTTAGCATACATGCAGTAAGGTTGTGGTGTAAAGATTATGTGGTACGATCAAATCAATCCCATGTTTGCCACTTTGAATCCCCCTCGCTAAATATGGCAACCCATATATCTAGCAGGCATAGAGAGGTTGTGGTGGAATGATCATGCAGTACATTCACGGTGGCTCATGTTTCACTTTGAATTCCCTCCCCGTAATAAGGCAAACCATATCTCTAGCAGATGTGATGAGAATGTGGTGTATTGATTCTTTAACATTCAAGCATGATCTATGTCTGCACGTTGAATCCCTCTGACCGCAAAAAAGGTAGCCAGTAACTCTAGCAGACATGTGATGAGGTAGTGTTGTAATGATTGTATCCAACATTTGAGTGAGACCCATGTTTACACTTCAAATCCCTTACTCAATAATAATGCTAGCCCATAACACAAGCCGATGCAACGAGGTTGTGCTGGAATGACCCTATGGTACATTTAAATGTGACACATGTTTCACTTTCCCCTCACTGCAATAAGGCAACCCATGTCTCTAGCAACGAGATTATGTTGTGGTGGAATGATTCTACAATACATTCAAGCATATGTCCCATGTTCACACTTTGAATCCCCTTCACCGCAATAAGGTGGCCCGAAAATCTAGTAGACATGACATGTGGTGAGGCTGGGGCGTGATGATTTTATGGTACATTCAAGTGTGACCCATGTTTAAAGTTTGAATCCCCCCAACTGCGAAGAGGTGGCCAATAACTCTAGCAGACATGACGAGGTTGTGTTGTAACGATTGATCGTTGTAACTTGTATCCTACATTTGAGCATGACCCAAGTCCTCAATCCAAATCCCTTCACCACAAAAGGCAACCCATAGCACTAGCAGGAGTAGCGAGGTTGTGGTGGAATGATCCCATGGTACATTCAAGTGTGGCACATGTTTCACTTTGAATTGACCGCACCACAATAAGGTAATCCATATCTCTAGCAGACATGATAACATGGTGGTGGAATGATTCTATTGTACATTCAAGCATGACCCATGTTCACACATTGAAAAACCTCATCACGGTAAGGCAGCCAATAACCCTGGTGGACATATAATAAGGTGATGTAATGATTCTGCAATACATCCAAGCATGACCACTGTTTAGAAGTCAAATCCCCTCACCACAAAAAGGTGACCAATAACTCTAGCAGACATCATGTGAGTTAGTGCTGTAACGATTGTATCCTACATTCGAGCGTGACCCAAGTTTACACTTCAAATTCCATTCACCACAATAAGGCCAGCCCATAACACATGTAGATGCAGTGAGGTTGTAGTGGAATGCTCCTACTGTGTATTCAAGTGTGACGCATGTTTCACTTTGAATTCCCCACGCCACAACAAGGCAGCCCATAGCTTTAGCATACTTGATGCCGTTTGATAGGAAATAATGTTCGTAGTGTGAACATATAGGTGTGGTAGAATTATTTAATATTTAGATAATATATGAGTGTGCAAAATGAGTTGTATGCACAACTCATAGAGATAGGGGTGTGGGAGTAAGACTAGGGAATAGAGAAGAGATATGGGGATAATGTGATAAGACTTGACTCCATAATTCTAGGAGCAAGCAACTGTATAAAAAGCCCTCAAATATTCAATAGAATTTACTCCATTCTGTATAAGTTGATTCTCTGTTTCTGTATTTTCAATTTCATGTGTTAATCTTGAGTTATTGTTGTTTAAATTCATTATGCAAACCTGGAGTTTTGGTAACATCTTTGTGGTGAAATGATCTATTATACATTAAAGCAGACTCATGTTCACACTTTGAATCCCCCTCACTACAACAAGGTGGCCAATAACTCTAGCAGACATATAATGAGGTTGCAATGTAATGATTCTGCGACTCTTATACATTAAAGCAGACCCATGTTCACACTGGGAATCTCCCTCACCACAACAAGGTGGCCAATAACTCTAGCATACATATAATGAGATTGCAATGTAATGATTCTGAGACTATTATACATTAAAGCAGACCCATGTTCACACTTTGAATCCCCCTCACCACAATAAGGTGGCCAATAACTCTAGCAGACATATAATGAGGTTGTGATGTAATGATTCTGCGAGACATTCGAGCATGACCCATGTTTACAGGTCAAATCCCCCTCACCACAAAAAAGGTGGCCGATAATTGTAGCAGGATTGTACCATACATTTGGGTGTGACCCAAGTTTACACTTCAAATCCCCTTCACCACAATAAGGCCAGCGCATACACTAGCACGTGCAGCGAGGTTGTGGTGGAATCATCCTATGGGACATTCAAGGGTGATGCATGTTTAGCTTTGAAATCCCCACCACAATAAGGCAGCCCATATCTCTAGCAGTCTTAATGACATTGTGGTGGAATGATTCTATTGTACATTCACACATAACCCCTGGTTCACACTTTGAATCCCCCTCATCACAATAAGGTGTCCAATAACTCCAGCGGACATATGATGAGGCTGTGATATAATGATTCTGCAGTGCATTCAAGCATGACCCATGTTTACAGGTCAAATCCCCCCACCACAAAAAAAGTTCCAAATAACTGTAGCAGACATCATGTGAGGTCGTGCTGTAATAATTGTATCCTACATTTAAGTGTGACCTGTGTTTACACTTCAAATCCACTTCACCACAATAACGCGGTCACATTGTGAGGCTTTGGTTCAGACATGTCAAAGGTTTTGGTCTAATAACTCTGGTACATTCAAGCATGACCCATGTTCACAATTTGAATCCCCGCACTAAAATAAGGTTTGGTTTAATGACTGGTAAATATTTGCTAGAGCACCGAATTTTTTATCTTTTTAAGAGCACCGAAATTTTTATCTTTTTATTCTCTTGTTTGATTTTGGTCGCGATGTGACAACCCCATGACTTCTAGCAATGTCCCAAAGATGCTTTTTATACAAACAATTAAATGTGTGCAGGTACTCAGTAACTCTGAGGAAGACTCCGTACCCTTTCACAATTGTTAATTCAAGCAACCATCTAGAAAATTTGATTCATTGCACATGCAATATTTCAATTTCCAGTGCAGGATAATACAAAGAATATGTTTGGGTTTTCTTCAAAATACAATAATTTGATGGCTTTGCTACTTCATACCCATGAGATTCTAAGAAGATTATAACACTGTTCTCGGTCTAGGAAAAGAAACTGACTCCTTTTACATTCCAGTGCCATTTGAGGGCCACGCCTCACTTTAAAATACTGACATAATACTTTAGGTCCTTAGGATGACTTGTTCCTCTTTTTACTAATCAACATGTCATTAGAAATTAATTTCACATATTCACAAGCCTTACATACTTCTACGAGTCATTCAAATGTTATCTTTCCTACTCAGGTGTGATAATTCTATCATACCAGATGGAGTCCAGATCTATGCTCAAAACACAGCTTATGTAAAACTTCTTCACATTGAAAATCCTATGTGAATTCAGACGACTCTACCAAATCTAGATCGTAGAAAAATCTCCCCATTTCGAAAGCAGACTGTAAATGAGCAAATGCTTACTGTGGCAATCAACAAGTATCGGATAGCATAAATCTTTAATGAAGCCCAAATAGCATAGGCATTCTCAGAGATAACACCTAAGTGACAAGATATGGCTCTTTCCTCGAGAGCAGAAGACTACAGGATTCATTCAGTTGCCATAAACTTCTTACAACTCTAAGCGAACTGATAATCCTACTTATATTTTCCCACCATGATAAGGCCACCAATAACTCCATGATTGATATGGTGAGGTTTTGTCATAGTTACCTAGTCTCGGGGACATGGTGACAGGGGGACGATGTCTCCAGGTCGGCAATTATTTTTCCAAATTTTGGGGACGGCAGGGGGGTGGCTGTTACAATAATAAATAAAAATTAATATTTCAATATATTAACTTTATTCAATGAAATTTAGGGATTTAAACTGTATTGAATGTATTTTAAGTACTTTGGAGAGATTATAATTTAATGTTTTTCATAAAAAATACAACTTTTAAAAAATAAAACTTGAGAAAACTTTTGAAATATTTGTAAAAAATTGGGGATGTCCCCCAGACATCACCAAAATCTTGGGGAGGCATCCCCGAGTAACACTAAGTTTTGTCCTGGTGAACATTCAGGATTATGCAGTACATTCAAGCATAACTCAAGATTTCACATCAGATCCACTTATTTAAATTAGGCAACCATGACCCTGGAAGACATACACATGATTTAAATTGAATCATTATATGGTACATTTGGGCATAACATAAGTTTATGCTCCAGACTCAGAATCACCTTACCTTAATTACGCCACTGTAACTCCAGAATGTATGTCAGGAGCTTTAAATCGAATCATTTTGCGGGTACATTCAGCCGTAACTCAAACTTATCCTCCAAATCTCGATTTCCCTTACCTTAGTCAAGCAACATAATTCTAGAAGATATGTCATGAGGTTTCAATGATATCATTATGCCGCGCTTAGAGTGTACCCTATATTTACAAATCTTTAAAATGTTATCAAAACCCGACACCACCACGTTAAAAAATTTTGCATAACCTCGGGCAAAATTTCTCAAACTAAAACACAAATGTATTAAAGGCTGAAGTGAAGATTGATATACAACCATTTGATGGGGAGATTAGCATTGAGAAGTGCAATCAATCAATATCTCACATGGAGGTGTACTTTATAAGTTGCCTCCTCGTCAACAAATTTTGTTCGCCATGCTCGACTTATCTACTTGGCTCAAGTTCTTTGCCCATGCTCTCACTTGGTAAAACAGTTATGTATTATACCTTGAATGTTGCAAAGTTCCTTTTATCTCAAAGTCAAAAGAATTCAGAAAGATGCTGAAAAAGCAATTTTATCTCATTTGTTATAAAAAGCAAAGAGTTATTCAACGGCATAACTTCCGGCAACATCAGCAATAGAGTGTACAGGAGTATACCAGTGAGTTCTGTAAGAGGCCAGTTCGTCTACACAGAGATGTCATGGAAACAAACATGATGATGAAGTATATAGGTGAGTTGTTTGGACACCTGAAAACACCAATACTCATGACAATGCCTCAAGACAGATAAAGCGTGTGCTGAGTAACATTATGTGCATTGGATAAGAAAAAGACGTCTTCATTCAAAAGTAAACACAAAGAGAAGGTACAAAAGCAAGGAGGTTTAAAGAATAGGGAGTAAGACAATGGGAAAATGAAAAAGAATATTGATACGATAGTCCAAAAGGACAAAGGCAAGAGTTAGATAAAAACACAATGTGCCCACTCTGGAAAAGTAATGCATGTCGAAGAGAAATGTTAAAAGTTACACCCGTTTTTGAAGCCGTCTTGGAGAAATAAAATGAAGAATGGCACCACTTTAGTGATAAAAAAGGGAAAACGATTTGAGGTGATTCTGAGTCGGATGATATTATCTTGGGTTATGTGTAAAGAGACGTGTATGGTGGGTGAAAGCTCCAAATAGAAACATGAAGAAGAAATAAAGAAGCTCTTTCATATCAGAATTCGCATAAAGGAAAAAATGGTTGGTTGAAGGATGGTGAAGTAGCAATGTAGAGTTTAGTTTTTGATAGGTTCTGATTACAAGGACAAAGTGTTGGTTCCTTTCGATGTTTATGGTGTAATCTTTGTTAGACCATACCCATACCTCACGGATGCTAAATATTTCATAGCGCCTAATCAAGTATAGTCTGATTTGGATGGAAAATCATAAACTTTATACACAGTTGATAAAAATAGACAAGTCGCCATGATTAGCGCAGCCAAAGCCAAACCATTGATCAATGCCAGTGGTATGTTTGCTTTATTGATATTGACTCGAAAAGAAGAGCAAAAAGGGATTGAGCTCAAGGGGCAACTTGAACATTATTGTTACCAAAAACAGCAGGGTGTGACTAATTTAGAGAGCAGTCTTTTCATAATCGTTTGCAGAACCTAAGGGGCTGCCCCCAAATAAGAGCCATAGAACACGAGATCCAATTGGTACCGGAATGACCTTTGCCCATGTTAGGACTGTATAGACAGAGTGTTGTTCAACCGCAAGAAGTTAAAGAGCAGCTCAAGTTGTTCAACCGCAAGAAGTTAAAGAGCAGCTCAAGTTGTTGTAGCAAGGGATAATTAGACCAAGCAGCCCTCCATGCAGATTGCCTATTATAGTGTTAAGGAAAGATCATACATGCGGATGTGCATAGACAATTGCCAAATAAATAAGATGACTATAAAGAACTAGTATCTGTTGTCCCAAATAGATTATTTATTGGATTAATAGCAGCATGCCAAGTACTTTACAAAGCAGGACCTTAAATCTCGATATCATCGAAGGTCAATTTAAAGAACGTTTGCAATAAAGAATTCAAGGCATGCAAAGGACTCTTCAACAGGCTGGATGTACCATTTGGGTTGTGTGATGCACCAGAACCACCTTCATGTCTTGTCAATGAGGTATTGAGACCATTAATTGACTCTTGTGTTATTATTTATCTAGATGACATATTGGTTTTCAACAGATTATATGAAGAGCATTTAACTAACCTTGAAAAAGGGTTTGAGATTTTGAAGGAGAATAAGTTGTTGAATGTTAAGAAGTCCAAGTATGCCAAACCTCATAGGTGTACCTTAGTCACATGGTAGGTGATGACAAGATAATGATAGATCCCATTAAGGTTGAAGCAATTGTCAATTGGCCAAAGCCCACTATCACGAGCAAGACATGGAGTTTTGTAGGTGCAGCCCAATACCTTTGTTAACTTATAAAGGACTTCTCATACATCACTACCATGCTACATAAAGTTATAGGCAAATGAAGGAAGTTCCAATGGGATAATAGACAGCAGCAAGCGTTTGAAAGGACAAAAAAAGAAGATAAATACAGTACCCTTCCTTGCCTTACCCAATTTGCAAGCTCCATTCAAGGAAGAGACAGCTGCATGTGATTCTGCTATGGGTGTGGTGCTGCGACAAGCAGGTAGGCCTGTTTGTTACCATTTTAAAATGTTCTGAGGGCCAGTGTTGAATTACAGCACCTATGGTAAGGAGTTGTATGCTCTTGTTTCGGCGGTGAAGAAGTGGAAGCATTACCTCATGGGAAAAGAGAGTGGTGCACACCAACTATAAACTCTTGCAAAACCTGCAAGCACAAACAAAGTTGCAGCAGTCCAGGGATTACAAATAGATGGGATTTTTTCAACAACTCCATCTTGTGGTAAAATACAAAGGTTGTGTAACTAACACGGCAGCCAATATGCCATATGAAACACCTCGTCTTTGCAAGACGTAGATTATTGAAGTAGGAGGCTTTTTGTGTTGAATTGTATTGAGCAAATTACGACTATGATGTCAATTTCAACCAGGTTTATTAGACTGTATGCATCAATAAACATGCTGGGTATAAGCCCCATAGAGACTACTACATCCAGCAAGAGCTCCTATATAAAGCAAGTAAACTTTATGTGCCAAGAGAGCATAGAGTTTTGCTGATGCGGTAGGCACCTACATCACGCATTGTTGGACATTTTGGGGTGAACAAGACTCTAAGTAATCTGTAGAGTTAATTTATCAGCCATGCTTAAGAGCTGATGTTGCAAAGATTGTATAAAGTTGCAAAAATTGTATGAAGTCAATAAGCCCAACAATCGGACCAGGCACTTTTTCGTAATTGTTTGCAGAACCTAAAGGGATGCTCCCAAAAAGAACCATAGAACATGAGATCCAATTGGTACCGGAATGTCCTTTGCCCAACTCGGGGCAATATAGACAATGTGTTGTTGGAGCACGGGATGTTAAAGAGCAGCTCCACAAGTTGTTGGAGTGGGAAAACTTACACCAAGTACCTCTCCAAATGGATCATCTACTGTCATAATGCCGAAAGAAGATTGTACGTGGCAGATGTGCATGGACTATCAGGGATTGGATAAGATATCTATGAAGAACCAGTATCCGCTGCCCAGGATAGATGATTTATCAGGTCAATGACAGCATGCCAAGTACTTTATGAAGCTGAACCATAAATCTGGATATCATCAAGTGAGGGTCAACGAAGAGGACATTTGGAAGACAGCGTTCAAGAAACACCCAGGAATCTTTGAGTGGTTGGCTTCACCGTTTGGGTTGTCCAATGCACAAGCCAGCTTTGTGTTTTTCATGAATGAGGTATTGAGACAATAAATTGACTCGTGATATTGTTTATCTGGCTCACATAATTGGCTTTCAGGAGGTCTATGAAGAGCAGTTATCTCGCCTTCAAAAGTGTTCAAGATTTCAAGCAAAAATTGAGTTGTCGAATGGTAAGAAATGTGAGTATGCCAAAAACAGTATTGGTGTACCTTAGTCAAGTGGTGGATGATGGAGAGATGAGGATATAGATCCAAGGCTGAATTGATCGTCAATTGACCAAAGCCCACCACCATGAGCGAGACACGGAGTTTCGCAGTTACAGCCCAATTCTTGCATAAATATGTCAAGGACTGTCTCATAAATTGCACTGGTCCATGCTTCACCTAAATTTGCAAGCTACATTCGAGGTAGAATGCCAGTGATTATGTTATGGTTGCAGTGCTGCTATAAGGAAGAAGGCTTATTTGTTACCATTCTAAAATGTTCAGAGGGCCAATATTAAATTGCAGCATATATGATAAGGAGTTGTACACTCTTGTTTCAGTAGTGAGGAAGTGGAAGATTTATGCACATGACCGTAAACCATTGCAACACCTGTGAGCAAAAACAAAGTTGCAACAAGCCAAACATTACAAATTGATGGTGTTTCTTCAACAATTCCATCTCGTGGTCAAATACAAACATGGTGTAACGAACCAGGTGGCTGATATGCTATCTAGACCACCACTTCTCTCTGCAGAAAGTAGCTTATCCAAGCCAGAGCACTTTTTTGGTGAAGTGATTTAGCGAATTACAAGCGTGATGTAGAATTCAGAAAGGTATTTCAGACTGTATGCAGCGACAAACCTTTTGGGTTTAGGACCTATCAAGACTATTACATCCAGCAAGAGTTCCAATGTAAAGCTTATTATAAACATTGTGTGCCAAAAGAGCATAAAGTTTTGTTTCTGCGGGAGGGACATACAACATGTTGGACATTTTGGGGAGAACAAGACAGTAAGTAATCTACAACATTATTTTTGTTGGCCACACTAACAGTGGATGTTGCGAAAATTGTATGAAGTTGTCAATTGTGCAGTGTGAGTAAGCCCAACATCATGAGTTGGGGCTGCAACAGCGATTGCACGTGCCTAAAAGGCCTAGGGAAAGTATCTCTATGGACTTTGTTGGAGGTCTTCCTAAGACATAAAGGTATTTTCAATATTGTGGATCGTTTTAGTAAAACGTGTGTGTTGGTTTCTTGTAACAAGACAGTGACACGGAGTGATGTGGAAAAATCTTTCTTTGATACATTTGTATCCTAGAGAGCATCATATCCAATAGAAATTCCAGATTTTTGAACAAGTTTTGGTGCACTTTATGGGAAACAATGGATACAAAACTTACACAGTCTATTGCCTTCCATCCACAAACAGATGGACAGACAGAAGTTATGAAGGTTGCATTGGTACAATTGTTAAATGGGTTATAACCAGAAGTATAGCACGAGCTGGGATGAACATCTGGTATATATACAGCACTGGAGGAACAGAAGTTTGTTATGGGTTAAATGGGTTTGGTTGTGGAATAGTATCTAGTTAAGGATAGGGACAGCAATATACAGCACTCATACAACAGGGTTGTTCATTCTTCGTAATATTTTTCAGCTTTTGAGGCGTGCTTCGGTTTTATGCCACCAAGTCTGCTTCATAATAGTTTTCAACAGTCAAGTAGAGGGCTGGAAAACAGAGACTCCTACGTTGTTAAGCCTCACAAGTTCATGGAGAAGATGAGGTAGATACACCTCCGGATCCAAGAAAGACCGAAGACCCTCACCTCAAGTATAAGAAGCGTCATGATCAGCACTGGAAGGAACATAAGTTTTTTATGGGTTACATGGTTTGGGTGTACCTAGTTAAGGAGAGACAGCAAGGGCCTTCACGGAAGCGAAAGTCCTTACAATTTGATCCATTTCATATCATGGAGTGAGCAGGGCAGAATGCTTTACGGTTGAAATTGCGTGAATACATTAAAATATTTAAGTGATAATATTGACCAAGGACACTTGTTTGAAGAGCAAAAGGATGTTATTCTTCCTTCCTGGGATGAACATCTGGTATATATACAGCACTCATACAACAGGGTTGTTCATTCTTCGTAATATTTTTCAGCTTTTGAGGCGTGCTTCGGTTTTATGCCACCAAGTCTGCTTCATAATAGTTTTCAACAGTCAAGTAGAGGGCTGGAAAACAGAGACTCCTACGTTGTTAAGCCTCACAAGTTCATGGAGAAGATGAGGTAGATACACCTCCGGATCCAAGAAAGACCGAAGACCCTCACCTCAAGTATAAGAAGCGTCATGATCAGCACTGGAAGGAACATAAGTTCTTTATGGGTTACATGGTTTGGGTGTACCTAGTTAAGGAGAGACAGCAAGGGCCTTCACGGAAGCGAAAGTCCTTACAATTTGATCCATTTCATATCATGGAGTGAGCAGGGCAGAATGCTTTACGGTTGAAATTGCGTGAATACATTAAAATATTTAAGTGATAATATTGACCAAGGACACTTGTTTGAAGAGCAAAAGGATGTTATTCTTCCTTCCTTGGATGATTTTGCACATGAGGAGATGGATGAGTTGGAGGAAGATACCGTTCTGAACAATAACATGAGGTAGATCAGGCAGGGGGAAAGGAGACATGGTTGATTTAAGAGAAGGGGCAGTTTCCAAATATGGCCAAATGAAAGTCTCGTGGAACATGGGAAAGAGGTTCCCACATTTGATTGTGTCAAAAAAGATTTGGGTACAAAAAAAATCCTAGTTAGGAAAGCATGATCCTAAATTTGTCTAGATATTTGGATCAGGTTGATTCTATCGTCGAATACATACTACAAGCGTACCTGCAAAAAAAGGAAAAGTTACTTGGATGACTTGTATTCCATTTTTGCAAGTGTATGTGCAGAAAAGGAAAATATCTTTAACAGTTCTGCAGTTCAATTGGTAAAATAATGCAGGCTGCGGACTTAATCTTTTGCTAAGTTGTTTGGTGTGAACAATTTATATTGCTTTCAGCAATCGTAAGAATGCCAAAAATGTGGTCAGCAAATGTGTAGTTAGAGTTTGGATCTGCAGACGTCATGTTTGTGATCCAAAATACCATGGGAGTTTGGGAGCAAAATATTCTATTCATATGCTTGCTAAAAGTCAGATCTGCCCTATTCTACATGTCGGAGGACATTGAGGAAAAATATTATCAACAAGACAATTTTAACTCTTATTGGTGGTTGTTTGACTTTACTCTACCATGTGATAAGCTCACATAGTCTCATTTTAGGGCAGCGAACAGTTATCTGAATTGGACTATATAACTATTGGAGGTCATGGCTTTGGCTTCTCCTATGGAAGGTTACACTTCTAATCATTGTTTGTGACTGTTGGGGTTGAACGGAGGACCATATCGGTAAGGATGTGAATGAAAGACAGTCCTCGTTTCAAGGAGGCCGTTCATCTTCCCCTTTGTTGGGTGGCCAATGAAGAAATATATGGAAGACATTTGAGTCATTTTTTAGGTAATGTCCCCCTTTTCTAAAATAAAATAATTAATACTGTTTTACGTTGGGCTTGGTCATTTCCACATCTTGAGTAACTTAATAATATTAAAACAAAAGTTATTTTAAATACTTAAGTATTTAGCCTATTCATGAGTATATGTTGGCTAATGGAATGAAAAGAAAGGGGACTTTATGGAATAAAGTGAAAACATAGAAAGGAGAAAAGTATTAAAAGATTAATTTATTTTAAATACTAAAGTGGCCAACCCAAGGTGAAGAAAGAAATTGGAGGAAAAAGGCAATAATTAAATCAAAATAATTCACCAAGTGGGGCGACCCCTTTCAAGATTGTTCTAGAGGTTTGTGCCATCATTTCTGTATAAAAAGAGGTCGTTTGGCTTGTTTGAAGATCATCTATTCCTTATAATAATTTTCATGAAGTTTTTGGGCTGCTACTCATTCCTTTCCACTTGAGGACGGAAAACCTCTTGTGGGGCTACAAGTGAGGACATAAACTCTCCTTGTTCTGTAATTGAAGGACGAAAACCCTTCAATCCTTGAGGATTCTCCATTCAGGGGTTTCCATTGGGCTTCAATGAATTGATTCAGTGATTTCAACGAGGGTTCTTGTGATGAAGGGTTGCTAGGGCATTTTTGGGAGTTTTCAGACCCTCTCCTAGGGTGGCGACCCCTCATGTGGTAAAATTTGTTGGCTTTTAGGGCACGGCAACTCACTTTCTATCGGTGATTGGGTTCCTCATATTTTTAGAGATTGATTGCACTTTTCAGACTTGTATTTGGGCTTTGGAATCATTATTTCCAGCAATATTTGTGAAGTGTATTTGCCAATGTCATTCATTTACTCCAGCTGGTCGAAAAATACAAAAAACAAACCGGTGGGCTCTTGTCTTATAATTGTTTCAGCTTATGAATAAAATATTTTGAAGGGTTTCTATATTTATTTCCAATTGTTTTGTGTATGTGAGCTGCCATAAATTAATAAAAATCATTTGCTACTAGAGTTTGAAAATTTAATTTAGTTCACTATCATTGGGGTTGCCTACAAATTTCGTATCTTTTAGATTTGAACCTGAATGGGGCATTACAGTGGTATCAGAGCAATTGATCTTACCAGTCTGTGATACAAAAGGAGAAGATAAAATGGTGGACATAATTTTTGATGATGCTAGGTTTGAGAGGTTTTCCCAAGGGCATCAGAGATTGGCTAATATGAGGACATAGCTAATCCATACAATGCAACATCCGAATGGTGAAGGAAGCTCTTCAAGGGCCGTGAGTGATTCTTCATCTAAGTCTTCTGGCCTACTTTCTTTCCAAATGAAGAAGCATTCTGGCGAGGGAAACTCGGCCCTCCATAGTGGATGACATTGTCGCCAGCTATGTTGAATATAGAGCCCTTCCAGTTGAGATCCGAAAAGAACTAACACTTGCTAATTTTGCCTGCAACTCCAAAAAATGGCTCCTTTTTCTTCGGGACAGCGGGGTGTGCCTACAAAGATTGAAATGTTTCAAGAAACCATCAAGCCTCAGATAAAATCTGATTTTTCCACCATGTAGATAAGATAAGATAAGATAAGTATATTAATGTCCAACGAATGACGACAAAAGTAGGTCAATGGGACTACAACCCAAACAATATACAAAGTGCGAGTGAGGAAAACTCAAAACGAGTTCCGAAAAACTGAAGAAAGGAAAAGAACCAAAACAAACAAGAACCCCAAAGCCAAACACCGACGAGCGGGGGCAATGAAACAAACAGGAGAGAAAGAAAGGAGAAGCGAGGAAGGGAATTAAGGAGGGGGCAAACAAGGACTAGTAGTCTACTCATATATGGTAGCCACATCCCTCCTAACATTCGAGACCGACGAAAAGAAGCTCAGATCTCATCGAAGGATCTGGCTAAAATGACGGCCAAGGAAACGGGTGGAGCTAGGTTTTCCTCTGGTACGAGTGTGCAGCCGAGCTTGCAGGTGGTGACCAGGAGAGATGTGAGGGTCCAATCAGAGACGAATTGATCCATGCATTGTATCCGAGTCAAAATGGCTCAACCATTTAGTTCCTCCAACTGCAGGTAGAACCTGAAAGAAGGTTGTAATCTGTCTCATGGGAATGACTCTCGAAGGGGGATGAAGAATCTGGTCCCAGAGCAACAGAGACTCACGGATGAACAAGACAAGACATCGCTGGTCAATATATCTAAAGAAAACAGGGAGGGTTTAAACCCCTCTGAAGAGGCAATGAAATCGACCTCTGATCTCATAGTATATGGGCAGCGGAAGATGAAATGAGTCTCAGTCTCCACCTCCTGAAGGCTATAGAGCCTACAAAGTCTGCCATCCAGGTCAATGTGGTGATCAGTCTCACACCGAAGACTGTGGCAGCCAACCCGAAACTGACCCAGAGGTATGCGAAGGCCATGCATCCAATGCCAAAAGGTGTACTGAGGGCAGATTGCTCTGCATAAAAGGACATTTTAGGACGCAAACGCCCACGAGGTTTCACCCAAGTAGTCTGAATAAAGCACATGTATATATCCTCCTAGATGGACCTGTTCAGCACTTGCTTGGTGGGCAAGAGATGACTAGGAGCATCCACGTAATACTGAGATGGGGGGAGAGAATCAATCTGGATACCAACCGAATCCAATAAAGCAAAAGTCCCAAAAAACCAGCAGCGGCCCATAGCCTGGGCGATACTCACAAAGGAACAATAATCGAGATACGAGTATCTGTCACGCTCATCAAAGAAACCACCAAACCTCCTAGATACGGTGAACAAAGGCCGATATGTCAAATATGGCCTCCAGACGGAAAGGTCGGGCCCCGAACTCTTCCAAAATAATATGTTGGGGAACCGTCTGCTTGCATCAGATGAAGCGGCGAAGGAGGACAGTTTGAATCCTCTCGACAGAAGCCCAATCTGTATCTAAGAGGGAGCGTCCCCAGACAACTAACCCATAAAAAACAGAGGGTCGGATGAGGGAGTTCAAAAGAAACATCTTGAAGGAGATGTCTTGAAAGTGGTGCCAAAAGCATTGTCTCTCCAGAATGGCTAGAGACCCATACCCTTTATTCACCCTCAGCTGAAGAGCATGCCTCATATTGAATCCAGGCCCTGAGAACTGAACTCCCAGATAGGTATATGTATTAGTGATTTCAACCTCCTATCCCCTGAAAAAGAAATAGAGGTGTGATGTCTTCAACCCGTTGAAGACCATGACCTTGGTCTTACCCTGATTGACAGTCATGTGTCGAAAATCACAAAATAAAACAAGTGCATCGAGTTGTCTTTGAAGCCCCTCAGGAGAAGAGGCGAGTAAAACAATATCATCAGCAAATAGGAGAATAGAAATCAAGACGTGGTGAAGAAGGCACCTATCCCCTTCATGAATGTGATCCCGAAGAAAAGATTCCAACTCATCAATGTAAATGCCAAAGAGAGTAGGAGACAAGGAGCAGCCCTGTTTGACGCCAATGGTACTTCTAATGAAATCAAACATTCCGTGTGCAGTATGAAGGCGACCAAGGACGGACTCATAGAGTCACATGATGGCAATAATAAGAACCTCAGAAATACCAATGTCTCTGAGTCTCTAAAAGAGGGACATGCAAGGTATAGAGTCAAAAGTTTTTCGAAAGTCTACAAAACAACAATAAACTTTCGAAGAGCGGTGACGAGCCTCCTAAATAATAGCCCAAAGGGTGAAGATGTGGCCAATGGTGTGGTAACCAGGACGAAAACCAGCCTGACCTCCGGCTCTGAGTTGTCGCTGCTCCAAGACATCAGACCATAACCTGAGGAGAACCGTAGCATAGAGTGTGAAAAAAGAGTGGCCCACCATGATAGTCCTGTAATTGTTCGGATCAGAAATGGACCCAGCTTTGTGAATCGGATGAATGATACGATGAGACCAAGTAGGAGGGAAACCCACACGAACCACCTGATTGAAAAGATCTGTTAAATAGTTACCAAAGGCCTCAAAACCCTGCTTGCAGAACTCGGCCTGGAAACCTTCCACATCAGCTGCCCTGCTACTGTTCAAGAACCTTATTGCCCCTTTGATATTATTGTAAGTGAAGGGATTACCAAGTGGCGGAGTGCCAATCTGGATAGACTGCTGCCCTAAAACATCGTAAAGGGTAGAGGAGTGGGAAAAAATGGAGATAGGATTGATCACTGCGAAGGAAGGGGAGTGGCGGGGAAAGACAATACGCCAGAAGGATCAAGGATTAGTCCTAAGGGAGGTAGAAAGGATATATCTGCGGTGGGAATTGAAGGATTGCTTCTTACGGCGGAGAAGGCACCAGTAGGCTGCCTTAAGAGTGGGGAAGGAGGGGAGGGCATGGGTAAAGGCATGACGAAGGAGACGGTGGAGGGATTTGCACTCTACATCATACCATTGGTTCATAGGGCAGGATTTAGTAGTACTAGTGGCCAAGGGACAGGTGATGTAGTTGGGAAAGGATCTCAGGGAAACCTCCCACGTGGCATAGGTTAGGCATGAATACTTGGCCTCCGCACTAGGCAGGTTGGAGAAGTGAGACTTGGAGGGGAGAAGGTCGTGAATGTGAGATGAGTAAGTTTCGTAATCTCCATTATCAAACTGGAAGGAAATGTGATGGGGGTAGTGGGGAGGAGGGTGGTGGGGGGGGATTGGTGACCAGAGAGAAAGATAGGACTGCATGGTCTGCAAGGGGAATGGGAGAAACGGATAAGGAGCAGAAAAAAGGTGAGATATCTGGGCCGGTAAGGACATAGTCTACCACACTGATGCCACCGTCATGGAGACAACAACTGAAGAAATGTGAGTCCGGGAAGCGCTCGATCCCGTTAAGGATCACCATCCCATGTGATTCCCCGAGCTCGAGGTCGAGGAGGAGCCGTCCATAAGCTGTGAAAGGGCCGTCAGTATCCTCAAAGATCCTATACAGACCAACAGACTCTGCGTCGATCCTCTGTGTGCAGAACGTATCATCTCATCTGTCATGGAGAGGTACCTGTAAGTGCCTGGTACAAGCATTAAAATCACCCAAAATGATAACCTCCCCTGTGCCAGTGTACTGACTAATACTGTCGTATAAGTCAAAGAAAGGATCACCATTTGGGCCATTGTGAATGGCGTAAGGAGAAGATGTCGGAGGAAAGTAGCGAACTGCTATATAGAAGTCCCTAGAGAATCGAGCGACCCCACTAATACAAATCCACATGTACCTGGCAAACTCATCGGTACCAACCACCGAGATCATGTTCTAGAGGGAGTCCCTATAAAGACAAACAACCCCACCAGAGCCCCTGAAACCACCCTAACCCCGAGTCTCCTGTCTGCAAGTTGATAGCCAAAAAAAGCCAGTAATAGCAAGGAAAGGACGAACCGGGCTCTTGTGTGTCTCTGTGATGAAGAGGATATCACCAGCCCCAAGAGCATCTAACATAAGGCCATGGGAAGAACAAAGGGAACCATTCCCATTCCAGCAACTGATAGATAAGCCTCTGACCTGATACCTCTCCCACATAGTTCGTCATTTGGAAGCCCCTTGGCAAGGCTCCCAACTAGGAGGAGGTGAGTCCCTAATAACCCAGAGATTCCTAACAACCGCCCATTTACCTGCTTTCCTTGCTGTCATAACTTATTCCCTAGAACGTTTGAGCTTCCCAACCTGTGTCCTAGTAAGATGCTAAAGAAGACCTTGTCTACGAGTGAAAACAGAACCCTCTTAGCCCTGAGAGCTTGCAACCTGTCAAAAGTTGTCCTGAAACGGATGAAAAGTGTGGAATCATAGCCAACCCAAGCTCTCTCTAGTGTAATGCCTGGGATCCCCAAAGTATCTATGATAAAGGAGTTATCAACCGTTAATGGGTTCTGTGTCGATGTGGGGGGTGGGAGACCCCTCACCTTGAGGTTTAGTTCCTTGTCACGCCTAGTACGCTCCTCAATTAATTTGGCTTGCACAACGGCCTCTACCGCAGCCAAAGGTGGGGGAACACTGTCTTTCCCGCTAACAACCTTGGACCATGATTTTGTTTCCAGTTTTAAGGAAGCCTGGTTATTTATGATTTCCTCCTATTGAGACCGGAGGTCTATAATTTCTGCATGTAGGGCATCATTAGGGGGGCTGGTATTATGTGTGTTGTTGGCTAGTTTTTCTCTCGAGATGGCATTCTCAAATTCAACATCCACGACCCTGCTAATAAGTGCGCATACCTCAGTTTGGAGTTGCTGATTAGCATTTTCAATTTTCTGGATTCGGTTGAGTAGTTCCAATTAAATGTTCATTGTGCCACTAGAGGTGTTACCCAATTGATTCCCAATCATGCCGCTGCCAGTAGGAATTTCCGGGGCCATGGTTGTAGCCAAATCACTAGGATAAACCGCTTGAAGAGGGGAGAGGCTGAGAGGCGAATCAAAGAGCATACCAAAACGGTATATACGAGCTCACATTTATTAGCTGCAACAACCAAGGGAGCCTCAGAAGGTGTGAGCTCACGTTTATTAGATGCAGTGACAAAGGGAGCCTCAGAAGGTGTGAACCATGATTCCCCTGCGAACAAATTCCATGTGTTTGCAGACCATACGATTCATGCCAAAAAAGGATCCACGAATCACAGGAGGAACGAGAGCACGAGCGCAGATAAAGGAACCACGAATCACAGTCAGAAGCAGGCCACGAAAGACCAAACCGAGGCAGACAAAGTTGTCCCCAATCCGGGGGCAAACAAACCACGACCCACGAACCAGAAACACGATTCACAAGAGCTTGGCCCCAAACGAGTCACGAGCTAGGTGATTCACGAATCACGAGCTACCGCTGGTGATTTGTGATGCATTTCACGAGTAGTTGAGCTAGGGAAAAAACCACCCACGATTCAGGCCACAGTTCGAAGAACAAGAGCACAAAGGATCTACAGAGAGCCGTGATTCATTCACAGAGAGCCACAAAGCACAGACAGAAGCAGGCCACAATTCATTTACAGAGAGCCACGAATCATATAGACACTTAGATCTAATTGCAGAGTATGGGAGCCACGATTCACAAAGAGCCACGATTCATTCACAAAGAGCCACGAATCATAGAGAGCCACAATTCACAGAGAGCCACAATTCATTCATAGAGAGCCGCGATCAAGGTTTCAATAATTCTTTCATTTTCAGTAGAATTCAAAATTTAGAATTTAGAGGATTCTTCCAAATTTCCATTGACTACTTGTTTGCATTCTAACTCCTTACTGAGTTCCCGAAATCATCCAGAGAAGTTCAAGTTCATATTTTGACTATTTATTTCTTACACCCGAAAATCTGCTTTGGCACATATTGCCCCTAAACCACCAAATCTTTCCTAAATTTCCATAAACCACTTCCAACACATTCAAAGCTCTTCGATACCACCTCCAGATTCTTGTGAGTTTTTAGAACCTTCTCGGAGGAAGCACAAATGCCTCAAAATGGCCAATATTGGCCTTTCTAAGCCTATCGGAGAACTAGTCCTCCTTTGTACAATGTTGAATGGAACTATGGACTTCATCACACCATTTTGAAAACTCATACATGTTCACCCCAATGTATTAGGACTGATTTCAAGGGCAAGGTAACCATGACACAGGAGGTAGGATGACCGAGAGAGGGATTCAGGCAAATTTTCACATTTGGCTTACTTGTCATGTTTCAAATTTTAAATTTTTGGGCTACCAAAAATGCATGACAACACTAATTATCACTCCAAATCCTAAGAGCATATGCATGGTTTCAGGAGCAACAATGACTCCTCTCTTTCTTCTTTTTCTTTAGATTGAAAGCGAAGGGAGAGGCATGCACATTTTGAAGCAAATTTTCTTATTTGGCTTAGTTGTCATGTTTCAAATTTTAAATTTTTGGGCTAGCAAAAATGCATGACAACACTAATTATCACTCTAAATCCTAAGAGCATATGCATGGTTTCAGGAGCAACAATGATTCCTCTCTTTCTTCTTTTTCTTTAGATTGAAAGCAAGGGAAAGGCATGCACATGGAAGGCAGAAAGAAAAGACACATCCCTCCACCATATCTCCAAACATCTAGACTGCATGGAAACGCCAAGTACCACCCCCCGTACCAAGCATGATACGTACCGGGTACTGGTACTGGTACGCTATGGGTACTCTATGGGTACGTACCCACATGCCCTAGGTACTTCCTAGGTACGGAAATCCATACCCAGGACGTACCCAAGGACTGTGGGTACATACCCACAGCATACCCACATGATTTTTTATAACTTTTTAAGTGCAAAAAAATAAATAAAACTTGAGAGCTTTGACTGGAATTGAACCTTGGAAAAGTTGTGTGAGATTCAATATTGCCAATAGGCTCCGAAGGGTCAAGAGAGATGAAAATGACTTCATTTCGTTGACTTACTATTTGGGTGCTTTCTTGTTGCTCCTCATAGGTCCTTTATTCTTCAATTAATTTGGATGCCAATAGGCTTCGAAGGGTCAAGAGAGATGAAAATGACTTCATTTCGTTGACTTACTATTTGGGTGCTTTCTTGTTGCTCCTCATGGGTCCTTTATTCTTCGGTCGATTTAGAAGGCATGGGAACAAGTGAAGCACTTGGTGGTTGGGCAACCTATCTTCTCTTCCTTTGACACTAGGTGCTAAGCCTACAAATCGATTTTGTCAAATCTGAAATATAATGACAAGATCCTTGCCTTGACAAGAGGTTGCTCTACCTTCCTTTGGTTTGAGAAAGGAATTAAAATATCTCATGACTTGTACAGATTTGGGAAGTGGATGGAATGGACAGACCTTAAAGCTTTCTATAAGCTTCCTCAATCTCAGTTCAAAAAGTATACAATGCTCAGAAATGCTTTCACAACTCCCTCTACTGGATTAATTATGGAGGATGAGAATGACTTTAGGGATACTACGAGGTGGCTCAAAGGGCCCCTTCTCCAAGAAGCTACCTCCAAACAACTTTATGAAAAGATTGCCTCCTCCCCAAACCTTTCCCTCGGCCTTAACAATAAGTGAAATGTTTGTGAGCCCATTAGTAGATGGACTCATAGATTTAATGTTTAGTGGTCTTCTTGTATTCAGTCAAAGAAATCTTGCTTTAGATGGCTTCCAATTCCTAATAAGCTTGTTGGTGGCTTCTAATATTTTATTGGTTGTTGAGACTATAAGCCTGTCGTTTTCTTTAAATTTGTATATATATTTATATTTTTTACTTATTAAAAATATATTGTACAAACGTACGCACAACGTGTTGTACCCAAGGTTTTTTTAAAAATTCCATTTCAGCGTACTATTCCTGTACCTGTATCTGTATCCATAACCGTACCGAAACAATCTAGCCAAACATTCATAAATATATATGTTTATGATTATATTTGTATGTCTTAATCACAAGTCTGAAATTAGAAAACATCTCAAGATTTAAATCCATATACACTCTCTTGCAATAAGTCTTCCACAACAGGTCTATCAAATACTTGTTACCATAGTTTTCACGCAAAGGATTGGCTATTTCTGGACGATTGGCTATTTTTAGCTTTGCTAAAAATAGCGAAGTGCTAAAGATAGAGGTGCTAAACATAAAAAAGCTAAAAATAGAAGTTCAATTCTATTTTTAGGAGTTGAAAGAGTGCATGAGTGGATGGATAAAGATAGCTTGCTTTTGCTAAAAATAGAAGCGCTGCTCCAAATAGAAATGACACTAAAAGAAAGTGATTTTATTAAAATTAGCATGCTTTTGTTAACTTTAGCAATTGTTGGTTCTAATTTTAAACCTTGGCGCCAAAGAGAAGAGGTTTTATTAGTATGCAGCAGTTGGTCAAATAGTTATCAGCCATGCATGGAAGATGAAAAATAAAAATAAAAGGAAAACAACAGTCCAACAGTCTACGCCAAGTTTGAAACAGATAAGACAAAAGCAAGTGTGGAAAAGACAAAATAGATGAAAGTAAAACAAAAGGAAAAGTTGTTGTTGTCCTACAGAAGTCTGCGCCAAAAGAGAAGGAGAGATGATAAATAAATCAGTTTAAAAATAGCAGCAGCATACAGCAAGGACAAATAAATAAAATAAAATAAAGACACCGCAGTCTATTCTTGAAAGTTGCAGCAGGATATTCTAGATGGAGCAGCCTATATTGGCTAATTTTTTATTGTAAAAAAAGATATACTTGAGCGTTGATTTGCTTTGGCATCTTCAGCCATTGTACTTGCACCTCTGAATAACATAAAGCCTTGTTTTGCCCTCTCATATCGTTGTTTTCAGATTGTTCATCATGTTTGATAGGATATTGTGTTGCTTACGTGTGGAATTCAATCCCTCTACCACTGTCATTCTTCCTTAACCTTTGAATTTAGTTTTGCAAAATAGTTTGGAGTTGTGCATGTGTGTGAATCTTTAATTCTCTGTGTGTAGAGTTACATGCAAGTATCAATTTTTTGGTGTATCACCCTTATTTCCTTTTTCCCACATTCCTTCTCCCTTTTCCTTGTCAAGTTTTCATTTTTTTTAGGTGATTCACAAGGGAACCGGCCCTCTCTAGAGGTTCACCTCATACATAGGTTACCCATAGCCTTGAGGTGTTCCAATTTTGTCAATAGGAAAGAGAGTACACACACCATTCTCTATCAGGGTGCAACTTATAGGAGACAACAGTTTCTGGCACGCCCGGTGGGACAGTACAAAAATTTGCTAAAGAAGTTGATGTTGTTCTTAGCAAATATCAATGTTTCAGACATAAATATTCAACACCCGGCAACTCCATTGGCCCAAAGATCCCTTTTTCTCAATTAGTAGACCATTTCCTCCATCTTTCCATATTTTTATGAGGTTGTGCAATCATGACTTCAATTCCTCATTGGAATTCTCAGTTTCAAAAGAATTATTACTTCCCTCCACCTCTTTTTCCCCAAAATCCTCCTCCATATCAGTATTATAAGCCCTATCATAATGAATATTCCCATCATTCAAACAATTTGTATGGTTATCCTAATAATCATGGTGTTTTTCAAGAGCAGGAATATGCAAATTTGCAAATGCAGGTACAACACTTGGATATAAAAATGGTACAAATGAGGGCAACAAGTTCCATCAAGGCAGCCAAGCTTGGATTCAGGGTACCTTACCCATGGGTCGGTCCTATGCCAAACTAGTATAGCCCTCAGGAGAAGATAGACTTTGTGTTTGAATTGATACCACAAATATCAAAATGGAATGAAGAGATGGAAGCTTACCAATACAGTGTTGAGAAACCCTGTCAATGGGGTAATTCTTCACTATCATCATGCAGCCCTCCTACTTCTACTTTCCAACCACTTCAACTGGAGCCCAAGTCCCAAATTCCTAGCTTTCTTAAAGCTTCTCCTCCACAGGATCTTACACTTCTCCAATCATCTCAACCATTGCAAAATGAGTTAGCAACCCAACCCACCCCTCCCCTCATATTCCCAAATCCTTTCTGAAATGAAACTAATCAACAAATCAGTTTGGAAGAGCAGCCACCTAAAGAGCCAAGCAAAGAAGTTCTCAGGTAAAATCTAACAAAATGGAGCTTACAATTTGAGGACAAACAAATTTCATGGTTGGTTAAGCCTACAATAGAGGAGTGCACAAAAGTGGTTGAAGTTACGGTGCAGCAGGAGGAAATCTACAAAATTCAAATTCAAAAGGAGTTTTCCTCGAGCATGGAAAATAAAGAGGAGGTTTTATCAGAATTAGAAGATTATGATCATGAGGAAGAACCAATTGAAAGTGTAGACCAATCTACAAACATCCAATATAATCAGGGAAGTGCCTCAAGTACTCCACGTGTTGAAGTTGCATACAAAGAAGGGGGGCAGATTAGGGAAATCAGTTTATCAACTATGAGAAAACCATGTCCAATCAAGCATTTGGCTAATTTAGAGCCACATAAGGAGTTGCCATCAATTGTGCTCATTTTAGAGCATAAGAAAGAGCTTCAAGTTGCCAAAAATCAGACCCAACATCTACAAAAACAAAGTATAGATCCTACAACAATGTTCATTCTTTTCTGGGCTGATATTTTGAGCAAATCAATGGTGCAAACCATGTCTGTACTTTTACCATGCGATCTAGTTGCAAAATTGATCTCATGGCTGCACTTTCTGAGAAAATGAAGTTATTCCTCTTAGCCAATATGTGGTTTTGTTTAGCTTTCCTTTCTTTTTGTTTAGGTTAGGAGTAGGCTAGAGTAGTTTAGGTTTGCTTCTTGCAAAATAAGTGCTTGCATGCACATTGCTTTTTTTTCAGTTTTCTTAGTTAGTTGTCTTTTTAAGAAGTGTTTACATGCACATGTTTTCCATTTTGTTGGAAAGACTATTTTAGTGGTTTTGTTTCAAAGGATACAGGTTCTTGACAGAGGTATGTGACTCCATAGCCCAATGGATGCAAGAGGCTACTGATCTCTTTGTTTGGTAGGCAAACAAGTCCGTGATGTCACCAAAATGTTACCATAATTTTCACGCAAAGGATTGGTTATTTTTAGCTTTGCTAAAAATAGTGAAGTGCTAAAAATAAGAAAAGTTAAAAATAGAAGTTCAGTTCTATTTTTAGGAGTTGAAAGAGTGCATGAGTGGATGGATAAAGATAGCTTGCTTTTGCTAAAAATAGAAGCGCTGCTCCAAATAGACATGACACTAAAAGAAAGTGATTTTATTAAAATTAGTATGCTTTTGTTAATTTTAGCAATTGTTGGTTCTAATTTTAAACCTTGGCGCCAAAGAGAAGAGGTTTTATTAGCATGCAGCAGTTGGTCAAGTAGATATCAGCCATGCATGGAAGATGAAAAATAAAAATAAAAGGAAAACAACAGTCCAACAGTCTGCGCCAAGTTTGAAACAGATAAGACAAAAGCAAGTGTGGAAAAGACAAAATAGATAAAACAAAAGGAAAAGTTGTTGCTGTCCTACAGAAGTCTGCGCCAAAAGAGAAGGATAGATAAAAAAATAAATTAGTTTAAAAAAAGCAGCAGCATACAGCAAGGACAAATAAATAAAATAAAATAAAGACACAGCAGTCTATTCTTGAAAGTTGCAGCAGGATTTTTTGGGATGGAGCAACCTATATTGGCTAATTTTTTATTGTCAAAAAAGATGTACTTGAGCGTTGACTTGCTCTGGCATCTTCAGTCATTGTACTTGCACCTCTGAATAAAATAAAGCTTTGTTTTTCCCTCTCACATCGCTGTTTTCAGATTGTTCATCGTGTTTGATAGGATATTGTGTTGCTTTAGTATGGAATTCAATCCCTCTACCGCTGTCATTCTTCCTTAACCTTTGAATTTAATTTTGCCAAATAGTTTAGAGTTGTGCAGAAGTGTGAACCTTTAATTCTCTGTGTGTAGAGTTACATGCAAGTATCAAACTTTTGGTGTATCACCCTTATTTCCAGTTTCCCGCATTCTTTTCCTCTTTTCCTTCTCAAATTTTACGTTTTTTTAGGTGATTCACAAGGGAACCAACCCTCTCTGGAGGTTCACCTCAGCCACAGGTCACCCACAACCTTGAGGTGTTCCAATTTTGTCAATAGGAGCGAGCGTACACACACCATTCTCTATCAGGGTGCAACTTCTGGGTGACAATAATACTTAACCATCATATCATTATGATTCAAAAGCTAGAAACAAAGCTATGAAAGACCAGATTAAAAGGTGCTAAGCCCCTTCATTTCCATACTTGCCATTGCCAGCAGCTTGGTCCTCTCCAATCTGGTCCTCAACTTGGTCTTTTCGGTTGATAACATTTACTGCAGTCTCATTACATGATGGTAAGTATGCACAGAAAAGGTAAGGGGTAAGAAAACATTTGACAGTTTCATTACCTTCCTTTGACTTTTCTATAGAAATCCAAATCATTCCTTTGACGAAGGAGAGGGAGTGATCTCTTATGTCACCACGTACCTATGTGTGATAGCATGCAAGTCTTCCTTCCTCGCATGAAACTCCTTATTTGTTTGCAACGAATTTCCAAGGCAGGGGAAGGTATTTGCATTGGACTCTATAATTGGGAAATTTAGGGGGTCCTCGCAGCTAGAGTCGGGCTTAGCTTGTGCAGTACAAAGCAAGCTGTTAAAATTTATAAAACAGAAAAGGAAAGAATAATGAGTGCCTCATATCCATGCACATCACACAATGGACTCTCAGCCAAGGCCACTTTTGCAAGGCTGCAAACTAAGTAAGAAACCATGGTGAACTTCTTCGTCTTTTCAAGGTTGACCAACTGAGGGTCCAGATTATCACTGATAATCTAGCTCCAATCTATCCTTTGGGTTCCTTCAGTAGCTATCAACATGAATTGAGACATCTACGGATGGAACTCCTTGGTTGATCGCTTCTCCCATGAGCCGGTTGAGTAGGACAATATAATCGAGAGATTTCTTTGATGAATTTGAAGCAGGAGAGGGTCTTTCGGAAGGCGAGAGAGTTTGCGGGCCGTCTTCATCCAGTTGTCTATTGTCGTTTCTTGTAGAGCATGACTCCTTCATTTCCCACTTGAATAATGCATCTTTTTTGCTTAGGATTATTGCGTCCTTGGGTCTCGGGATGCACAAACATCTTGAGATTCCTTCAGGGGGCAGTATGGCAGTGATGGAGCCATTATCTGCAGTGATAGTCTGGCTTTCAACTTCGTACTTCTTGGCACAGGCGAGGATGAAATCAGTGTCTTAGATTGCAAGGGGAACCTGGCGGCTTGGTAGAGTCCACTATGGAAGATTTTGTTAGCTAGAATAGTGCGAGTTCCTTCTTCCATCCTCCGCTTCAGATCATCAAAATCCATGTGTTCCACATTGTTGTCTCCAATGTACGGGGTACTTGGAAACCAAGATCTAAAATGGGCTCGTATCCGGAGTAATGGAACTTCATTGTGTGAGTTCTTGGTTTCAGGGGCTTGGGAATGATTGGTGGAATTCAACGGTGAAAGGCGAAACGTGATTCCCAGTCGGTTTAAGAAAATTTAAGATTTTGAATGGTTTTGACAACTAACTTATCGTTTAGGCCATTGCGGGGGCAAAACAAATCCAAATCGGACAAGACTCAATTTGTTGGAAAGGTATTTCTGAGACAAAGAGATGCTCTGAATTTGGTGACGATCCCTCGTCAAAAAAACAATAGGAAATGGGGAAACAATTTATGGCTACGAGGCAAACTCAGAAAATGGGTTTTAATGGAGCATAGGAAAAAACTACAATCCTTCGTTCTGGGAGTAATACTTGTCCAACTGACTTGGTTTTTGATTCGTTGGAGAGGTATGAAGGAGGGGAACCAGCACTCCAAATTCGAGGAAGATCTCTTACGAGGTTTTGAAGAAAATAGCAAAACAAATTTTAGTGCAACAAGGTTTCTGAGTGGTTTTGGAGGAAAACAATGGTTTTACTCACAACTCATGAATTTCTCCACCTTAGCACATGGATGATAGCTTGAAACGAAGGTTTTTGAGAAGAAAGATCATTGGCAAAGTTTGAGAAGTTTCCTCCATGTGGTTTTCGAGCAACGATCAAAACAAATTTGAGTGGTTTTGCCAAAACAAGGTTGTAACAATTGAAAACTTCAAGAGATCATGGAAAATAAAATACTCGACCATATGTTGTGTCCTTGGTATCAATGTCAATGCATTCTTGAGAGGATGATGTGGTTAAAATTTGAGCAGGATTCGACCAAGGAATCAAGAGATGTGAACAAAATAAGGTTTGAGCAAGCTAGGGCATAAATGTAGTATTGGTGGACATGAGAGGTGGAAAAGCAAGTTTTTTAGTGGTTTCACATGCTGCACTTCACTTTTTTGTGGAATTATGTTTTTGGAGGGAATTAGTTATTCAAATGTGTTTTAGCATGGAAGTAGAGATTTGGCTTTGAAAATGCAAAGTGAAAAGTGAAATGACCACCCAATTTGCAATCCCCACCTTATAAATGCGTCTCCACCAGGCTTGTGCGCACTTTTGTGGTGCAATTGCACCTCCAAAGTGTTCCTAGTGCAAATGGGGGCCTAAAATGCGCCTAGGGAGTGAGGGGTGGGACCCACACATGCAAAGACCTTTCCTTATTTTGTCTCTTTTTCCATTACTTTTGTCCTTTTTATATCAACCAATTAGCAAGGGCGCATCTTGGAAGGTGGAGTTTCAAAGTGGAGAATTCAAAGTGCACTGCACCTCCAAAAGGCCGCCAAGCTCTCAAAGTGCGCCAATGTACTTGATGATATCATCATGTCAACGAAGAATTAGATCGGGGAGTGCACTTTTTGACCCGAGGTCCAAACTTAACATTTCTAGGGCGTATAATATATGATTTTGATTGGAAATGAGTCAACAAATCCAATTAAGAGAGTTTAGAAACTTTGAAAATGACTTCTTCAAGAATTTTCAGTCAACTTACCACTTTTGCTTAGGAAGGCACGTCAATGAACTAAACTGTTGTAAGAATTTGAGACATGTATGAACCAAACTAACACTTGGGTCATGAAGGGGGTTCAATGTGTTTCAACTTGGCCCTTTGTTAGGCTCCTAACTCCGCTTGAGGTGCTTCCGAAACCTTCAGTGCAAATTTCCTTGTCCGGAAAGACCATTGTTGTGCCTCAATGTTAGGAAGGTTTCCTCTTTTTATGTTCCCAAAATTTTCTCTTACATTTTCCATCATGTAGTAGACCCTGTAAAGTTTCCGATGATTGTGATTTGAGCTCCCAACACCAACCGAAGTTCTTCAAACCTTTCCCAGAAGTTGACCCTTCTATAATGTTCACACACTCATTTTCCTCAAAAAGTGTCTGGGGAGAGCTTTCCCAAGACCATTTCGAAGCTCACAAAATATCTTCTAAACCATACTGTCACGGAGAAAACTCCAAGACCTTTCGGTTGACCGCAATCTAAGCTCTTGAAACGATTCGAGGCTCCTGAAACCCTTCCCAAAAGATAGAAATAGTGTACACAATTTCCAGATTTCAATAAATGGGAGCCGCCCCATCTTGAAGCGGAGGGACTCAGTCTTGTGAGCGTTGTTGAAACCCCAATTTTGTCCTTAACAAAATATACATCCAATTTTTGGTGTGGCATACCTCAAAAGACTAGGCAAGGATCTATGTAACTCAAGTGAAAAGAGACCACCTACAAGTCTAGGGTGACTTCGAATGATACCCCTCAATAGAAGATAGTGGTGTTGAAGTTGAAAGTTCTCGGCAGGAAAATTTACGAACCCAAAATAAGATTGAATGTGGTAAATATAAAAAAGTGAAGAAAATGAGCATACTAAAAGTTTGGAAAGAATGCAACTCATAGATGCTTCCTGGTGTACCATTGAATGTGAGGAGCAATAAGACCCCTTTTTCAGGATTGGAAGCATGTTTCTCTATGTGTTTGCATTCTCAGGATGGTCTTCCATCACCTCCAAAAATCTATAGTCCGAGAGTATATCAAATACTCCCTTCTTACTAAGAATTGAATACTTGAGCATTCATTCATGCCAAAATACATGCACAATACCATCCTTTGATTACATGTACTTTACTTGTAGGACAAATAGTTATTGTGCATTGTGCATCTTGTAGAAGTTACACCATTGGTGTACCATTCAATTTAAGGAGCAATAAGTCCCCTTTTCGAAATTGAAAACACATTCCTCTCTCTATATGTATTCTCAGGATAATCTTCCATCGCCTCCAAAAATCTAGTCCTAGAGTATATTGAATACTCCCTTATTAAGCATTGAATACTTGAGCCTTCATTCACGCCAAAATACATGCACAACACCATCCTTTGATTACATGCACTTCACTTGTAGGCCTAATAGATATAGTGCTTCTCATAGAGGCTTCTTAGTGTAACATTGAGTGTGATGAGCAATAAGTCCCCTTTCAAGATTGAAAGCATGTTCCTCTCTTTGATTGTATTCTTAGGAAGATCTTCCATCACCTCCAAAAATATAGGGTCCTAAAGTGTATCAAATACTCCCTTACTAAGATTTGAATTCTTGAGCATTCATTCTTTCCAAAATACATGCACAAGACCATCCTTTGATTACATGCACTTTACTTGTGGGCCTATTAGTTATACTTCTTCTTTAAGGGTTAAAGTTTGGGATCATGAAAAATACCTAATTCTAAACCTGATCTTGAGCTCTAATTGAATGCGCCATGAGTTACTTTGGTGTTTCAAAATAACAAGACTCGACATTTAAAAATGACTTTAGGCTGCCCTTAAAACCACTTTTTTGAGATAGTGCTAGAATTGAATATCATTGTATACGCTATTAGTTATATAACTACTTTAAAGGTTGCATCCTATGATGACAACAAATCACTAGTGGTTAAGTCCTCCAAAAGTTACTTGATGCCGGGATTTCTTTTTCATGAAAAGGTCTCCTTGTTGATTGTTGACAAGTAAGCAGCTCACTCCATTGAAGAGGGAACTTTGGGCATTTTTAACTGCCCTGTTCTAGATGGCATTAAGTTTGATCTCTATTTTTTAGAAATATTATAAGGCTGGAAAAAATGATAAGAGCTAAAGCTGTCATGCTCACACATAACTCGTCTAATTTTTCCCCTCATTTTAGTAGAACTATGGAATTCAAGTTTGTACTCACCATGTGACACACGTGCACCAGTTTCAGTTGTTGTGTTAGAACTTACAAATGATGTGGACTGCAATCCCTGATAATGAATTGTGACAAACCTCTAGATCTACATCCTACTTAGTAAAATAACAGACTTTTAAGTGGCTGTGTGCTACACCCTAATGCAGAACAATTTTGTTTACCAAAAACCCCTGATGTGCAAACCCTAACTATGATTCAAAAGATTTTAGAATGAAAATGCGAACAATTCAACTTCTTAATAACTAACATAATATTAAAAATGGTGGAAGCAACATTGGCTGACTTGTCTCTGTGTTGTACGTAAAACCTAGCAAAAATGTATGTATGACAGTATGACCTACAAAATTCCTCACTAGTCTGTGCGATCTAAAAAACTCCTTACTAAAAGCTATACACTGTAATGTAAAGTAAATCCTTGTATCTTTCAAATATAGAAATGTTGGGTAGCAGAAGCATGAATAATTTGGAAATCTCAAAGCAGAAGCCCTAAAAACCTATTGCCTCGTGCATAAAAAAAACAGCAAAGGAGAAAAACAATTTTATAAGCCCTAAACTCTTCCTGAACTCCGCAGAAATTCTATTAATACAACTACATTAAAAAAGTAGGGCATAATACCAGAGTAAACAACGGCTAGGTACAGTTGCAAAAATATTTGTTTACTAAGAATCCATTTGGTTTGCCAACGGAAAAGGTACAGAACTAGTTATCACTTCTTCGAGGCTCCTAACAAAAATCCTTGCAGACTTATAATGGCATTTTCAATAACTACTAACACGTACAATAGTGTGTTCTGAAAAAACTCCTTAAAATAAATCTCTATGTCTTCAAATTTCAGCAATGTTGGTAGCCTAAAAAGTTCAATGCTATATAGAATCAATTAGTGCCAGAGGATCTGAAAGTATGCTTAGTGGTCTTACTCTTAGAATCCATTTTACTTCTTTCAGAGCATGACAATTTTGATGGTGGCCAGTGCCACAAAGGAAAAAAAGCGCACACACGAAAAAAAAAATACACTACAGAACAGGGACCTGCAGGTCGAAACAAGAAAAATTTGGATTGAGCTACTCATGCTGTATATCATGATTATTTTGATCACTTATTGTTTTTCCCTGTTTTTGTTGTCACGTCAAATTAGCATTAATTGAAAGTGTAAAGCATAGGTGGGATGATAATCGTGATGCCCATCTTGTATAATAAGGTGACTAGAGCTAAACTGTCTGGCAGAACAGCTGAGTGGGTGATTAATTATATTCTCTGCGTCTATTAAGAATTCAGAAATACTCTGCATCTATTGAGTGGGTAATTAATTATATTCTCTGCATCTATTGAGTGGGTTTTTCCTTTTCGTCTGTATTTCTGTTTGCCCAAACTCGAAAATTCCAAAACAAAAACCCTAAACCGTCGTGTGCCAGAAAACGAGGCAAAAAAGTCCAAATAAAATAAAAGAGAGAATGAAGTATAATCCCCAACTTACTTCATCATGATTCTATCCCGTCTCGGCATGATTCTACTCCGTCAAGTGCCTCCTCCCATCTCCTTTTTTCTTTGAATCAGAGCATGATATTGATGGCGGCCGGTGCCACAAAAAAGATTACATGGACACAAAAAAAATCACAAAAACCAGAAATATAACAGACCACACACATTGAACAACAATACGGAACAAGTAAAAAAACACCATACATCAACAGACGCTTCAACGTTCGAATTAATTCCAGCTCGTGCTTTCCACCCCTCAATTTAACTTCTGTTTTTTTCCTTTTACCATTTCGAAGGCCCGCTTTTAAATTTTTTTGGAATTGTAATATTAAAGTTAATTAAAAAATTATCATGTAAAACTGTCTTAGAATCCTAAGTTGGAAAGGCCTCTTAGGTTTATGTAGGATTCCTTCTACAACATTTAAAATTCTCATTCAATTAAAAATAATAATTTTAAAAAAAAAAAAAAAAAAGTCTCATTTTACAACATTAAATTTTAATATGTCAAGATCTTTAAACCAATAGATGTGACAGTGTAATAGATGTGTCCTCTTACTAATGTAATAGTTGTGAGATGAGTATGTATTACCTTATCGTGTGTGGCTTCATAATCTTTAAAAAATAACATGTAACTCATCCTCATTGAAATTAACATTACAAAGTATTTACAAGTTAGCCGACGTGTATCAATTTAACCAGAACATTTTTTTAGTATTCTCGAGTCCCCACCTTTAAATAATCTTTGTAAAAAAAATAGCAATTTTAACTCAAATAGTAGAAATAGTATTTAATGTATGTTTTTATAGACACCTTATTTGGATATGGCACTAGTTAGTTGCTACAGTGCTAGTATGTTTAGTGATTATTTGTCTCAATTAGGCTCTTGTTGGCACATGTTCTTCGTGTTTTCATTAACTTTCAATTTGTTTCTTATGTTTTTTGTGACTTTCGACACCTTTATCTCGGTATTGTTTCCCATAACTCTGTCTTCTTCTTGTCCACTTCTTATTCTTCTCTATTTTACCATGTATAGTGTTTTCCAAGCATTTCATTATTCTAAATACTTCCATATTTATCATATGCTCTTATAATACAAATATTTCTATAATGAGTCAAATTTCTTATCTATATTAGATAAAACCTAATTTACATTATAAGTGGTTATTTGCATGCATTATAGGTGCAAAAACTACTTTCTACATGTACATGTTGGTGAACCTAACTTGTATCAAACATTCAACATTAAATGTAACTTTCTTTTCAGAAAAATCTTGCATTGTTGAACATTATACCCTAAGGTTTTCCTTTTGGTAAACCCACATTGCTTTGTAACCTTCTAGAGATTTGCCCTCTCCTCGTGATAATAGATTTGATTGTTTTAAGGCTTGTGATAATCATTTGCTCTTATCATTTATCCCTAGCTATTGTATGTGATATTGGCTAGATATTACTCTTCACATGTTTTTTTGTCATCTTGATTAATCAAATCAAAGACTCCAATAAGAAGTGTTAGGTTTAATTTCAATCTAGTTAATTTTTATAAATTTCCTTGGATTAACCATAGTTTATGTGATGATGAAAATGGTTACCTGCAATGAGACCCGCGTTGCTCCTGAAATTGTACCAAACCCTCATGTTGATACTCTTATGAATGTCAATGCTTTGAATAACCCTCAAGTTACATTATTGAATGTTAAAGTAGCAAATGGAAACTTGTAGCTTAAGAAAGATTCCAAGGCTTAGTTGACCTTAAAACACACCTCTTAAAAAATCCTCATAAAAAAATAACATATTAAATGTTCTACTAGAAATCATATCTGAAACTCAAGGTCAAGAGGCTCCCAATGGTACTACTATACAATACAAAACATGTAAGGTCAACCATGTATATATGAAATCTGTTAATGATGATCAAGCGCTCAGGGGATCACCTTATTTAACTATTCATGTAGTCATTTCACATATTTCTTCTAACATTAGTCCTCTTTGTGCTTCTCATACTGATAATGTTTACCTTGATTGATTATCATATTTCTCACATTCTTCTTCCTTCTCAATGTTTTCCAACTCCTCCACTCGCTTCTCAAAAGTTCTTTGTCAATCACAATGCTTCTTTGCATCATGTTTGTATTCCCACTTATTCCATACTACTACTCTTTACTCTTTAGAAATGACTTATGCAATGAACATTGTGCATTAATTGAAAATTTAGATTAAATTGTTATCCCAAAGTTCTTGAAATCCATGTAATATGGCATCTTCCAATTATATTGCCTAACACTTTTATTTGTGAAGTGTTTGTTTATTCCTTCCTATAGATGTTGTTCCAAAGTTTAAAAAATACAATGGACAAGGAGATTTGTCTCACCATTTTAGGTCATTTCATGTATCTTTCTTAAACTTTGCACATGATGATAACTTATTAGCAAAGGTATTTCCTTAAAGTTAAAAGGCTTATGTATTTGATTAATTTTATATTTTACCTGGTAGATTTTAACAAGATTTTATGACATTAGTTGATAATTTTCTTGCACGCTTTTTAATCAACATTATAATGAAGGTCACACGTAAAGATATTGTTTAGTTGAGATAAGAGTCCAATGAGACTATTAGTGAGCATGTGCTTAGATTAACGACTATGGTTACCAAAATGTGACGTAGTCACACTTAGGGAATTTAGTGAAGATTGAGGTTAGACTGTGTAGCCTAACTACTCATGCAAACAAACAAAGGACATACACTTAAATGGTTCTTACACAAAATGAAACAAATAATTGTAACTGGCCCGTCTCTATATATCTTCATGGCAAGTGGGATCAGGGGTAAGGAAGAACCACCATTCTATAAGTAGGAACAGGTTCCTGATGGTGGCTTTATATCTTCACGCCCTGTCTATATATGGCTTTATGCCCGGGAGGAGATGAGATATATACAGTGGTGAGAGAGATGGATCCGATCCCATATCTAGATAAGGGCACTACCAACCCCATCTATCTATGCTTCGTTGGGCCCATGGGGATCCGATCCCATAAACAAACTTAAACTCTTTATTGATTCATTATGGTCACAAACACACAATGGAACTCTTATTATAAACTTTACAACTTGCATCATTCCATTACCTCGTAACTTGGGTGTAAATTACACATTATCTCTACTCAAACTTGCAGATTCCATAAATCTTTAGTTTATTTACAACCTTCATAGATCTCATAAACTATTAGTCTTTACAATTCTTGATCTTCAAGCTTCATTTGATCTAGCCAACTTTTAGCCAATCAACCACTAAATAATGACATTCAACTATATAAAGGCTATAGTGAAATTTTTATATAAGTTGAAACATTGTTCATCATCCTACTAGTAAGCAACCACTACATCAATGACTCTTGGACTTCTCAAACTTCGTATAGAGAAGGTAATAAAATGTTATTTCCTTGACTTATTTCACAAATGTGATGGATGGTTTTAGCCTTTAGGAGCTTTCAATAATGTTAACATTACAAACTATTTCTCGATTTATGTGTGTCATAGATTTAGAAGTATAGTATATCTCAGTTGGGTAACATTCTATTTGTTAAAACAGTACGAACTATCTAGAAATTATGACAACCTACTATTTTTTAAAATTTTATTGCTAAGATGCTTCTCAACTTTATGTTGGTTTTCTCTTTAACTTCTATTTTTAACACTTTCTCGTCACTATATATATATATATATATATATATATATATATATATATAACCTTTAAGAGCTTTCAACAACATTAACATTGCAAAAACTATGTAAAAATTGCAATGATTTACTATTTTTTATGATTTTATTGCTAAAATATTTATAAACTTTTTTGCTAGCCTTTTTTTTAACTTCTATATTTAACAGTTTCTTGTCAGTATGTAATATGTATACATATATGTGTATCTATATATACATGTGTGTATATTGTTTGTGCAGCTATGTCACTGATTTAATCTAATTTGAATTAAATCTTGTTTCTAAGTAACTTATTATAACAAATGATATTCATATGATTATATGCAGTAATGTGCAAGCACTAAGCATTCAACAATGTAAAACCTTAAGCAAATGAAAGAGGGATGATGACTTAGTTGATTCTATGCAACTTGGGAAAGATCGAGACTGTGTATCTGTTAGAACATGCTAGAAACAATGTCTTAAAGGCTCGATGAGGGTTCAGAACCCCAGGAATGTACAGGACAGAAGCGTCTGCAGGAGGACAAGAGTTCCCTATATGCTAATGACTGATTTGGGTGTCTTTGTCTGGTAAAATGCTCAGGACCTGGCCTTTTCTAATTCGGAAGATATTCGTTGTTTGGTCGTTGATCGCACATGTAACCTGAAAAACAAATGACTACCTGCACATGCCCATAAACCACATCAAATCTAATAAAAAAGATGCATAATGTGGATTCGGAATGACCTCAGCGGTCACGCGAAGAGTGAACTTACGACATAGCACTGCACTACATCTCATACTCCACATAGTTTTTTGTGTGTGTGTGTGTGTATTTGTGTCCCATGCCCTTGGTTGCCCTTGTGTAATTTACACGATTCCAGCGGGCTAGATCTAGATTATCCCAAATATGTAAAATGTGTGTGATGGAATAGAATAAACTCCCCTCATATGAAGTGTATGTAGATCAATGCATCCCTTGTCCCTTGTATGAATGTGCTAGATGTATTCTTTGTAGTGCTCTTGTGCCTTTATGCAAGATTAGGTGGTGATAGATAATGTTTATAGTGTTTGGCCCCTTATTTGAAAGAAGTAACTAAGCATATATACGATTCCCTTGTTTGAATTTCATAATTGACAACTGAAAGGCCAACCCAAAGTGTTAAAAGGTGACCAAGAAGAGAAAAGGACCCAAAGGAGTAAGAAGAAGAAAGAGAGGGACATAAGCGTCCATGAGGACATGAGTGCTTGGGTGCTTCTGTCTTTATTAGGTGTTAGTGTCCGAGTCCATTAAAAGGTAAATCAGTCAAGTGCTAGCAGAACTGTAAGATGTGTAAACCCAAAAGGAGTTGTTAACCACTAGTTTTCTTGCTTAGGAATCATGTATACATTAGTATGCTTTAGGACCCAGAAATGTACCCAAGTGCATAGATTTTGTGTCTATAGTTACCAGCTAATGGCGACCTCCTTCAAGGCTCCTCATGCAGAGATGGATTCTATACCTATATAAGATTTTGTAATTTTCACTAATATGCTAAGTATTATAAAGGATTTTATAATTTTAACTCAAATACTAGAAATATTGTAAAAGTTGCGTTTATGTAAACATCTAATTTTGATGTAAGACTACTTAATTGTTATGGTGTTACTATGTTTATTGACGAGATTAGGCTCTTTTTAGTACATGTTCCTCGTGTCTTCATTTATCTTTGAATTGTTTATTATGTTTTGTGTGAATTTTGACACTTTTGACTTGGTATTATTTTGTGTGACTCTGTTGGTACCCGGATTTACTCTTCTTCACAAATCGAGTGGCATCATGGATTTAACAGGACACTTAAAAGCAAATAAATGATTATGTATGTCGTTTTGTAGCCAAGGAAGCAATTTATTTGACTTTTTAGCACTCGGGCCTTGAAGAAGTGGGTAGCACCTTAAAAGGATTTGATCTTATCCTAACTATTTTAGGTTGTGCCTTTCAACCAAGGTAAGAGAACCTATTTTGTAACCTCTATTATTGAAGGAGATGCAGATACCTTTCTTTTACACAAATTTTATCAAGAAAACCTTGGGAAAATATGATCAACACACCAAATCTGACTCTCAAGAGTTATCACTTCTAGATTATGCAGATATTTTCAATACAAGGCAAAGGTTACTACAGACATTTGGAATCCTGATCTGTTCTGCATACTTTAACAAATGGATTTTGTTCTTCTATGGATATACAGAGCAAAAGAGGGGTAGTTCGGGGTAGGATTGGTTATTTGAATAATTTTTGGTGGGAAATCAACAAGATAGATTGGACTTTTCCAGATCCCTGAGAAACTTCACAAAAAATGGAGAACTCAATAACAGAAAGCTTCAAAATAGTTAAAACATTCCTTCAACCAAAACGTGTGCATCAATGGAGGCCCAAACATGCACCTTTTCACACAATCTTTGAGATTTTAGCACAAAGGCTTGAGTTAGAAGACCCAATAAAACATCAAAATCTAATATCAGTCACACCTGAGGTACACCCAGAGGCTTACAAACAATCTTTGTCAATAGATGAAAGAAAAGTGATTTTAAATCATTTATTTCATTCCCAGATGAAAGCTCTTCTAAAAAATGAAATTGCAGATGCCACTAAACTATCACAAGGATTGAGGTCTGTGTGATTCAAAGGGATTTTGATACAAGTTTGCAATGGGAATAAGAAAAACTACTCGCAGACATTCTGAAAGTGAAATAAACACAAAATTGGTCAGAGATTTAACACAAATTAACTCAAAATTTATCAGATTCATCAGCAGGGGAGATTTATTTAAGCAATCTCAGAGCTTGTTGATGGCTATCTAATATAGAGGAAGTTAACCTGGTTTCTCAGAGGATGAGCTTTTCTCAAAATTTTCTCGTGAAAATGAAATCCCGACCATTTGCAAGAGTAATCTCATTGCATTTATACATTTCATTCACTCAATTTTCCTCCAAAAAAGAAGAATATTCGAGGGACCCCTGCTTGTTACTCATTTGCCTCAGAAAGTGACCTTTAACAAATTTATATTCGAAAGTTTCAAGGTGGACTAGTTGCGAACTGATCATGTTTCTTGGGCCTCTCCACTGATGACTAGGATGCCATGCCACAAACCTTTGGCAATCCTTCGGAGTTTTTGCATAGCTGGACTTGACAGGTCATCCCCTTTTTGCTCTCTTTCATCTGCAATTCTGCCCCGCATCCATCTCCTCTGGTAATTCCTGTTTCAAAATATGCATTACACAACAACTGTTGATTCTGTCCCCTTCCTACTTTATATCAGAAGTGTCCATGTGTTTCCCTGGTGCATATCCAAAAATAAAACTCAGGGGCCGGTCCCTAAACATGCACGGTCCCTCCACACCATGAAAACATATAATATCATTCTTAACACGCCTTAGTGGGTGAGAACCTGGAAAACGTTTCTTCCCCATTAATATGGGATCCGATGGCTTCCACTACCGGGACATTGGGATTTTGGTCTACCATCTTTTCTTATACAACAAACAAGCATGGGGCATCAGACTCGACAAATGGAGGACATAGTTTTTTTTTGTGCACCAATTCGGGGAGATAGAAAACGTGACAGAGGCCGCAAACTGAGAGATTTCAAGGGAAAATGGTGCGAGATCAGAATGAGCACCAATAGACTCTACCTCCCTCTTGTAAACTCCATGTTCTACTTTATTTTATCATTTCTCTTCCACTTCCTCTTATTTTCTCTCTTCTTTGTGGTTTTCTATCTCTTCCCTAGTTATGTCATTCCAATATTTTTCCATAATTGTAGTAGTCCATTTCTGGTTTTTCATAACCATTGAAGTAAGGGTATAGCTTGTTAAAACTGTAGAATTATAGTTTTGATCACCTTTTTAATGGGTCATTTGACTCTCATTTTAGTTGCATTAGAATTAATTCTCTTTTTTCCCCATCCATTTTATATTGTATTATGCATCAATATGTTCTTAATTTATAATCAAGAAGTTTATAGATGATTAAACACTTTACATTAATACATTTGTATTCATAAATGATCAACCTTCCAATTATAAAGAATTTATTGTTTCAAAAACATCGGGCTAAATTATAAATCATAATTCAATCATTTAGAGACAAGCTTCTAACATTTATTGTGTGTTACATATATTAAAAGAATAAGACTTGGGACACTTACATTACACTGGATCGACTATTAAATTGCATTACGTGTTATTTTTGGAGTTTTACCCTTAAGGGCCCTGATTGAGATAGACTTCTCAATCAATCCACTAATTTTTACTATTCTACAATATGTTGATGGTTGAATCAGGTTGCAACAAGGATCTTTATTTCCCAATAACTTGTATCAAATTATAGAAAAACGGGCTACATTTTTAGACACTGCAAACATAAAATTAGAGTTGTCAAATAATTTTTGTACCTTATAAATGTTGGTAGAACTATATTGATATGGTTTAAGTTCTATTACTTAACATGTGCTGCAATTTTAGTGAATATGACCAGTTTCAACTGATTTTTCTAGGTCTATTTTGCATCATTTTCTAAAATTGTTTTTTATTACTTTTTTTATAATTGCCTACCATTTTTTTGACAAAACTAGTATCACTCTAAACCTTTAGGTCTTTCCAAGCACTTTATTTGTTCTAATCATCTCCATATCTATCATATGCTCCTATAATATAATAATTTCTACAACTAGGTATAAATTCTTGTTTATACTAGATAAAACTTGATTGCAATTAGATATGGTTAGTTGGTGCATTATTAGTGGAGAAAATGTTTTCCATAAATACAATCTATTGATCACAACTTACATCGAACATCCAAATTTTAGGGTTTCCTTTTTGGTAAAGCCACACATTATTGAACACCCAACCCTAGGATTTCCCTTTTGTAAAAGCTCATTGTGTACAACCTTCTATGGCTTTTATTTTGCCTCATGATAACGGATCCAATTATCCTAGGTCTTGTGGTATTTATTTGTTCCACTCTTTTAGCCTTAGCTATTGTGTGTGATATTAGTTTCATATTGTCAACCTGTTAAATTTGTATGTGATACCCACTTCAAGAAGTATCCATGAGCATATTGTTATGGGGAAGTAAATGCACTAATAACAGTTTCAAAGAAAAAAAGTTGGTAAGAGTGAAAAATAAGGTCTATACACAAATCTAATCTCAAAATCAAGGTCAAGAGGCTACCAATGATATTTTTAAACAATATAGTACCTATGCGATGAACCGTGGATATCTGAATACTAGTAATGATGATCAAACACTTAGGGGATCGCCATATTTACCTAGCCATGTAGTCATTTCACAAATTTCCTCTAATGTTATGCATTCACGTGCTTCTCCTATTATTAATGTTTCTCTTTCTTCTCACACTCCATTGATTGATTCTCGTATTTCTAAGTTCTTCCTCCATAATGTTTTCTAACTCCTTCACTTGAGTTTAAAATTCCTCCTATTTCTCTTAATGCTTCATTTCCTAATATTTTTATTCCCAATTATTCCACTATTACTTCTCTTCCTTCTTTTCAAATGACTAATAGTATGAACACTATGCATGTTTGCAAAATGATATTAATTTTTATCCCAATGTTCTCAAAAGCTATGTAATAGGGTCACTTCCAATGATATATTGCCTAACCCCTTGGCTTATGGAGTTCTTTCTTACCCCTTCCCAATAGTTTTTAACTCCAAGGTTTGAATTATACAATGGGAAAGGACATCCATCTCACCATATTAGGTCATTATATGTCTCTTACTTATAATTTTCATGTATGCTAGATTATTAACCAATCCATTTCCTTGAATTTTAAAGGCTTTTGTGCTTTTACTGTAATTCAAATTAGATCCAAGGCAATACTACATTCAACCATTAAAAAATCAAGCATTACATGGTTTATTTGTACAAAATATAATTCTTGTAATAGTCCCTACAAAATAGGGAGAGTAACAACCGCGATCCCAATGAAATAAGATTTAAAGAGTAATACATCCCAAATAACTTATGGGAGTTTTGTTAAACTCCAAATATATATAATAAAGCACCCATAATATCCAAGTGAGTTGTGTTTCACTTATAACATTAAGCTAGGGTAAATTAACATAAAATTTAACTATTACAATTTCTTATTCTAACATTCCTCCCTTAATCTATCATAGCTTCAAGGGAATAAGAGAGAGATTCTTAGAATGCCTCAAATTTATTTTCTGTAGGTGAATTTTTGAAGAAACTTCTATGTTGATGTATCGATGGAAAAAAATAGAGTTAAATGTTGTGTTATTGAACATAGTCATGTATGAAATGAAGATGTTCCTCGTTGTGATTTTTTGCACACATGAAACACTGGATTATGAACAATTTGAAGAACACTATTATTGTCGCAATGTAGGACAGTCAGTTACTTTTGTGGTACTCCTAGTCCTACAAGTATAGAAAGTAGACATATGGCTTCATAAACAAATCCTCGTGTTGTATAATATTTAGTTTTAATGGAAGATCAAGAAACAAATTTTTTTTTCTTATTACCCCATGATATATGACCAAATTCCAAAAATTATATAAATCTAGATGTAGATTTCATGTCATAAATAGAACTTGCATGATCTGAATCCACATAGCTTGTTAAGAAGAATTGATCATTCTTCTTGTATTCAAGTCCATAGTTGCTCACATGTATCTCAATACATGCTTTATTGCTTTCTAGTGAAAAACCCTTGGCTCCTGCATGAAATGTGAAAGATAGGTGATAACATAGCTGATGTTTGGCCTAGTGTAGAACAAGTAAATGAGACTGCCAATCAAATTTTGGTAGAGATTTGAATTTATTGGTGGTGATGGGTCTGAATGATAAAATTCAAGGCTTATCTATATAGGTTTTATAATTAGCTTACAATCCATCATCCAATATTTATCGAGCATTATCTTGGTATATTTCATTTGAGACATAAATTCAATGTGGAGCTCCTTTTGCCATATTTCCAAACCAAGATAGTAGTGTAATAGCCTAAGATTTATCATGTCAAATAACTACTTGAGATCTTTATTTATTTCATCAAGCATATTCAATAATATTTCAGTGATTACTAGATTGTCGAAATATATAGTTCAACATCACAGCCCCCTTTCTATTTGAGGTAGAGGTTTGAACCATATGGACTCCTCTAGAATCCATGTTGTACAATATGCTCAACATTTTTATGTACCAGGCTCAAGGATCTTGTTTGAGAACATCCATAGAACTGACGAGTCTCCACACCTCTTCTTCTTTATCAAGTGTGAAAAAAGTTTTCCTTGAGTCACATGGAATTCCTCCTACATATCTCGTTTTAGAAAGGTATTTTTTACACCCATTTGATGACCCCTCTATACAAACTATATAACTAGAGTAAAAACCATTTTAAAAGTCTTTATCTTGGTCGTGGGAGCAAAATACTTTTCAGAGTCAATTTATTTTTTGTGCACACCCCTTTGCTACAAGTGAATACAATGAAAAACAACAGTAATGGAAAGATAAACAAACAACTGCAAACCTCCATGTAGTCTTCCAATGTAAACCTCAAATAAGGTTGTGGAAGCTTTGAGCTATGGAACCTTATGGAATATTGTGAAATGAAGATTTGTGGATTCTCTTCAATGACCTCTAAATGGGGAAGCAAATTGCTACGAGAATTTGGCTTAGAAAGATTCAATATACAAATTAACAGATTTTTCTTGCAAACAATCCAAGAGGATTTGTGATAGGATAAGCTTGTATTTTATAAGGTTAAATGGTGGTTGGAAGTTGGTTACAAATAGTTGAATGCACATGCTATTTTTAGAACTTGAGGAAGTTACAGCAGTTCCGGGAAGATAAATGTCATCGAGGGGCAGTAAAGGGATTTAATTATAAAATATGCATCCGGAAAGGTGGTTGTACGTGCAATTGAATTGCCCCCACCTTTCTAGGATTCTAGAACCTGAGTTGACTGGACTGGTGAAGTGGAGTCCAAGTGGAGTTGAGTGGGAATCTAAGTGGAAGTTGACTAGGAAAATAGGTGTATTTTGCTAATTAGATAACTAATTTAATTAGCTAGGATGTGCACACTAATTAATTAATCATTTAATTTAATAAGAGATAATTAAACTAAATAAAGGATGTACTAAGGATTAATTTAATTAATCCAAAGGGTGTAATGTGTATGATTAATCAATTTAATTAATCAATCATGAAAGGGGTGAATAACAAGATGCACTAGGACAATACTGGGAATAGGTGAGTGATTTTGGGGTGTCTACATTTTCCCCTCTTTAAAGTGTTATTGCAAAGTAATAGTGCTTTAAAGATAGTAGATGCATGCAGAGAAAAAGGAAAATGAAGCATTTGGATGCCCCAGTGAGTAGAATGGCAGAGGAATGCCCCCTCAAGTGGGTAGGTGACACGGAAAAGTGGTGGACAACCACTTGATAGGAAGAAGACAAGGGATTGGAACAAGGATGGGAAGGACTGTGCTCGTAGCATGAGCGTCATTTGGAGAATAATTTTAGAGAAACCTTATTTTTTTGTTGCACAAGAGAGTTGTCACCATGATTATGAAAGAATCAAGATGATTAACCGAGATGTGTGTAAACAAACACACAAAACAAAGAAAAGATAAAAAAGGAAAACAAAACCAATATGAAAGTAGGTGCAGGCATCCGGGTTATAAAAGGAACCAAGATGTAATCACATTAATTACAAGTGGTCCAAAAAAGTAAACATCAACAATGCAACACAAAGTCAAAAAAGAAGACAATCAACTATGCCCCTAATGTGTGCCACAATGATGATTAAGTAGATGCAAATGCTCCCAAGGTGGGAATAGGATCAGACTGGAAGAGTGGAGTAAAGAGACTTCTCATGACACTCTTGTTGGATCCATTGTGACAAATGATCAAAGTTGAAATTTCCCCAGGCGAAGTTATATCGTGAAGGAAAAACAATTTTGTGACTTGCCCCCAAGAGTAAAAATCATGCAATGGGAAGAAAGTGATAGTTGTAAGATTGGAACGATCACTAGGGTAATACATAAAAAAGTATGACTTTATCAAGATTGTGTGGAAATGTTGAAAGATTCACTTTAAGGGTTTTCCAATTGTAGGATTTCTATGATAAGTGAATGTTTGTTCAAAATTTTTTTATGATTTTTTGATTTTTTTGGATTTTTGAAATTTTGAATTTTTGATTTTTTTATGAGTTTTTTAAAAATTTTTTGAAATTTGAAGTAAATGCAAAGAAATGTAAACAAACTGAATACACAGCAAAAAGGAAAACACTCCATGGCTTAGTTAATAAACTTGGAGGGAAAACACAACACGTGTAAGTGGCAAAAAGACACAAAACAAACAATGCAAACAAACCCAATATGAACAGGAAGAAACCACACCAAAGTTATATGTGAACTAAGATGCGAATAAATTTCCTACAATTGGTCTATAATCGCAACAACATTCTAGATACACAAAGCATTGGTTAATCTAGCTAATTAAACAAGAGATTGATCTAAGAACATGCAAGACATCATTTTACATGTACAAACAACAAACAAGGATTCACAAAAAGCCAGTGAACAATGGAGTACTAAAGTTAAAACTAACAAGTAAGCAAAAATATAATACAGTTCGTAATAAAAATGTTTGAAGACACTCATAATGTGTTCCAAAGTGAAGAGATAGACATATTTTGATTTCCCATAGGTGATAGCTTAGAACGCGAGAGGATTGAATCATGCCAAAGAGTGGAGTGATACTCAGATAATCCAAAACAACTCTTGTCTGATCCCATTGAAGCATGATCTGTATGAGGCCAAAGTTGAGTGTTGCCCCCAAGAAAAGTTATATTGTGAAGGGTGACATGATTGATTTGAAGAATGTAAATGATTTGGAACAATCAGATGATGAAATTGGTGAACTAAGTTACATAGTTGTGAATGTTTTTGTCAAACATTTTTGAAATGTTTTCCATTTTTTGTACTTTTAAACAATTTTATTTTTTTGGGGTTTTTTGAACAATTTTATATTGTTTTTTTTTTTGTGAGACATATTTGAATGTTTTTGTATTTTTGGAATTTTAACCACATGCCAAAGAAGAGGGAAAAAGGGATTCCCAAGCCGTAACCAACATGTTACACATGAACAAGGTGAATGAAAGCATGAAAAAAGGAGTATGAGAGTGGTAGACAATGGGCATGATGACCTGACAAGGAGAACATGTGACAAAAGGTGAGGTGGAAATACACAAGTAGGAGACAAGGTGAAATGACAAAGCAAACAAGTGCACTGATATGCCCCCAACACAAGGGTTACTCTTTAGAGACTCAGGAGTAGATTTTTTTTAGATGAATGGCATTCATAGGCTCTTTCAACTCTTTTCCATCCTCAGTAGATAGTTTGTATGCACCAGATCCAAATTTGGCAGTGATAATATAAGGACCCAACCAATTAGGCTCAAATTTTCCTTGTTTTTCATGTGGCTTGGTTGTGTTCTTCTGATTTTCTTTCAGGACCAAGTCACCAATCTCAAACTGTCATGGTCAAATATTTTGGTTATAGTTATGACACAGCCGATTCTGGTAGACTTGCAGATGATCCAAAGCATGAATGCATCTTTCATCTAGTAGCTCAACCTCAGCAAGTCGTTCGTGATGGTAATCCTCTTCATGCATGAGGTATTGGAGGGAGACACGAAGTGAAGGAAGTTCGAATTCGATGGGTAATATGGCTTCAGATCCATATACTAGGGAAAATGGGGTAGCTCTTATAGGAGTACAAAAAGATGTGTGGTAGGCCCAGAGGGCGGGATATAATTGTGTATGCCAGTTACGTCCATGCTTATCGATTGTATTTTCCAAGATGGATTTGATAGTATTATTTGAAGCTTCAGACTGGCCATTGCATTGTGGGTAGTAAGGTGGCCCATTTCAGGTGGATATGATATTTTTTAGCAAGGGATTTGACATTATTATTTTTGAAGGAACCACCATTGTCAGTGACAATGGCAGTGGGAATGCCAAAATGAAAAATAATATGATTAAAGATGAATTTAGAAATATTACACCCAAAAACGTAGGTAAGAGGCATAGCCTCAACCCACTTGGTGAAATATTCAGTGGTGGTGATAATGAAGGTATGGCCATCGAAAGATGTGGGCTTTATTTTTCTAATTAGATCGAGCCCCCATTTAGAAAAAGGCCATGGTGAGGTGATAGGTTGCAAGGCTTGGGAAGGTGCATGAATTAGATTACCATGCTTCTAGAAATCTTGACATTTCTTTACATAGTTACATGCATTTTTTTCCATCGTAGGCCAGTAGTATCTAACATGCAAGATCTTCTTTGCAAGGACCATTCCACTGGTGTGTGCACCACAAATACCTGAGTGTACTTTGGCTAGCATTTGATTAGCTTCATCCTGATTGAGACATCTTAAGAGAGTCCCATCATAGCCTCTTTGATATAGGGTGTCAGTGAGGATGGTGTAGCATGAGGCACGTTGTGCCAAGGATCTTTTGTTGGCTGAATTCATGTTCAGAGGGTAGGATTTAGTTTGAATAAAGGTGTATATGTCATGATACCAGGGATGATTAGGACCAAAAATCACACAAACCATGGTGGACTTTGGTAATTCGTATGCGGGCACCAAAATATGTTCAATGAGGAACTCATTGTGAGTTTGATGGGTGTCAAATACAAGAAGGGATGTGATAGTTTCCATGGCATCTGCACTACTTTATTTTGTACACGAGGAACTTGTTCAAAATTGATAATCCGGAAATACCCTTTGAGACTATCAACCATGCATTTATAGGGTAAAAGCTTCTCATCTTTGACTTGATACTCACCATTGACTTGATTAATGATGAGAAGGGAATCACCAAAAACTGTCAATTCTTGTAGGCACCAAGAGATAGCGAAACCTAATCCTGATATCAATGCTTCGTACTTGGATATGTAGTTTGTGCAAAGGAGGCCAATATGATAAGATTTAGGTATGAAGTCCCTATCTGGTGTACGTAAGACAATTCTTGCTCCTGAACCATGGATGTTGCAGGATCCATCAAAGAATAAGGTCCATGAGGGGATTACTTCTATGTATAACAAGTCTTCATCTGGAAATTCAAAGTTTAACATTTGTGAACCTGGCAGTGGCGCTGTGGCTAGTTGATCTGCCAGTGCTTGACCTTTTATAGCCTTCTGATTGATATATTCAATATACAATTCACTTAGGAGTACAATCCAGTCGGACATCCTTCTTATTATTACTGATCTTGAAAGTAGGTAATTGAGAGGGTCAACCTTTGCAATTAACTTGGTTGTATGATTCAACAAATAGTGTTACAACTTGCCAAAAGTGTAAGTGACTGCTAAGCAATATTTTTCAACCTGTGAGTACTTAGTCTCATGCTCAAGGAGAGTTCTGCTCAAATAATACACAACTTGTTCTTGACCCTTGTCATTGTGTTGCACCAATAATGCCCCAATGGCATGTTCTGTTGCAGAAGTGTACAACAACATAGGCTTGTCTTGTACTGGTGACATGAGTACCGGTGGAGTGGAAAAATATTATTTCAACTTGGTGAAAGATTCTTGACATTATTATGTCCACTTGAATTGGACATCCTTCTTAAGCAGTTGGTTAAAGTGATGGCACTTGTCTGCAAGTTGAGAGATGAAATGCTGAATAGACTGTATCTTACCTTGCAATCCTCGTAGCTATCAAAGGTTCTGAGGAGGTGGCATATCCATTATAGCTTTGACTTTGGTAGGGTCCACTTTGATTCCCCTTTGTGAGACGATGAATCCCATGATTTTTTCCCGAAGTGACACCAAAGACACATTTTTTGGATTAAGGTGAACCTTGTATTCCCTTAATCGCTCAAAGATATGCCTAAGAACTGTTTGATGATCAACTCTAGTCTTTGATTTGGAAAGAATATCATTGACATAGTCCTCCATAATGTCGTGAAGAAGGTCATGGAAAATAATAGTCATGGCATGTTGATAGGTTGTGTTAGCATTCTTAAGGCCAAAAGGCATGACCTTGTAACAAAATGTCCCCCATGGGGTTGTGAAAGTTGTCTTATGTTGGTCTTCTTCAACAATTTGAATTTGGTTATATCCTAAAAATTCATCCATAAGAGATAACATCTTGTGGCCCATAGTAGAATCAACAATCATGTCGATGTTGGGCAAAGGGAAGTCATCATTGGGACATGCCTTGTTAATGTCATAGAAATATGTGTAAATACAGAATTTTGGGGTCTTCTTTGTAAACCGGTACCATGTTAGATATCCACTCTGAGTAGTCAATGGACCGTATGAAGCCTGCATCTAGTAATTTTTGTAGTTCAGCCTTGACAAGCAAATGCAACTTTGGGATGCATTTTACACAACTTTTGCTTTACAGGCTTGGCATCTGGGTGCACCACAAGGTGATGGACCACGAGAGAAGGATCAAGGCCCGGCATATCTTTGTAGGACCAAGCAAACACATCTTGAAATTCGATCAAAAGCTTTGTGAAGGCCTTGATTTCAGTTTCTGATATACTGACACCTAGTTGTACCAGTTTTGGTTGGTCTTCTGTCTCGATGTTGATAGTCATTGTTTCTTCCACCAACAACTTAGAAGTGTCATTATCTTGAAATGGTGTTATAGTTTTATGTAGGTTGTCTGATATTTCTATATCTGAACCTCCTCTCTCTAGCGCCTCTGAAAGGTTTTCACTAGGAGATGCATCCTTTTCTTTCTTTTTCTTTTTCATTTTTTGTTGCTCACATAGCACCTCAGAAAGGTTTTCACTATGCGAGATATGATTTTTCTTTTTCTGTTTTAATTTATTTTTTTTGGAATGGATATTTCAAGTTCCTCACCAAAATAAGTAGTAGCATCAAGGTTTATATCGAAACCCTTCTTGTGATCTGACAAGGGAAAAGGGTCTCGAGCCTTGAGGAACTCCTGAATGGCCTCATCATTTTGAAAGAGGTCCATGGAAATATGACATTGTTGGTCCTGATCAATGAGGGAAGGGTAAACAACATCAAGGGTTTTGATCGATAGGTCTTCGAGGAAAAGTGTGGTTTCAGTGAGGTCTTCCAAGAGGCTATGTGTGGAACCGGTATCAACTTCGGAGTCTGAGTCATCATCACTAGTTAATACATCGAATATGACTGGTCTCTTCTCAAAGGTCTCATATCCTAGACCATGCGTGTAGAGGTTAGATTTTATTTCCATAGGTTTTAGAATGTCGTGTCCTTGTGGGATAAGTCCTCTTCCTTTCTAGTTCATGTTTTTCATCATTCTATGAGCCTTGGTATAGTCAGTGGATTCGTAGCATTCTGCCATATTGTCTTCATATAGCCAAGATCCATCAGAGCCTTGAATATGTTCATCTTCTAAATATCCATATCATCTCCAAAGAGTATTTCCCAGATAGTAAACTGGAGGTTTTCGTGTAGATGGGGAGCGTTAGGGCATCCATAGCTATGAGGTGATAATGGGAGTTTTCCATACAAGAAATGAATTTTCAAGTGTGTACTCGCCAAGAAATTTATGGGAGAATTTAATATCAAGTGATGCCTTAGACATAGATGTTTTAGAAGAAGATACAAAGGTAAGAGAGAGCATGAACATTTTGGGATCAACATAGTTTTTAACAACAGGGATGATGTGAGGTTCAGCTAGGTGATTAATAGATGGACAATAATTTGCATTTTGGTACTTTACTTTGAAAAATTTACAATACTCAAAGGGGTTGGCATCACCAAGCAAGGTGAACTCTTTGTCGTTATATGGGAATTTTATGCATTGATATAAGGTGGAGGGCATAAATTGCATCACATGTATTGAAGGTCTACCCAGAAGAAGGTTATATGATGTTTCCACATCAACAACATGACATATGGTTTCGAGGAGATGTGGGCCCACTTGTATGGGTAGAGTAATGGTACCAGAGGACTGGCGCTCAGTATTGTCATAACCATGAATGGTAATAACATTAGCATCTAAGTCATCTACTATATGACCAAGACAATGTAGCATTTTCATAGAGCAGATGTTAAGAGTTGTTCCATTGTCTAAAAGAACTCTTTTGACCTTTTGTTTTGTTATATATGCTTCAATGTACAAAGATTTATTGTTAAGAAGATTGGGGTTCAACATATCTTGAGGGACCAAAAGACAGGATAGGACTTTCAGGGTGAAAGGTTTGCAATCATAGCTTGAAATTGTTGAACATTAAGGGTTGGAGGAACATGTGCTTCATGAAGAGCATGAGTGAGGATGTCTTAAAGGTTAGGAAACTCTTTCAATAGCTCCATCAGAGAGATATGTGTCGCATGTGGTCGCTAACTATTTGATGAGGTCATATTGACCAGGGGTGGAAGATTTGGCATTAGAGGTTAAATTTTGACTTGAGGGAGCCACCGTTTTGGACGTTTGAGGCTCTGCAGAAGATGTAGATGGTTGGTTTTCCACTTTTTTTGGTGTGTGGAGGAACCCATATTTTATTTTGACGTGTGGCTACAACATTAGTCAGAGGTTTGAATTTTATGGTGGCTACTAGTAAGAGGCACTTCCTCAATAAATGAAATAATTGAACTGTAATCAACATTATTGGAGGAGTGACCTTTGTCAATGTTTTTATTATCAGCACCATGTTTAGGAAATGGGTTTGAAAACACCATGAAATTTCAATTTGGTGTTTTATTCGATGAAGTTTCTTCAATGGTAATATCCCCGCTGTCAATGAGGTCTTGGACAAAGTGATGTAAACATAAACATCGATCAGTTGTGTGACCATCGATGTGATGAAATTCACATTAAGTTTCAGCTTTGTACCAAGCGGGTTTAGGTTTTCCTTTAACCCAAGGTCTTGTAATGGGATACATCACCATATTAGCATTGACATGAGTTGTCATAGGACATTTGAGAGAGGTTCTCCCAAAGGAGTGAAATCAACGTTGTTTTGAGTCACGCGAGATGAGGAAGCCTCTTTAGTTGCAACAACGAGAGGTTGTTTGGCTTTGTTAGGCTTAGCTTGATTATTCTGAATGTTGTGTACATTTTAGTTATCTATGATACCATCATTGACAACATTACAATTTCGATTAACGTTTTTGAATTTATCATGATGAGAGCTACTGTTATTGTTGTTGTGGTGCCCACTATCTTTTGAGTGAGGTTTGATCAAACCTTTTGCGATAAGGGATTTTTCAATTTGTGATCCTTTCTCGATAACTTCCTCAAAAGTATTGAGGCAATGCATTTGCATGTGAAAGGATATTTTTCCAGTGAGATTTGGAATGAAAATACTCACTAGTTATTTTTTATGAATTGAGCATGGGAAGTGACTTGCGATTCCACACCATCTTTGTAAGAATTGTGCAAAGGTTTCATTAGAATGTTGTTTAGCATTACACAAGTCCATCATGGTTATTTCAGAGTCTAGATTGAATGAGAAATGTTTAACAAACTTCTTTGAGAGGTCTGCAAAAGTATGGATAGAACCCTTGGGGAGGTGTAAAAACCAGTCCAAGGCTTCTCCCCTAGACAACATGGAAGAGACACAATATGAAAATATCACTATATGCCACTTCTTGGAAAGCCATGTAAAATTCCTTGATGTGCTCTCTTGGGTCATTCTTTCCCTTGTATTTATCGAACTTGGGCATTTCAAATGATTTAGGAAAGGGTATGCATAAGATGTCCTTATCAAAGGGGTAAGGACACAATTCATCAAAGTTGAATTGTTTACACTGGTGTTGCATACCTGAGATGGTGTCTTTCATTAGTTGTCATTCACAAGAAAATGGCAAGTCATTTTGTAGTAAGATGATGATGAGCCATCATTCTTAGGTTTGTTGTTCTCTTTGTTGGGTGTAGTACGGCTCTTAGATGTGTCGTCACTAGTTTTTGAAGAATATTTGTTAGGATTTTAGTAGTGATTTTGGAGGATGAGATAGTCAATTGCTTAGCCATCTCATTGATTTGATCCATGAGGACTTTAGTAGGATTGATGGATGAGTCGGTAGATTTTCCCTTGTTCCTATCATTTGATTTTTTTGGGTTTGATATATCGTCATTGTCGTTGTTTGAGGTGGACTTTCCTTTATCCTCATGGTTTGAGTGGCTAGGGCTAGATTCATCGTCATTGTTTTTTGAAATGAATGGGTCACCCTTTTTGGTTTTTGGTTTTCCAAGTAATGTTCATAGAACATCCTCGTCAAAATATGAGGGTAATTTTTCTCTAATCTCAAGGAGACGAAGCAAAAATTGGTCTTTATTCATACGTAAGATATTTTCAACATGGCATTATTCTTCAGGAGAGATGTCATTTTGATCATCCTCAAGGTTTTGGTCATCGTCACTATCGGAATTTCCAAAAGGATTTCAAAGTCTTTCATTTCTTCCAAAAGGACTATAATCTCTATGTCATGTTCCCACCATTTTTAAAGTAGGGGGAGAAAAAAGATATGTGAAAGATAACTCAACCCATAACAATGTGAATGCTACGATGGAAGAGAGTTGTGTGATTAAGTTTGATAATAACTTGTCCCTTAACAAAGTGAATGCTAAGATGGACAAGGTGTTTGGAAGATTTGGATGATGCAACCCTTAACAAAGTGAATGTCAAGATGGAAGCGTGCGAGAGTGATGATAAACTCAACCCTTGAAAAAGTGGATGCCAAGATGGAAGAGGGATCCAATGTGGTGAAATTTCTCATCCTCTAGCAAAGTGAATGCTAGATGGGAGGAGGATGATGAAATTCAAATGTTCTCAACCTCTAACAAGGATTATAGGACGAGGAAGAATGTTTAATGTACTCTATTTCTTCAAAGTGAATTTTGGGAAGAGAGTTTTTCAAGTAAGGTTCAAATGTGCTCAACCTCTAACAATGTGAATGCTAGAATGGAGGATGAGGATAGATTGATGTCGAATATACTCTACCTCTAGCAAAGTGAATGCTATATGGGAAGAGAGTTTGGAAAGTAAGGTTCAAATGTGCTCAACCTCTAACAATGTGAATGCTAGAATGGAGGAGAAAAGATAGATTGATTTCAAATGTACTCTACTACTAATAAAGTGAATGCTAGATGGGAAGAGGGTTTTGTGATTAAGGTTTGATTTAATGCTCAACTAGCAAAGTGAATGCTAATAATGTAAAGGTTAGAATGGAAGAGGGTATGAAGAAGGAGTCAAATTGTATATGATGTGCTCAACCCTTAACAAGAAATATTTAAGAAGGAAGAGGCTAATGAAAGGATTAAAATTAAATATCGACAACGTAAATTTTGTTTCAAGAGATGATGAAATGTCTAAAACTTAACAAAAGGGTTTTTCAAATTTGAGATGTGAAAAAAACAAATGTGTATAGTTCAAAAATGATGGTGTCAAATTAAAGGATGTAAGAAGAGGATGAAAGTATCAAATATTTAATGAAAGATAAGATGTAATGGAGTGGTTCATAACAATGTGGGATATAAAAATGTCAAGATGTGAGTCATAAGATGAAAATTCTTGAGTGGGGATATGGATATCCACAACTCAAGACTTGATGTCAAAAAGAAGTGGAAACTTAAACTTTGGGAAATGTAATCCAAATTTTTAAGTCAAGGATGAAATGGGAGATAAACTCAAAATGAGGTAAGTCCGAAAGATAGGGGAATTTGATGATCTCAAAAAAGGAAGACTCAAATGGGTACATAAGAAATCCAAAGGAATGGAAGAAGATCAAATGGGAAGCGTGATGAGAATGAAAATATTGAAAGGATGAAAAAGAGACAAAATATCCGAAAAGGGGATATTTGAGGGTAAAAAGAAAGGTAGTGAGTGACTGAAAATGAAGAGAAAGGATGACCAGAAAAGAGGTGAACGAAAAGTCCAAATAAGGATAAAATTTGGAGATTGGGAAAAGAATCGAAAATGAGCCCAAATAAGGAGTATTTGAAAAATAAGGTGAAAAATAATCCAAGTAAAGAGTACTTGGAAATATGAAAAGAGGATGAAAGATGAATCCAAACAAGGAGTGTTTGGAAATATGAAAAGGTATGAACGTGAAAGATGAATCCAAATAAGGAGTGTTTGGAAAATTGTGGAAAGATGTGAATGTGAAAGTGAAAACGAGAGTGTGGAACACTACTACAAAAAGAAAGAAAACAAAAGAAAAACAAAAAGAGAGTTTTTGTTTTTGGTTTGTTTTGGCCTCTACCTTAGCTTGGCTTGGACAGTTTTTGGCTTCCTAGGTGGCTCTCTCAACTAGGTGTCAATAGTATACCCAAGCGAGCATGGTGTTATTGCTAGCTTCCGGCTTTACTTTACCCCCTTTGAAACCTTGAGAAAAGTTTTTTCTCAAAATGAATTGCATTAGGGTTGCCACTACTGGATATCTGTGACTCTAATCTCACAAGGTTTTACTAGTCAGTTGGGACAAAGGTACCATTTCGTCAACCAGTTCCCTTAATGTGCTAACTACTTTGGGGTTCTTGTGGTACTCCTCAAGTGAGTTTTATGGCTTATGCCAAAGAACTTCCCACAGTTATGGCAGTTGGGAAATAGCCTTGTCAACCGCACCTAAAAATACAGTGTGTAGTGTTAATTTTATCTTGATTAAAAATATTCCCTGCACACAAAGTATTAGTAGTTTTGCTTAGCTCACGATCGAGGAAACATGAAGTTAGTAGTTTTAATGTGGTCTTCATAATACAGTCCTACAAACAAGTGTTAGTAGTTTTCCTGAGGTAGATAAAAAAGAAATCAATGAAACACAATACAATCACGGTTATGATTCTCAAAATCGATTGTAATAAGCGTGAGAGAAGAGTATACATGCCAAAATTGCGACAAAAAGTAGACCAAAATGATTCAATAACCCTGCAAAGAATAAGAAGCACAATTAGTATACTTTGACAAAAAGGTGGATGAAAAAATCTAATGAAAAAGGTCCTAACTAAGTTAAAAGACCTCATACTGTTAATTAGGAACTAATGAAATAATTACAAAAATAACTAAGGGACTAATTAGTTAACGTAGCAAAGTAATGACGTGAAAATGAACTAATTAACCTAGGTGAGAACTGAACTATATAGTAATTAGAAATAATATGAACTAGATTTAATTAGGATAACTAAAAGTAAAAACTATTAACAAAATGAATAAACTAAAGTAAAAAAAAAGAACCAATGCTAGGAAGAAAAGAAATTAACTAGACTAGAAATAAACCTTAAGTATTTCCTAAACTATTAACGAACGAATTAAACAGTAAAGCTAATAAAAAATAAGTGTAAAAAGAATTATTGAAAATACTAAATAACTAAAAGTTATAAATCTAAGGTCGAAACATAAAGAGATGAAAGAAAAGCCTAAATCTAAGTGATAAATGTAAGATATAAACCTAATCCGCTGATAAACTAAAAGCTCGAATATACCTAAATAAACCTAAAAATGATGTGTGATGTAATAAATTGTTCAAAGATGTGTTTATTTGTGTCGGAGTTTGGTGTGCATGGAGAAAAGTGGCAAATATTTGCATACATGACCGACGAAATGGGGGTGGCGAGAGGTGGGGAGACATGGCTATGGTGAGCTACAGAGTAGGGCATTGTGTGTCGAGTAGGATGTTCGGGCTAAGGGCGAGTGACTCGCCTAGTGAGATGGGGAGAAGGATGTAACACAAGGCTGGAGGGGAAAGGTGGGTAGATCCGGGGTTAGGAGGGGGTCTGCATGGCTCGACCGAGTCATGGCTAGTTGCCAGGGGTCTAGTGGGGGGTAGGGGTAACTCGAGATTAGGGTTTCGCTAGGGGGAACTAGGGGGAACTGGCAAGGGTTCGGGTTGGGTGCTCAGCTCTGTCTGAGTCGGGTCCAAGGAGTGTAGGCTGGGAGTCAAGTCATGGTCAGGTTAGGGGGTATCTCGTGAGTTTATGGCGGGTAGGTCTTAGGGAGGACAATGGGGGTTTGGCTTGATGAGTAGAGACTCATTGGGCCAGGGGGGGTGACCAATTCGGCTGATTTTCTGGGTGGGGAGGGTGGTATGGGGTTTGGGCATAGGTGTACGAAAAAAAATTCTCCCCTATGTTTTCTTGATTATATTGGTTATGCTAATGTTTTTTGTTAATTTAATAAGATACTGGTTTTTGTTTATTGTTATATTTGTAGGTTTTTGTGCAGGCTTTTGCAACAGGTTTATAGCAAAGGGAAACCAATCAATTTTTGCGGGTGTTTTAATACCTATTACCAGAAAACCAGAATAGTTCAATGAACTCTAGGACAAGTCAAAGATAATAAACACTAGTTTTTGTAGGTGTTAAAGTCTTGATATGCTAGTAGAGGTCAAACACCCTTTTTTTTCTATTTTAACCAGATAACAAGAAAATGAATGTAAAACACAAAAAAATACAAAAAGGATGATTGATTCCTAAAACACCTGCAAACAAGATTAAATGTCTTCAAGCGTACAACAACAGAAAACAAAGTGTTTGTGTGAAGTTTACAACTGAAAATAATTACTGCTCCAGAACATCTTGTAAACACTCGTGAGGGCTACACAAAGAAAAGAGTTAGTATGAGACAAACCAAACAAAAAAAGTGAAATGCAACTGAATAACAGAGGACAACATAAAAATAAATGAAGAGGGGTGTGAGTCCCACTCGGCATGTTCCAAAATGTAATACTATGGTAAACAACTAGTAAATGGAAATATAATACAAATAACTGCAAACCCTCCCTAGTAGTCCTCCAAAGAAAACCTCAAGTAAAGGTTATGAGAGATTTGAGCTCTGTAGAACCTTGTAGAAGATTGTTGGATGTCAGATTCATGGGTGCTCTTGAATAGATCTCCAAATGGGGACGCAGATTGCTACGAGCACTTGGCTTGGAAAGATTTAGTATGTAAATTAACAAAGTTTACTTGCAAACAATCCAGGAGAATTTGGGATAAGATAAGCTTGTATTTTATAAGGCTAAAGTTGGTTAGAAGTTGGTTACAAACAGATGAATGCACATGCTAGTTAGAAAAGCCTTCATTTGCAAAGTTCAAGCTACTTGGAGTCAATGTGTATTGTGTGGGAGCTCTAGAGGTCTTAATGGGTAATACAAGTCAATCCAAGCAAACACTGGAGTTGAGAAATTCAAATTGTCATCCTTTAACATTTTCCCTCCAAAAGGGATATTTGAAAAATTAAAAAACATGTAATGGGCTAATGTGGGGTTGTCAAGGGCGAGTAAATATTTAGGTGTGTGAACACGTGTCCTACGGGTTATATGAAGTATAAAATGTTGAAAAAGGAAGTGCAATGCCAACTTTGGCAAGGTGTGCACATGAGAGTCATGAATGAGTCATGTGGGGAAAGTTGGTTAGGGTTAATGGCGAGAGTAAACGAGATAAAAGGGAGAAGACTTCAAATGAGGGAGTTAGTTACTCTCTAAGGGAGTGAAGAGGAAGGATATGAAGGATTTCCTTGTGGAGGAGAGGAAGAAGGATTATAAGAAGTAAATTTTGTAATATAATATATTATATATGTATGAAAGCTCTATTTGGATGTGAATACATACGGCGGACGTTGAGTTTGAGAAATTATCTATTTATTGCCTTAAATTTTCGTATATTCCATGAATTATAAGATTGATGCATGTTTATTATGAGAGATTTGTGCACTTTGCCAGTTTAGAAATGCCCTGTTCAAGTAATATGATGGCTTCTTAAATGGAAATATATGCCTATAAAATTTTTGCAAAGAATTATGGTGAATTTTATGGTTGAATTACATGGAATACTGTGGTGAAGGTGTTATCTCAGGGGTTAGAGATTGTGTTTTCTTTGTTTCTTTTGCATGCATGAAACCCTTGCTGAGCAACTAGGCCTGAAACAATGCATCATAGTTTGGGGAGAGATTGTAAGATTATTTACAAGGAATGTATGTTGGTATGTTGTAACCTTGATTAGAATATTTTAGGAGGTTCATCATCATGTGTATAAGCTTTGGAAGGAAGGTAAACAAAGAACCAAGTTTAAGTACTCTGTTCCTTGACATAAATCCCTGATTTCCTAAGTCGATGATAACCAATTTCACGTGCATCTTGTTGATTTTGGATCAATGCCACTTATCTTCTAGAATATAAATGAGATTGGACATATAATTATCCTCCACAACAAATTTTAGGCCATGAATCCGTATTTTGAAGAAGTTATGCAAGATAATACCCTTCTCGGGTTCCCCAAGAGGATTTCCACTGTCTGAGCTAGGGTTTGATTGTTAAAGCACTAAATCAACTTCATTAACTCTAAAACTCTTAAGATATGATGGTGAGATACCTAAGTAGGATATTTTGAAAGAAAATTGGAAACCAAGGGTGAAATATCCTTATTTTCTTGACATTTTAACTAAGAAACCGTACATAGTCTTTGAAGGCTAATATAAGGAGTGGATTAATAAAGGAATTGCATTGTAGCTTTTGAAACAAGGTTTGAAACTTTCAAATCAAATTTATACACTTAATGGGTGCTTAGATATATGAAATTTGTGTCTTGATACTCCCTAAATATGAAAATATGCATGAAAATCTCTATAAGCAGACCTAGCGAGGGTTTGGAGACAAAATTACAAAAAGTGAGTTAACAGAAGTTGTATGTTGAGTTGAGATCTAAGATTTTAGGAGCATCTAAAGATAGACAAGGGTGAAGTAAGGAAAATTTCATAACTTACTGGGTAACTTTTGAATTGTAGATGCATGGTTGATCCAAACAACCTTGTCTTAAGGGGTTTATAGGGGCAATTTTGTAAAAGGAAGAGTAGGGTGGAGTTTTGAAGTTTGTGAATGCATTTATTCATTGAATATAACAATGTTATGAGTGTATGAAAAAAGAGAGAGAGAGAGGACTTGGAGGAGTTAAGAATCCAAAAGACCAAGATGTTCATCCTATAACAAAAATCTAGACAAGCTAAAGGTTGACCAAATTGGTGAAATTGAACAAAGTGATAGTTTCTTCCTTATTGAGTCATTTGCAGGGATTATTAGCAGTAGAGTGAGGTGTATATGTAGAGTGAAGATGGGAAAATACTTGGTAAGGCCATCTTGAGAGATATTTTAGATAAGGATTGCGCAACTTACAACAGTTTTAGCCATTATATGCTTATAGATGATCCTCCTATGCAGAGACAATGATAAGTTATGGTTTGAAACCTATTGATAGTCAATTATATGTTTGGTTTTAAATTTTATTTGAATTATGTGGTATCAGAGCATGGTGCTCTTATTGTGCTTTGTTATTGGGATATGAATGAATAGATTTTGTGGCTAACATTGTTGTGTAAGTGTGTGTAGTGAGGAAAGTGACAAGTGAAGAGTGAGAAGAAGTGAAAGAAGAATGAAAAAAAGAGTGTGCAGGCACAAAAAGTCCAGGTTTGAATCTTAGGTGAGGTGTAGTAAAGAGAAAGGTGAAATAGACTCATCAATGAAAGACTATGGATCAAGAAGAAGATATTAGAGAGTTGTGGAAACAAATTAGCTATAAGAGGAAACAAGAAGAGTTAGAGAAGAAAAAGAGAGATGAAGCCAAAAAGAAAGAAAAACAGAGGAAGCATGAGGAATGGGTAGAGAAAGAGATGAAAAATTTGAGAAAGGACATAGAGAAGTTGAGAGAATTGATGAGACCAAGTTATGGGATTGAGTTTGTAATGGAGAAAAAGGTAAAATGGCCTATAATACAGTTCATGAGAAGAAACTAGAGATTTTAGTTGAAGAAGAAGATTAAGAGTGAAGAGGAAAAGCTGAGACAAGAAAAAAAGAAAGAGAAAAAGGATGCCAGGAAGAAGAGTGGAGGAAATATCCATGAAGATCTCTCAAAACCAGTTGGAAACCATGGTTATGTGATGCCTATATGGATGAGAAAGCAAACAACAGAGAAAGAAGAAAATAAACTAAGTGAACAAGGACAATGAAAGAGGAAGAAATCTGGTCTCATGAAGGCATAACCAATGCACAAAGAACCAAGATGATATGGAAGAATAAAGAGAAAAGCAGTGAGCACGCAAAGGGAGAAACACTCAAGGAAAACAATCAAATTTCAGAGGTAAACTTAGAAGAACAAGCTTGCAAGGTGAGTATAATTGATTTTTTGTTGATTGATATTGAAGATGGAGTGGGTGAATTCCTGGAAATTGTCCAAAATGATGTCGATTATGCATTTGAAATTGATAAGCATGGTGATGAGAAAGTATGCGATGAAGCTTTTGTGGATGACATTGATGTTGTTTTGCAAGATTGGTTGGATGAAGTGGATGACAAGGTGAAAATTGTAGGTACATATAATACTAAGGTGAATCCTTGGGCATGTGATGATGAGAATGACAACAACGAACAAGAAAAGGTAGAGTTGAGGCAACTTGAGATGGTGAAGATTGAACATGAACCAGTGAATGAGCAATAAGATGAAGATTTTGACAAAATAAATGTTAAATGCAAGTTGGGCATGGAGTATACAATGATGGAAAACATCATGGAACATAGAGAAACATGTATTTATGATGTTCTAATCTTTGTGTGTGCAGGTATGAAGCATGTCAACTTGAAGATGATAAGAGTGAAGATGAAGATCAAAGAGAAATGGAGAAGAGTAAAGGAAAATGGAAGACAAAAAACAATTACATGGGACCCTGGTGGTTATGAAGAATGCAAAGATAGTGAAAGCAAGAAGAGGAGATCAAAGACAAGCTACGAGGATGAGGACAAGAGCAATCAGACAAAGGGTATGCATGATTTTTCTCCACCTTGGGAGTATGATGTAGGAGAATCCATGAAAATCCTTCATTTGAAAAGTTCAAGCTACTTGGAGTCAATGTGTGTTGTGTGGGAACTCTAGAGGTCTTAATGGGTAATACAAGTCAATCCAAGCAAGCAGTGGAGTTAAGAAATTCAAATTTTCATCCTTTTTCATTTTCCCTCCAAAAGGGATATTTAAAAAATTCAAAAACATGTAATGGGATAATATGGGGTTGTCAAAGGAGAGTAAGTATTTAGGTGTGTGAACATGTGTCCTACAGGTTATATGAAGTATAAAATGTTGAAAAAGGAAGTGTAATGCCAACTTTGGCAAGGTGTGCACATGAGAGTCATGTAGGGAAAGTTGGTTAGGATTAATGGTGAGAGTAAATGAGATAAAAAGGAGAATACTTTGAATAAGGGAATTAGTTACTCTTCAAGGGAGTGAGGAGGAAGGAGAGGAAGGGTTTCCTCGTGGAGGAGAGGAAGAAGGATTGTAAGAAGCAAATTTTGTAATATAATCTATTATATATGTATGGAAGCTCTGTTTGGATGTGAATTACATATGGTAGATGTTGATTTTGTGAAAGTATCTATTTATTGTCTTAAATTTGCTTATATTCCATGAATTCTAAGATTGATGCATGTTTATTCTGAGAGATTTGTGCACTTTTCCAGTTTAGAAATGCCTGTTCTAGTAATATGATGGCTTCTTAACTGCCATAGTGGAAAGATATGCCTATAATTGTTTTGCAAAGAATTATGGTGAAGTTGATGGCTGACTTACCTGGAATAGTGTAGTGAAGGTGTTATCTCAGGGTTAGAGATTATGTTTTCTTTGTTTCTTTTGCATGCTTGAAGCCCTTGTTGAGAAACCAAGCCTGAAACAGTGCATCACAGTTTGGGAAGAGATTATATGATTCTTTTCAAGGAATGTATGTTGCAACCTTGATTAGAAGAATATAAGAGGTTCATCATCAGGTGTATAAGCTCTGAAAGGAAGGTAAACAAAGAACCAAGTTTAAATACTCTATTCCTTGACATAAATCCCTGATTTCCTAATCCTGTGCTAACCAATTTCACGTGGATCTTGTTGATTTTGGATCAATTACACTTATCTACTAGAATATAAATGAGAGTGGACATATAATTATCCTCCCTCAACAAATTTTAGGCCCTGAATCCACATTTTGAAGAAGTTATGCAAGATAATACCCTTCCTAGGTTCTCAAAGAGAATTTCCACAGTTTGAGCTACGGTTTGATTACTAAAGCACTGAATCAACTTCATTAACTTTGAAACTCTTAAGATATGATGGTGAGATACCTAAGTAAGATATTTTAAAAGAAAATTGGGAAACCAAGGGTGCAATCTCCTTATTTTCCTTACAGTCTAACTGAGAAACCGTACATAGTCTTTGAAGGCTAATATAAGGAGTGGATTAATAAAGGAACTGCATTATATCTTTTGAAAGGAGGTATGAAACTTTCCACTCAACATGATACACTTAATGGGTGTTTAGATATATGAACTTTGTGTCTTGATACTCCTTTAATATGAAAATATGCATGATAGTCTCTATAGGCAGACCTAGTGAGGGTTTGGAGACAAAATTATGACAAGTGAGTTTACAGGAGTTATATGTTGAGTTGAGCTCTGCGATTTTAGGAGCATCGCAAGATAGACAAGGGTAAACTAAGGAAACTTTTAGAACCTTCTAGGTACCTTTGGAAGTCTAGATGCATGGTTGATCCAAACAACCTTGTCTTAAGGGGTTATAGGGGCAGTTTTGTAAAAGGAAGAATAGGGTGGAGTTTTGAAGTTTTTGAATGCATTTCTTCATTGAATCTAATAATGATGTGAGTGTATGAACATAGAGAGAGGACTTGGAAGAATTAAGAATCCAAAAGACCAAGAAGTTCATCACAAAGCCAAAAGCTAGACAAGTTAAAGGTTGACCAAATTGGTGAAATTAGACAAAGTGATAGTTTCTTCCTTTTTGAGTCATTTGAAGGGATTACTAGAAGTAGAATGAGGTGTATATGTAGAGTGAATATGGGAAAATGCTTGGTAAGGCCATTTTGAGAGATATTTTAGACAAGGATTGAGCAACTTATAACAATTTTAGCCATTATAGGCTTATAGATGACCCTCTTATGTAAAGACAATGATAAGTTATGGTTTAAAACCTCTTGATAGTCAATTATATGCTTGGTTTTAAATTTTATCTACATTAAAGTTGCAACATTTCTGAGAGGTTAAATGCCATTTAGGGGCAGTAAAGGGATTTAATTGCAGAAGTTGCATCCGGGAAGGGTGGTTGTACGTGTAATTGAATTGCCCCCATCTTTATGGGATTCTAGAACCCGAATTGACTGGACTGGTGAAGTAGAGTCCAAGTGGTTGTTAACTGAGAATATGAGTAGCAGATGACTATGATGTGCACACTAATTAATTAATCATTTAATTAATAAATGATAATTAATTAACTAAAGGGGTACTAAGGATTATTTTAATTAATCCAAATGGTGTAATGTGTATGATTAATCAATTTAATTAATCAATCATGACAAGGATGAAAAACATGATGCACTAGGAAAATACTGGGAATAAGTGAGTGATTTTGGGGTGTCTACAAGTATTTCCTCGTACTTCTCAAAACTACAATTATATTTTTATTTAATCTTGTAGACCCATTTGTAACCGACAACCTTTTTCCTTGGTGGAAGATCAACAAGTTTCCAGGTGTTTTTTTCATATATAACTAATACGCTTTACAGATATCTCATAGTTCACTCCCTAATAATATCTACACTTAATACTTATCAAATCCTTGTCTTTTCTTTAACCCTTATAATTATTTTTAGGTTAATCTAATTAGGATTAGATTATATTAAATTTGATTATAGAACTTGCAAAGATTTTACAATATGAATACTATTTCAAATTTACATCTTGGATTAAATAAAAAGAAATATGCACAAACCAATCAACCTAATATACAATTGAAAGCATGAAATGAATGTATAGAAGCACTTAGATACTTTTTGGAGAGACTCGAGACTCTGAATGGTTGGCCAATATAGTTCTCATGAGAAAGAAAAGTGGTGAGATTAGATTGTATGTTGGTTTTCACAATCTTAATCAAGCCTCATTAAAAGACAACTACCCCATCCCCATCATGGACCACACTCTGCAGGTTGTCAATGGATCTGAAATGTTGTCCATGCTTGACAGTTTATTAGGCTATAACCAAGTCAAGGTGGATGAAGAAGATCAATATAAGACAACATTCATTACACCTTGGGGAACTTTTGCTTATTAGAAAATTCCTTTCTATTTGATCAATGCTGGAGCCACGTTTCAAAGAGCTATGGATTTGGCATTTGCTCATCTCAAGGATAAAAGCATAGTAGTATACCTTGATGATTTAATAGTATTTTCTAAGGAAAGAAGTAAGCACATCTCAGATCTTGAGGAGGTCTTCATCCAATGTCGCAAACATGGCATTTCTCTAAATCCTAAGAAATCTTTCTTTATAGTAACATAAGGAAAGATACTAGGGCATATCGTCTCAAAGGAAGGAACCAAGATAGATCTCGAGTGTGTCAAATCTATTCAGAAGTTACCATTGCCAACATCCAAAAAGAGGGTTCACTCTTTCTTTGGTAAAGTAAATTTTCTCAGAAGATTCATCCCTAACTTTGCTGAATTAACCCATCGTATCTCAAATATGATGAAGAAGACACAAGATTTCAAATGGAGCAGTGAAGGGAAGGAAGCATTCGAGAAAATTAAAGAGGCCCTGTCAAAAAGCCTAATCTTGGTTTCACCTGACTTTAGTAAAGAATTTATTATTTATTATTATTCCTCCAAACACACAATGTCAGCAATCTTGATGCAGAAAAATCAAAAGGATGTAGAAGCTTCGATTGCTTTCATGAGCATGCCTTTAAAATCTTACGAGTTTAAATACACTCCAATGGAAAAACATGTGTATTCAGTGGTGAAAGCATGTAAGGCATTCATGTATTATATTCTTGCTTCACATACTATGGTCTTGGTTTCAGATACTGCGGTAAAATCTATCCTTACTCAATAAGAGCTAGGGATATTAAGAGGCACGTGGGTCAAAAAGGTGCAAGAATATGACTTGGATATAAAGCCCATAAAGCTAGTTCAAGGAAGAGGTTTGTGTGAATTAATGATTGAGGTGAAGACAACAGATCTGGAAGTAGGTGAAATTTTTCCTATGGTTCTTTTTATAGATCTAGTGGATGAATGGTGTACAATAGCATTACCTTTTTCTTGACTCATGGAGAATGCCTGGATCAACTTTCTTGAAAAGAAAAGTGTACTATTAAACTGAAGTCTAGGGACTTTGTCCTTTGGAATAATGGTCTATAAAAGAGAGGAATCGACAGGGTATTTCTTAGATGTGTGGATAAAGCTCAACATGATCAACTTTTAAAACAATTTCATAATATGGCTTGTGGTGGTCATTTCTTAGCCTGAGTCACTACTCACAAGATCCTCTGAGCAAGGTATTAATGGCCCACACTTTTCCAAGATACTACGGAATGGGTATCTAAATGCCAAGCATGCCAACACTTTGTTGGACGTGTAAGATTTCCCGCATTACCTTTGAAACTAGTTGTGATTGAAGAGCCATTCTAGAAGTGGGGCATGAATTTAATTGGTATACTTAATCTGGCTTCCAGTACCGGCCATCATTACATTCTGATGGCTATTGATTATTTCAGTAAGTGGGTAGAAGCCATTCCCGTAAAAAATTCCACTTCTGTGGAAGTGTGTAATTTTATAAAAGAGAATATTGTCATCAAGTTTGGCGTGCCCAGTAAAATAGTAGCAGACAACACTCCTAATTTGTCTTCTGAAGAGCTGGTCAAGTTTTACTACACGCATGGGATCCAGCTAGTGCATTCCTCTAATTACTATCCGTAAGGAAATGGTCAAGTTGAATCAAACAATAAGAATCTGGTGACTATCATGTGGAAATTAATGACTAAAAATCAAAGAACTTGGCACAAAAAGTTGTTTGATGCACTATGGGCTGATAGGATCACACCAAAGACAACTACAAGCATGTCCCCTTTCTAGCTGTTTTATGGGAGAGATGCAGAGCTACCTTTTACCTTGGAATTGCCTACTTTACAACTTTCTAAAGCTTTAGAGGATGCCACATTCACCGATATCATTGACAAAAGGATAATGTATCTAACGAAATTATGAGAAGTGCAGGTTCAAGTGGCCGATAGATTGTCAGAACATCAAAGAAAGGTAAAGGTGATCTTCGATAAAAAGGCCAGGGAAAGAAAGTTCGAGATCGGCGACTGAGTCCTTTTATGGGACAAAAGATGAGAAACAAAAGGCATGCACGTGAAATTTGATTCACTTTGGAAAGGAACTTTTGTGATCAAGAAGATTGCCGGGATGGATAACTTCATTCTTGCTCATCAAGATGGAGTTGAATTTCTGTTGCCCTTCAATGGGCAACACTTGAAGCTTTTCCAGACATAAAAGAGCAGGGTAAAACCTGTATGTATATAAATAAAAATTTGTCTGTTTTTCTTTGTTTTTAGGTGTTGTGTTATTTTTGTTTGCCTGACCCCGAGCCCAATGGACAAGATATGAAACCAGAGATGCTGGGATTTCATCTTTACTCTTGTCGTTTTGATAGAGGTAAAGATGTCCACAGATGGAGCGAATTGGTGTCTCCAGATTTTACCTTGAAATATGAAATCACCCCATGTTTAAAATTTTTGTTCTTTTAAAATAATGAGTCTTTTTATGTTTCTATTGCTAGAAGATGTCTCTATTACACTAAGATATTCCCAGTGAATCATACGAGCCAATTTTGATAAATACCTAGATGTTCAAACTCATTTTATACCTCCGCCAGGTTTTGTCCGTGGGAATTTTATTTAATTATTTATTTGATAAATAAATCCCCGTTTCAAGTAAATTGTGCTCCGGTCGAGCCCCGTTGAAGTTTTCCATGCCAGTATCCTCACATCTCAGTAGATCTTTCACCAGGAATGAATTCAGAGTTCTTTTCTACAACTTCTAGCAACATTTTTCATTATTTATTTATTTCTTTTGCTTTTGTTTTCGGTTTTCTCCGTGGTCTGTCTATATAATTCCCATTGATCTGTCATGTGCTGTGTATAGCCCGTTTTATTGCCTAGAACATATGGATGTCATCTGCAACCTCAACAGTGGAAGGAATCAATCTCAGAGTGCAAACTTCTAAATAAAAAAGATGAATTTAAGCATAAAAGCCTCTTCTAGGAAAATCGTACTTTTTAGGATAAATAGATCTAAGTTGTAATGGGAATTTCCGCAATAGAAGGAATGGGGGAATTTCTTGCCTGCATACTAGGTTAATTTTTCCCATCATATGAAATTCATTTAAGTTGCAATGGGAATTTCTGAGGAGGCTGGAAGATGATAATTTCTTACTTGCAACGCAGGGTGGAAATTTCCATTATAAATAAAAAATCACTTAAAGCACCGATGAGAATTTATTGCCTGCCTAACATACTAAATTTTCCCATCAAAGAGTTTTATTCACCCATACATGTCACACTTTTTCAAAGGAGCCTATTTTTAATACAAGTCGCACTTTTTGGGAGATGACTTAAGTTGCAATGGGAATTTCTGAGGAAGATGGAAGATGGGAATTTCTTACCTGCAACGCAGGGTGAAAATTCCCATCATGAAGTCAAAGTCACTTAAGTGGAAGAGGGGATTTTTGGAGCTGCAGTGCAGGGTGAAAATTCCCATCAAGTTGACTTCTTATTTTTAGCACCCACCCTTGCCAAAAAGTGTGACCCATTATGGAATTAAACAATGCTTTTAATAATATTTATTAATAGCTTCTCTACCTAATTTTGGCGTCAAGAATGGAAGGAAAGTCAATGTAAGAGAGTGAGCTAAAGATAAGTCATGGATGCATGCTAAAAATAAATAAAATAAATTTATAAAAAGCCTCCAGAAGCATGCATACTTGGGCTCCCAAATTGGATGGATAGACTTGGCTTTTAATTAATTAAATTACAAGAAATAGAGAAGGCAATTATTCAAAATAGCAAGCACAAAGCTATATAAGCATGGGATGCCATAAAGGAGAAGAAATTATTTCTTTTTGATGGAGATTGCAGTCCGGACAGGTTTTGGCGCCAAATGAAGGGGGATGTTGCATTAATAAGTATTTTCCACTCTCGAGAAGCTTCCAGTTTTGGTGCCTAGGGTTGGAATAGCCTAATTTTTTTCATTCTGAGTTTCCGCATATTGGTATATGTGCCCAGGTGAATTAAATAATATTTTTACTTGCTTTACATGCTAACAAAACCTCAAATTTTAGGGTAGCAGACTTTATATGCAGAGTTTTGTGATAAAAATTAAGTATTCATGCCATGGACTCCATCTTTGTCTGAATAAATTGTAGGTATTCATCACAAGTGCTCAACTAAATTTCATGTACATTAAATATATCTTCTGAATATGAAGAATTTTCCAGATCTGCACAAATTGATCCAATTACAAGGGAAGGTAGAGAAATCCAAACTTCAAGAGTAGATTTCCCAATTGTGTGAGATTATTGCTAAGGTTTCCAAATCTTCCTCTCAGTCAATTTTAGCACAAGAGCAGGTGAGTAATCATATGATTAAAGAGGTGGAAGATGTAGGGGACCAGATGAAAGCTATTGCTCAATAGAAAGAGCAAATAATTCACCAAGCTTCTCAGTAGTTCAAAAGAATACCAACTGAATTGGAGAATATGCACATGGCAGTATCTCAGCTAAAGGAACTAATGACAAAGATAGAAGATTCGAACATAGTTGCTGAAAGTCATTTGGATACTTTAGCTAAGATACATTCGTTGCCAGAGGATGTGCTAATTGTAGAGCAGATTTTACCTACTGGATTAATAGAAAGGGGGAAGCAGTTAGAAATTTTAGTTTCCTTCCACATAGAGATCCTCAAGCTTATGCTGAAAAGGATGCAGTTGTTTGAAAATGAGATGGGAGAAGTTCCAGAGAGCATTCTAGATGAATTACCTGATTCCCATGAGGAATTTATTCTAGTTGTACAAAAGAATATTGATGAATCCGTCATGCCTTTCACGATAGATTCAATTAGCAAACTCATAAAGCTTTAGGAAAATGTTGAGGAGTGTGGGCCTGGTTTAAAGAAGGTAAAGGCTAACACTGCTGCTTTTTCTAGAGGGTTGTTGCAGTTCAGGACCGAGAGAGAGGCTATTGTTAAAACATATGGGAAGATGTTGAATTACATGTTTGACAAGTATATTCAATATCAGAGCAAAAAGAAAGCATAAAGTGTTATAACTGGTAGATCTTCTTTCTTCTCTTCTTCCTTCTCTTATTTCTTATGTATCCGGGTGAAATTGTAAGATTAAAGTTATTGGTTTAAAAACCATTACTTTAAGTTATTCAAAATGATAAGTGGCAGATGTGCACAACTTTGGCTTAATATCCTGATGCATGTCACTTAGAGAGGAATTCTAGGAGAATGATTGTCAGATGTTCCCTTTATTACTTCCTCATGTTCTAGTTCAGTTGTAGTTCCCCATTTGTAATTTCCCCTTCACACACTATAAATGAAGGAAGAACCTATGGGTAAAAGGATCAAAATTTGTAATCAACATTCTTGTGTTCTAGACTTTGAGTTAAAACCCTTGATATTTTTCTAAAAGCTAAGGAATTGAAAGAAGGCATATTTACAGAGAACTTTGTGTCAATGGTGTATTTGTTTCTTATTTTTGTACAGATCTTTGCATAAAATTTGTGTTATCTTAGATCTGGATCTAAAACTTTCCTTTTATTTAAATTCTGTATTTCAAGATCTATTTGTTTTGTCTATGTCCATGTGACCAACTCTGTCAACTATTGGTTAGGTTGTACATCTTATTTCTTTTCCGCTCACATTCAATTATTTCCCTCTTCTGCATATATACAGTTCTTACAGTTGCTTACTTGTTGTAAAATTGCCTAGCTATGGTACATGAGCTATGCAGTTAGAGTAAAACCAACAGATAGATATTAGGAAATATAATTGACAAAATATTACATGGGAGCCTCACTGGTAAATGAGGGAGATTTATCTCATGTCTGCCTAGGTTTTCAACTGTGCAGAAAATCTAGCCAACAATATGTAAATAAGGAAAAAGTACACCTATTTTATCATGTTTTGTTTGTGTTTGGAGATGTGTATTTACCTAGATTTTTTGGAGGATTGGGAATGATCAGTTCCCAATCAATGTTGAGGAGAAACCGGAGTTCTAGATGCATACAACCAAACATAGAAATGTGCAAGAGAGAAGAAGAAATATGTACCAATGCACTTGTGCAAAGGAAAAATACTATGTACCAAAGTTATTCAACAACCATGATATCTTCCCCTTTGATTGTAATAGGAGAGGAAAGCCTACCCACAAATCTCTTAACTACTTAGATGCCTTCCATAATCCCAAGGATCACAATGTTGTAGATGGGTCTAAACCCAAATTTGCAAATAAGGACATATAGTACAAAAGAGAATCAATTTCCCAAACTCTCCCCATATGTTTAATAACTGAGTATGATAAAAGTGTGTTAAAAACATAGAACTAAGAAGAATATTCATGCCCCAAGGTTCTTAAAACTGATCTTGACGTTAAGTGTTGGTGTGAAGAATGAATGAAATTTTTCATGCCCCTCGTACTGATATGAACTGAGTAATCTACATGTAAAAATTTGTAGAAAACCTGCATACACAGGTGAAAATATGAAAATGCTAAAAAACTTGTTAAAATTTCCCCTGGTAAAAAATGTGTGGGGGGTCAAGACTGTACCATACAATTATGACCAAAGTGTAGGATTTTGACCTTGTGCTATTTTACCAAAATTTTGTGTATGCTTGCATTTTTGGGTGCATGTACCTTGTCTTTACCTACATCTACCCATAAAATTATGTATGTATTTGCTAAAAATGTAGAATAAATCTAAATACACACCCCCTCTTTTTAGGCATATATGAAAACCATTTTGAACTTGTGGATAAAAAGAATAGGTATGTATTGTTGAAGGAGATGTCCAAGAAGCTATGGAGACTTCTAAAGAGGTGGACAACTTGGAGAACATATGCCTACAAATGGAAAGGTGTTTCCGAATGGTGGAAACCATTGTGCACAACAAAGATAATGCTAGTGATAAACAATGATAGTAGAAACTAAAGCAACCAGTAGAAATGACACATGTAAGACAACACAATCAAAGTCATAAAAAATCATACAAAGGGGGATTTAGGCTTACAAACATAGAACACCCAAAGTGTCGCAAGACAATCAAGGCACATAGACCTACAAACAAGAGAAAACGATTTTCAAACAAGATAGGCATGATGCCACAAACACGGGACACCCATGATGTCACAAGAAAATCAAGATACATAAGCCACAAGGAATTAAAATAAGCAAGCAATAACACACACACACACAAACAAGTATGCAGGAAACAAGAGTTTTAGAACATGATAATAGGATGTAGTAGCCAACATGAGTGAAATATGAAAAATAATAGATTCTAACACTACACAAGACACGTGTTAGTCATATTAGTCTGAAATGTAACAAGTACATAATGTATATAACTGAGTATGAATGAGGAAGTGTAAATGAACTATAATGGTACAATAACACTTGTAGGATGTGGAGGGATTGCCCCCAAATGGTGAGAATGTAAGCAAACATTCAAGTGCTCCTATAAGCATATATCGATCTTTGTGTCATGCATCCATCTCAATATACTAAGTGAATGTGTGTGTAAGTGTAAGTGTGTGTATCAAACCAAAGTAACAAATGAAATGTGTAATGTAAAGTGATAACAACACAAGTAAAATGTGCACAAGTCTGTGATGTGTGTGTGTGTGTGTGTAGATAGGATATGTTATCTATCAAACCAAAGTAAACCAATAACATGTGTAATGTAAAGTGATAACAATGTAAGTAAAGTGTATAGGTCTTGATTTTGTATTTTTGTAAATATATGAATACTTTTGTACTTTCATAATGCATAGATATGTATAACAGGGATGGGTATCAAGAAAGATGTCTAATGAAAACCTTCAAAGGAGGTGAAATATATACTATAGAAGATGGATATTCAGGCCTCAATGGTGATGTAAATGTGATTGGGATTATTGTAATAACATATTTGAAATAAGGCATAGTAGATGTAGTGCTAAAATGCACATAGCAGTGCTGATGCAATGGACTAGATCAATGAGTGTGAAAGCCACTGGGAGGGTATTGAGAATCTATGGAGGTATTATGTGCACTTGAGGACCGATGTAAGACTCTAGGGGAGTGAGAGAAGTGAGAAATAATGCTATAAAGAGCCCGAGAGTTATGAGATGCAGAGTGTGTAATCAAAGGCCTAATAGAAGACCTAAGAGGATAAAAATGGGAGAATAAGTGTGTGTGACAAAGGTCCTAGGAGAATCCACAGAAATATAAATAGAGTATATGAGTATTGGCCTATGGAGTAACATAGAAGTTCTAGGGCCGTGAGAGACATTGTGTGCAACCAAAGAGCTATCTGTAGGACCAAGACCATGAAATGTAGAAGGAGAACTATGTATGCTAGGAGGGGCAACCTCAAAACGAATACATCTAATGATGACAACCTATTGATTTTGGATAAGCTTAACACATTGATGTATAACTGAGGCAATGATGTTAAGAGTACGTAGCCAAGGGAGACCTAACCGTAAGGCACCAAAACTAACAGTAGATGAAACCAAGGATGAAATTAATGTAATAATAACACCAACGGTGATGAGTATAATAATGCGGAGGTAGCGAGGATTGGTATAAAGTGCAATATTTTGCATGGAAATGCCCAAAGATTGAAGCAACATGAGAGAACAAACATTTTCCTTATTATTCGAATCAACCAAAACACACCATATGAGTTTATGGTTGATAAAAATAGGAATAGGAAATATTTCTAAAAGAAGCATAGTATCTATATCAGAGTCATTGAAAGTGATGATTGGAGTAAGAGATAGTGTTAGATTAATTTTTCCAATAATTGCATCCAATGGGCGATCATAAGAGGGTGGAGGAGGTACTGCAAGATAGGCATTATGTACATTTGAAGAATATTTTGTAGTGTCATGCTTAAGAAGTTGATCATTGAAAATTTCTAATTTATAATTATCATTGATTGGATTTGAGGTTACAATAGACCCATCCCTTGACAATCAATAAGATCTTTAGTAACATGACAAAGCGTTAAATTTTTTTTTGTAGAGTGCCTGATACATTGATGATAATCATGATGAGAATAAGAATTGAACTTATTTCCTTGAGGTCTACTCATATCAACCTCAAACATTAGAGGGAGAGATATGAGATTGCACTCAAGCGATTGTTTCAAGACAATGTGAGGAGGTCTTGACAACTACATAAATTGATGACACATGGCTTGTGGTTGGTGCTTAACAAACTTTGAGATAACATTAACAACGTCTTTAGAAAAAAGATTGACATTATTGGGCTTGCTTTTAAATGTGGATTTGTTTGAAAACTTAGCAGTAGATGCAGTATGAGAGATAACAACATACTTAAGTTTTCTCATAGTTACAATTTAGCCTCACACTCTTTCAAGGTGTGACATAGATGGTCAAAAGATCATGACTTATAAAACATGATTGAATCTTATAAAGGGGCTAATAAGCTTTGTGTGAATAGGTCCTACAATTCATCATCAACTAAGATAGTTTTCATCTTGGTGAGAAGGGTCTTATAACACAACACATAGGAATTAAAAGGTTTAGTATACCCTTATCGTATTTGATCCAATTATGCATAAGAATTTTTGTCCTCAATATTAATAGAGAATTGGGTCAAAAATAGATTTGATAATGCAATAAATGCACACATAGAGTGAGTGGGGAGAGCGTAAAACTACAGTAATGCAAAGTCCTTAAGACTTCAGGGGAAAAGCTTAGTAAGCAAGATGTCATTAGAAGCATAAGTGAAGCAAGAAACAGGGAATGAGTGAAGATTCTCAATAGGATCCCCTTTGCCACCATATATAGGAAATTTAGGAGCAAAAAAACCAAGTAGTAACGGATAAAAAACCACTTCAAGTGTGAGGGAATTTTGAAGTAACTATGTGGATTCCGTAACATTAGAAGAAGCAGATGCACCTTGTTACATGTGTAAGATTTGTGCTTGTAAAGTATGAACAAGGGATTCAAGAGCTTACATGCTAGAAGAAGATACATGCAACCCATGAGGAGTAGATATGGAATGTGTAGTGACAATTGTAGTTGTAGGAATGAGAATAGAGACATTTGGCATTGAAAAATGAGGTACACCCAGAGGGGTAGGTACCATCAATGTGGGAACAATATATGTCATGGTGTGTTATGAAAAAACATTCTTGAGTTTATATCGGGAAACATATGAGTAGAAGATTAATATTGGAGGGGTTGTTCTTACAATAATTGATCAAATTGTTGTTCATCATCATCAGGGAGACCCTGATCATGTTGGCCAAGGTAATAATTTGAGCTTTGGGATTTAACATGATAAAAATGATAGCAAAGAAGGCATTAATGAATAGAGCACGTGTGGGATCAATAGAACGAAGAGGAATTGAAACATCATAATCGAAACGTTCCTAGGAGTAGAATCAACGATGATAGGGAGTCAACATGAAGTGGTGCCACATGAGGAGGAGAAAGGGGAAAAATGTCATGGCCTTTCTTAGTAAGGGTGGTGTTAAGATCATCATCATTATAAGAAATAACACATGCATGAATAGGAGTAGGTGCAATTGCTAGATCATTAGCACTAGTTGACTTTCAAGGATTGTGGTAATAAATTTAATTTAGCGACATAACTCATGGAGCACAAATTTTAAAAACAAGTTGGGTTTAAAAGTTGTAGGGATCATTTTGGTTGAGGTGAATGCATCGAAGTCGACATAATATTTATGAGCCAAGGCAAAAACAAGTGTAGGGTGAGCACAAAAAGTAAGCATGATGATAAACAACAGAAATCACAACCCTAAAAGAATAATCATGTATCTAAATAGAATCCCTAAATCAACCAGGGTTTAGAGATCAATAGGTCTAATACAAAAGGAACTAAGAATATCCTAGATTAGGTGAAGGGTTTGATCAAAATTGAGTTTACCAAAATGTTTAACCCTTAATTAAATTTTAGGTCGATTTAGTTATGTGTAGATTAGATTATAGTTGATTACAAAACTTGTAAAGATGTTATGATATGAATATTAATTCAGATTTATGACTTGAATTAGATAAAAAGAAATATGCATACACCAATTAGCCTAATATGCAATTGAATGCATGAAACATATGTATAGAAGCACTTAGATTATTTCTGATAATTTCTATAGAGATTTGATATTTTATGTAACTAAAAATAGAACTATGCATCTTCCTGGGTCAAGATCATATCGTACAGTTTAGTCTCTTATGTACGGTTTTGGAATTTCTCTGAATCAACTTCTGTAACTTTTTGGGTTGGAAACTTTTTTTTTTTGTCCTTTTCAAATCGTAGTTGTTATACATGTAGCGAGGCTCTCCAAATGTACTCGTCATCATGTCAAACCCTAACCGTGGATGAGGAGTCCTACAAAACAAACATTAGAAGGGTTTTCGGCACCCTTGTGCACCACCGACATTAGAACTACCCCAAAGAGGCCTCAAACCACATGTCATTCTTCACCTATCATGTTATATCTAGATAGATCAATAATATTTGGCAATTTTTTTTACTATGCCTGCTTTGACTTTGCTCTTTTTAAAACACTCGTGGAGAGGATGTTTGAGTGCTTGTAGATGACAGACATAGATGTCTTGACCTATTGTTTAGCTTCAGACCCGTTGTGGGTGATTCCCTAATGACTATAGATGTGTAATTATGAGATTTAGGGATATTTGGATGTCTTTTACAAGTCTAAGAAGTGAGTGATCTAGATCATTTCCTTAAGAAGTATAGGTTAATAAGTGAGATAGTGTTTTATTTCTTATTTAAGGTTTTGTAGATGATTTATCTAAGAAAGGAGGACCTAAATAAAGTATAATAACCAAAGAAATATGTCAATTTGAAAGTGCAGTTGGAAGATATGTTGGTCCAAGACCATATAAGTAGGTAAGGACCATATATGCGGTCATGATTAGTTTGTACGGTCCTGACTGACAGCAAGAAATGTGCCTAGTGAAGTGTGGAGCTTGTGAACTGATGTTTGTTTATGGATTTTGTGCATTGTTTTTTCAAAGTTTGTCAACATGTTAGTGTGCAAGGATAAAAAAGTAAAAAAATCGACCTCAAAGAGTGCTAAGAGAGAATGAAGAAGTTTTATTTATCATAACAAGAGCTCATAGTCAATTCAAGGGTTGCCAAAGTGCAAATTACTAAATTTGAGTGTTTACATATTCCTTCAATGCTTGAATTAATTCCAACTCCTTTTTTGTTTTATTTTTTTTATTTTTTATTTTTGTAAAGTTTACACCACCCCTCAATGTAATCAGTTTTTTTCCCTAAACCATTCTAGAAGCCCAATCTTTAAATTATTTTGTTATTGTAGAATTAAAGTCAATTTAAACTTCTACATTTAGGAGCTTTTAATTATTATGTATAAATTTTTAGTTCCATTCATAAAAAATATTTATCATGTATAATTACCTTACTATTGCAAGTTGGAAATGTCTCTTTGGTTCATATAGGAATTAATTTACAACTTTTAAAATTTTCAGTGATTGAAAATAATTAATCTCACATTGGTTGGTTGGCTGGATTATCCGCAATAGCTTCTAAACCCCAATATATCATGATCATTATGTCAATAGAGGTGACACTATGATGGATGTGGCCTTCTTACTAACATAATGGTTGATTGGTTACATGATGAGTATGTTATTCTTGATCCACCTTCTCATATCCTCCTTTGTTACTTCATACTCTTTTGAAAAGTAGCATGTAGCTCATCCTCAACAACACTGACTTTAAAAAGTGTTTATAATTAAATTGCCACTTGTTAATTTAACTGTAAAATTATTCATTATTCCTGAGTTCCTACCTTTAAATTATTGTTCAAATTATCTTTTATTCTTGCATCAATTCTATTTATAACATTAAATTCAACTAAAAAATTTCATTAGGAAGACATTATTATTTAGGATATTTAAATGACATTGAGATTATGAAATGTCCGAGATTTTTCATTGTTATTGAAATGATTGTAGTCTATTTTTTTGAAGTTTAATTAGAAAGGATGATTGTTAATTTTTCTTATTTTAAACAAAACAACAGTTTACTATTTCCTTAATTATTTTATCATTTAAATATTTCTGAACTTTTAATTATTGTTTTCTTTAGCTTCTATTTTCAACACTTTATCATCAAAATATTGCTACAATTAGATATTAGAAGTTTTGTACAAACTTTTGTAAATTTAACTCAACTACTCGAAATATTGTAAAAATATTTTATAGTTTTAACTCAAATAGTAGAAATATATAAAACTTATGTTTCTGTAGATTTCTAATTTGGATATGGGAATAGCTAATTTCTAAGGTGCCAATATATTTATCCATTAGTTGTAAGATCTAGGATCTTATTGACATATGTTCCTCATGTCTTTATTGACTTTCATGTGGTTTTTTGTGTTTTGTACAACTTTCCACACTTTGAAGCAGGTATTGTTTTCTCACGACTTGCATTCCTCTTGTCCAATCCTTTTTCATCTCCATTTTACCATGTATAGTCTCTTCCAGGCATATCAATTGTTATAAATATTTCAAGGTTTATCTTATGCTCATAAAATATAACTTATTTGTAATTAGGTATGATTTATTATCTATATTAGTAAAAACCTAATTGCAATTATAAATGGTTAGTTTTCTACATTATTAGTGGAAACACCATTTTCCACATTTAAAATTAGTGAACTTGGTTTGCATCAAAAATTTGACATTTATGGTTTCCCTTATTGCTAAAACCATGCATTTTTGAACACCTAAACTTCAGGTTTCCCTTTTGGTAAAATTGCATTGCTTGTAACCTTATAAGGATGTTCCCTTACCTATTGATAATAGATTAGATTGTCTAAGGGCTTGTGGTATTCATTTGTTCCAATATTTTAGCCTTAACTATTGTGTGTGATGTTGGTTTCTCATTAATTTTTACATGTTATATATTTTATGCCATCCAAATAAAATAGATCCAAGACTCCAACTAGATGAACTGTTAGGTTAAATTATAATTTGGACGTTCTTGTGAAAATCCCTTTGATAAATCACAAAGTTTATGTAAGAGTGAAAATGTTTACTCATAATGGGACTCATTTTACTCCTGAAATTGTACCAAACCCTCATGTTGATACTCATACAGATGGATTTTTTAAAATTTCCTTCAAGTTACTATTGAAGGTAAATGTAATAAAGGGAAACAAGTTACTTTAGATGATCGATAAAGAGACATATTACATGCATTTTAAAAATTACAATGAAATAGTTGACATATTAAATTTTTACTAGAAATATTATGAGACTACTAATTGGTAGCCTCTTGAAAACTACACAATAATATAATACATGTAAGTAGAGACATGAATTTTGAAACTTATCCTTTAGTAATGACAAGTTTGGCTTTGTTCATACACTATGACATGCACACATGTCCTAATCCTAATTGACATATCCTTCTCTCTCTTGTTTGAATTTATTAACCACACACAAATATATTTTATTCACATGCTCAATTGCATTATTGCCACAAATATTACCCAAAATATTTCTTGAACATCACAAATTACATGTCAAAAAGTATATGAGCGAGGACAAACCCATACTACAGTTTAGGTTGACCCGTATAATCTTGTTTCCTACTCTCTATTTGAATATATTTTAATTGTAATTTATTATCCTATGGGTCAACTTTAATGTGAAATTTAAATCCTATATAAGAAATTCTAATACACTTAAGAAGTCACCTTGTATTATTGATCTAGACGACAATCGAGGAAGCAATTCTAATAGGGCAACTTCCGAGAGTCATAACTTTTTCTCTGTAACTCTGATTGACTTTATTTAAAATGTGTTGGAAATATTAGAACACGTAGAATATGGTGAAGAGTTACAACACTTTATTTGGAAAATTTTGAGCCCTAAAATCCACTCCTAAAGGCCTCAAAATGTAATATTTGTAGTGTTATCTAAAAATAGTAGTTACGTGAAATTTTTGCATATGTAATTCATGGAAGATGAACCACCTCGTCTTCCTTGAGATTGGTGACATTCCAAATTATTCTATATGTCTCCTCATATTTCCATAATTAGGTATATAAGTATATGTAACCCGAAAGGGAAGAACACACATCTCCTTACAGAGATAACTATTGTAATCACATTCTTCTGAGCAATATACATCTCTTTTCAAAGATAGTTTTACTGTTTACATATGACACAATTGTTATTATGTACTTTAATCCCAAAACCCATAATATTTGGATCAATTATAAGGATCATCTATTTCAAATTACATTTCTAAAGCACTCGAGGCTCTCCTCAACCTTCCTAAAGTAGTAGCACATCTTTAAGATCAACCACACTCAAATTTGAAGCACTAGAAGTAAGTTCAAGAGTATACTTTCACCATCCAAAAGCCTCTAGAGAACCTAGAGCTAACTCATATAAAGAGAAAGTCAACACGAAGCATTGTTAAAGTTTTAAGGGACAAAGGGAATCTATCTAGAATATGAATCATAACACACTATATCTCTACCATGTAGGGTACATCACACTTCATCTATAGTCACGTTCATTATTCTTTGTGTTAAGAGACACAAGGGTACAATAGGGTTTGTCTTATATTTGCATACACAATTGCACCTACACTAGGAGAACTTTGTGGAGTATTCTACCACTTGTGAGGGGATTTAGTGCAACACATGGATTGGTTCAATAGGGGTTGCTCTCTAGGGTCAATCTAACTCCGCTCACACATGAATTTATCCTTTTGTTAACTAATTTTGTTCAGGAAGTGCTAGTAAAGTTACTATACATTTTAATCTAACATAGGTTACTGTAATGAGGTGTCACACAATAGTGAACCATAACATCATATAATGAAGAATATCTCTAGGAAAGCAATGACCACCAGAAGTTATATAACCCTAAGAGATCTCCATATGAGACCTTATAGCCCAAGACCAAACTAGTTTATTTTGTGGACACAACTAAGATGGAGTATATCCAAATAATTACAAATTTGCACACCCAAACCACCTTTGTACCTCTTTATTTACGTTAAGTACTCTTACCTCCTTATGTTTTGACTAATTTTTGTCATCGTTTCTATATCACACATTGTATTAGAAGCTATATTATGTTATGTATGCTAATGTTTATTAATTAATTCAAAATATACTACATGTAACAACCTTACACATTTTAATAAATAAGGAAACAAATCCATAACAAACACTTATATATTTATTTAGTGTGTAAACATTTAGTGAACCTGACTCTTGCTTAATCTTTCATAACCTTCCCGAACCCCCAAAGTTTCATATTTATCAATATTATAGGTTTTGAAATAAAAAATACTTTTTATTTATACCCTTTTATGCCCTACATTTGGTTTTCAAAATTCCACTTAGGGTTCCAATCTTGGTTCTCCTCTTAGAGCCTCTTTTTAGGGTTTCCTAGTTACAATGAAACCTTATGTGGCATATCTAAAAAATAAATGAATCTATTTTCAAATCCCTAACAGGTTTTTCTTTATGTTTTTAAATTAAACAAAGACCTTTTTTTGTTTATCATAATTTTTAGAATCGTAAAATCTCTATTTTTATTAATAAGGGCACAATTGGAAAAATATTTAATTATTTGCAAAACCCTTAGTGGTTTTTGTTCATCATATTGATATCCTAAAAAATATCTCTTGGTTTCATAAAATTCATATTCAATTTTTAGAAATATTCATTTTAATAATTTGGAAAATATCACTTTTTCTAAAAATCACTTTTTGGAACTACCTATTGTTTTAACTTTGGGATTACTCTTATTTGCCTTTAATCCCCTTATGCTTGGATATATTTGCTATAGTCTATTTAATGTTAGCCTTTCCTTATTCCTTATGAATTTATCATGTGCGAATCACAATTTCAACGATAATTTTTCAAAACACCCTCTTAGGTCATCTCTTATGGATCCTTCATTAATAGATGATCATAACAATGACAAATTTTATAAGGCTATCCTACGATCTATTTAAGCATTGCCAATTATTTTCAAATTCAAATTATAGATATGACTACCAAGATCAAATCACTCAAGGATGATATTACATACTTAAGAAATCAGCTACATACCAATGTCAATCATGTTTTTACACATAAGGATAAATCCAGATCCGAGGCTAAAGATAAGTAATGTGATACAAATTATATATACGATACATCTATTAATCTAAGATGCATGAAAGTCATATATAGAGGAAATAATTTTTTATGTTCCAAGTAATCAATCTCAAATAATAGTGCAACCACATTAGAAAGCACCTCTTTAGTTTGAAAATAATGATAGACCACATGATATTCTATATGAGTTTCTCAATAAGTGGGTAATCAATTTGTAACCTAATTATTATTATCCCCTTCATAATATCAACAAGATCAAAGGTAAAAAAATTTATTATTATCATGGAATCAATTGTCATCGTGACAATGATTGTTATTCTTTATAAGGAAAGATACAACAACTTGAGCATGAGGAAATTATTTCTTTTGATACACAATATTTTGATAGATCTCCATATCCTTCTATGAGGCATAAATTTACAGATTTTTAATATCCCATGAGGGTCCTTTCATAGATGTAACAGTTACTCATCATCCTATAAGTGATATCTATCAGAGTGAATCCTCTCCTATTAGGTCATCTCAAGTCCCTAAATTTAAATGGGTACTAAAGCTAGCACATCTATCATAGATGAGGATAATGCAATACTAAATAATAAAACTTTACCGATCATACAAAGTCCATCTATTCATGAAGAGGATATGAAAGTAATACATCCTTCGGAAAAGTCAATCTCGGTGCAAGAACTACATCATTATTGCACAAAAAGGAAACAATATACATTACACTTGAGAAAATAACACAGGAAACATTACACAAAGAGTAAGATGAGAAATAAAGGCTCGACCAAGAAAACTCATGCGTGGCTAAAAAATATTTATAGCAAAAAAAATCATAGCTAGGGGAAAATACACAGACAAATTTTAAGGATTTTCCTGATTTAACATTGCTAGTCAATTCATAGCAATAAGATGGATCAAATACTAATTACTAGGACAATGACGATGAGTAATTAAATATGTCAAATGATATTATTTCAATAAAAACAATACTTATTTTTGAACATTTAGTTATAGATCATCAAGCTACACAAAGCATTAAATCTTATATGAAACCATTTACTCCACCTAATTTTCTAGTGAGCAAGTAATCTAATGTGTAACACGTAGCTACTCATAGTAGATCTAATTATAATAGTGCATCATTGGGACATGGAGTGACCCATTGTCCATTACCATGGTACTTTACCTACCTATAATAAATACCCCTTAAAGAGGGGGTAATTATCTCGTTTGCACATTTCTTACCTTTTGATAGTATCACAAGATAGATTTTACTTTTACCTTTCCTTTTACACAAATATTGTAGACATACAAAAACATTCAAATATTTGAAAAAATACACAATCATGACCTATGTATGACTTGATTTGCAAGCCTATTACTTTGCATATATTGTTTATCCTTTCGTTTGATATATATATATATATATATATATATATATTACACACATGTTTTCACAAGGTATGTTGAGCTTGATGTAAGATGTTCATAGATTGATTTACGATGATAGGTGTATGCAATGGAAAGTTTCAAAAGGTATGGAGTGAGGCTAAAGAACCTCAAAGCTTTGCTAACTCAACCATGCACCATCAGATTAGAGATAAACAAGAGAAACTAACATAAAAGTATTATAACTTTGACAAAAATATAAAAAACTAACATGTATACTACTCTCTACTCTATGAAAGCTTATTAAAATAGAACCTAGTTTATGTTAGGAATTAATAATATCTAATGCGGAATAATTCCTCAAAATCACAATAATAGGAAGTATGAGTAGAATTATAGAAATTAAAATATGCAAAACACGAAGACAATATTTAACGTGGTTCACCCAATGTGGGCTACATCCACCAAGAACACTTGCTCAGATTTTATTACAAGCCAACCGTCTTCACAATTACAATAATCAGATCTTGTTTGGAGCTGCATTCAACAAACCCTCCCGAATTCGCACTTGAATTTACACACTATATTCACCTTCTCAAAACACACTCATATAAATCCTATTGTATGTCCATCTATTTATAAGTACATTAATAGGTAGTCGAAGAGGCAGTTTTACAAAACAATGGGTACCGAAAAAACCATACCCCATGGGTTAATAAACCACCCATGAAAATTTGCTTCAGGGGCTTCGCCCTCGAGCCCCCATCGGGGGGGCTTCACCCCCCTGAACCTCCTTAACCCATTCATCGGCGAGCGGGACCGCCGTAAAAATATCCGAGTGTAACACATGGAAGGTGTACTAAACTCTAACATGAAAACAGGGTCCAAAAACATAACAATCTCCCACTTGGAGATTGATTTCCATTGAGCAAGCTTCTCAACCATTCAATGTCATCCGCGAAGGCAAACTAAAGTTGAACATAGATTTATTTTATCCCTTGTGACCACCTTGGTCATCATGTCTGCAGGATTCTCACTAGTATGAATCTTCTCCAGCTTCAACTTCTCTTCCTCCAAAGCTGTCCTAATGAAATGGTACCTTAACTATATATGCTTCATCCTGGAGTGGAAAGCAAAGTTCTTAGCTAGGTGTATAGCACTCTGACTATCACTATGCAACTTACATTCCTCCTGCTTATGCCCCAACTCCTCAAGCAATTGTTGTAGCCAAATCATCTCTTTGCTTACCTCTGTGGCGGCAACATACTCAACCTCCATGGTTGACAAAGCCACCAGCTTCTGTTGTCATGAAATCCAGCTCACTGCTGTCCCACCTACAGTGTAAATATAACCTATCATGCTCCTCCTACTGTCTACATCTCCAGCCATGTATGAATCTACATAACCATGTAAAGTGGTGTTTGATCCACTGTAGCACAAAACTTTCCCCATGGTCCCTCTCAAATACCGAAGAATCCACTTTACTGCTTGTCAATGCTCTTTACCTGGATCACTCATAAATCTACTCACATATCCCACTACATGGGCAATATCAGGCCTAGTGCACACCATAGCATACATCAAACTGCCAATCGCTAATGAGTAAGGTACCTTGGACATATGGTTTCTTTCCTGTTCTATCTTGGGACACTGCTCCTTTGATAACTTAAAATGGCCTGCCAAAGGAGTCCCAACCGGTTTAGCATCCTACATGTTAAACCTATATAATACCTTCTTAATGTACTCTTCCTGAGATAAAGTCAGCTTTCGTTCCTTCCTATCCCGAGTTATCCTCATACCAAGGATTTGTCTGGCTACCCCAAAATCCTTCATATCAAAGGATTCACTTAGCTATTTCTTGAGTACTTTTGTTTCCTGCATGTTTTTACCTGCAACCAACATGTCATCAACATACAAACACGGGATAATATAACTTGCATCCTCAAATTTCTTTGTATACACGCAATGGTGAGAATGACATCTAATATAACCTTGCTCTATCATGAAGCTATCAAACTTCTTATACCATTGACGTGGAGCTTGTTTCAGGTCATACAAGCTCTTCTTCAGTTTTCACACCATCTCCTCTTTACATTTGACTTCATATCCTTCTGGCTACTGCATATATAGCTCCTCCTCCAAATCACCATGGAGAAATGTAGTCTTTACATCTAACTATTCTAAGTGCAAGTCTTCTGCTGCCGCTATTCCAAGAACAATTCTGATAGAAGTCATTTTTACTACAGGAGAAAAAAATATCATCAAAATCTATACCTTGTTTCTGTGCAAACCCTGTGACTACCAACCGGGCCTTATATATTTTCTTTCCTCCTTTGTCTTTAACTCTGTACACCCACTTGTTCTGTAATGCTCTTTTGTCTTCCGGTAGCTTCACCAAATTCCATGTCTGGTTCTCTATGAGAGACTTATGCTCCTCATCCATGGCTTGCTCCCACTTCTTACTGGCTTATACCTGCATTGCCTCATCAAAGCTCTTTGGCTCTCCACTATCAGTGAGTAATAAATAATAAAGAGAAGGAGAAAAACGTTCAGGTTCTTTTCTTACCCTATAAGACCTCCTCACTGTAGGAGTTTGGGGTTCCTGTTGAGTAGGTTCTTAAACTGATTCATGGGTCAATGTCCCATTCGGAAGATCCTCTACCACTGCATGTTCTTTCTTGGATTCTTCCATTCTTTCCTGCAACTTTTGCTTATACATGACTTTCTCATTAAAGACCACATCCCTAGACCGAATGATTTTCTTGTCCTTAATACTTCAACATTTAAATCCAAAGTCATCACCACCATAACCAATAAAAGTACATTTTTCTGATTTAGCCTCTAACTTGGTCCTATCATCCTTGTCAATATGAACAAACACCTCACATCCAAAGACTCTAAGAAATGAGTAATCGACTTTCTTCCCGTACCAAGCCTCCTCAGGTATGCCTCCATCCAAGGCACTTGAGGGTCCTCTGTTTATCAAGTACACAACTGTGCTCACCGCTTCTGCCTAAAAATAAAGAGGTAGTCCTGCATGTATCCTCATACTCCTAGCACGTTCTATTATTGTTTTGTTCATCCTTTCTGACACCCCATTTTGTTGTGGGGTTATTGGAACCATATTTTGCCTGCGGATTCCATTCTTAAAACAATAATCATCAAATTCATTGCTGCAATACTCCCCTCCATTATCTGACCTGAGACATTTTAACTTAAGACCTGTTTCATTCTCTACTAAGGCTTTCCATTTAACAAAAGTATCAAATACATCAGATTTGTTTCTAATACAATAAACCTAAAATTTTCTTGTTGCATCATCAATAAAAGTAACATAATAACTTGAACCCCTAAGAGATGATACCTGAGCTGGCCCCCACACATCAGAATGTACCAGCTCTAACTTACTCTCTTTCTTCATAGGTCCAACCTTGAGAAACCTTACTCACTTATGTTTCCCATATATACAGTTCTCACATAAATCCAAACCTGTTTCTGTATATCCAGGCAAATTCTTCTTTATGATGTCCATGCCCTTATGGCTCATATGACCGAGCCTATAGTGCCATAATGTTGTATCTGCATCTAAAGCCACAATATTACAATCATTAGTACTATTAGTGGATAAATACAAGGTTCTAACCTTCTTACCTCTTACCACCACAAGAGCATCCTTGGTAACCTTCCAAGAGTCAGCTGTAAATATCACAGTACAACCATCACTTCCCAATTGCCCCGTCGATATCAAATTTATCCTTAATGTAGGCACATGTCTGACATCCTTCAATAGCCATGTATTCCTATTCTGCATCTTAACTTGAATAGAACCTTTTCCAACTATACTGCAAGGCTCATCATCACCAAGAAAAACATGCCCAAAATCCCCTTGAACATAATCAACAAAATAATGCCTATGTGGAGTAGCATGAAAAGAAGCCCCTGAATCTAAAACCCAAGATTCAATAATATTATGAAAAGAAAGAATCAAAGCATCCTGGCATACATTACCCGATGCCACATTTACCTCTTTGTTTTCTTCTTGTTGTTTCTTCTTATCCCGAAGCTCTCAACAGTCATTCTTTGCATGCCCAGACTTTCCATAATTCCAACATACAATCTTGCTCTTGGATTTTGACCTTGCCCGATCTTTCGATTTTCCACGGTTTTCTCTATTCTTCTGTCTCCCTCTAGTTTCCACTATTAAAGCATTCCCTGAAGTAGAAGATTCCCATGAGCTTTTTCTTCACATTTCCTCACTTAGAATCATCCATACAACATCCTCAAACTTCAACTTTGAACTAGCTGGAACCGAGTTGCTTACCGCCATTACCAGGCTATTCCAACTTTCAGGTAAAGAGCACAGAATTAATAAATCCCTAACTTCTTCATCAAATTCTATTATAACCGAAGCTAGCATATTCACAACCGTATTGAAATCATTTAAATGATCTACTACTGAACTATTCTCAGACATCTTCTTATTAAAAAACTTTTTCATTAAAAATATCTTGTTAGAGGTAGAGGGTTTTTTATACAACTTCCCTAATGCATCCATTAGATCTTTTGTAGTCTTTTCCTTTGAAACATTAAATAATACCGAAGATGCAAGACACAACCGGATTTTCCCAAGTGCCTTCCTATCCAGCAAATCCCAATCTGCATATGTCATGCTCGAGGGTTTGTTCACCTTCTCAGACAACAGAGTATAAAGATCCTTCTGATAAAGGTAATCTTCCATCTGCATCTTCCAAAGATTGAAATTCTTCCTATTGAATTTATCAACCCTAGATTTTCCATCATCTGTCATAGCTCCCACTCAAGCTAAAAACTTTCCCTGCGATTCAACACTTCAGCAAACCAAACCAGGCTCTGATACCAATTGTTAGAAATTAATAATATCTAATGTGAAATAATTCCTCAGAATCGTAATAATAAGAAGTATGAATAGAATTATAGAAATTGAAATATGTAAAACACGAAGACAATATTTAACATGGTTCACCCAATGTGGGCTACATCCACCAAGAACACTTGCTCAAATTTTATTACAAGCCAACAGTCTTCACAATTACAATAATCAGATCTTGTTTGGAGCTACACTCAACAAACCCTCCCGAATTCGCATAGTCTATTCACCTTCTCAAAAGACACTCATATAAATCCTATTGTATGTCCATCTATTTATAAGTACATCAATAGGTAGCCGAAGAGATGGTTTTACAAAACAATGGGTACCGAAAAAACCATGGGCCCAAAAATAGCCCATAACGGTTACTCATTACCCATGGGTTAATAAACCACCCATGAAAATTTGCTTCGGGGGCTTCACCCTCGGGCCCCCATGGGGGGGCTTTACCCCCCTAAACCCCCTTGACCTGTTCACCAGTGAGTGGGACCGCCGTAAAAATATCTGAGTGTAACACATGGAAGGTGTACCAAACTCTAACATGAAAACATGCTCCACAAACATAACAATTTAGATCCTAAGTAATCAAATTATGTGTTGTTTACTCCCAAACATAGTGAAGAGATATCTCTAATTTGGCTACATGGCCAAGAGTTAGATCTTCCCTTACTAACTATATTTGGAATGGATGGATGCAAGATGGAGGAGCTCTTAACAATGAATTATGGCCAATATCCAAATGTTCTATAGCTTAAAGCTATCAAAAATGGTTTCTAATGCCTTTCCAAAGTGTTTGAGAGTAAAGTTGTTAGTTTGAATGGGAGGGGTGAGCCTTCTATTTATAGTTTTCCACTTGGGAGAATTCGGGATTTGGGTGCATGTGGGACCAAAGTCTAAAAAGCACTTTAGGATTATATTAGGATAAACATGCTTTAGGCTTAGTTAAGCTTGGTTTAGGCTAGTTAAACTTGATTAGCAAGTGATTAGAGACTTGTTGAGAGTTAGGAGGGGTTTGGATAACCAATTGTGACTGCTAGATAGCCTAGGAAGCTAATAGAAGTGGTCTAGAGAGAACTAGCGAGATTTTGAATGGTCGAAAGGAGGAATGTTTAGCTAATAAGAGAGATATTAACCAAATTATATGATTTATAGGAGGAATACAACCAAGAAGGTGTCGTAAATGGGCATCCAAGAATGTATGCAATGGAAAGTTGCAAAAGCTATGGAGTGAGGCTAAAGAACCTCAAAGCTTTGCTAACTCAACCATGCACCATCAGATTAGAGCTAAACAAGAGAAACTAACATAAAAGTATTATAACTTTGACAAAAACATCAAAAACTAACATGTATACTACTCTCTACTCTATGAAAGCTTATTAAAATTGAACCTAGTTTAGATCCTAAGCAATCAAATTATGTGTTGTTTACTCCCAAACATAGTGAAGAGATCTCTCCAAGTTGGCTACATGGCCAAGATTTAGATCTTCCCTTACTAACTATATTTGGAATGGATGGATGCAAGATGGAGGAGCTCTTAACAATGGATTATGGCCAAGATCCAAATGTTCTATAGCTTAAAGCTATCACAAATGGTTTCTAATGCCTTTCCAAAGTGTTTGAGAGTAAAGTTGTAAGTCTGAATGGGAGGGGTGACCCTTCTATTTATAGTTTTCCACTTGGGAGAAGTTTGGAATTTGGGTGCATGTGGGACTAAAGCTTTTAGATTAGATTAGAATAAACATGATTTAGGCTTAGTTAACTAGGGTTTAGGCTAGTTAAACTTGATTAGCAAGTGATTAGAGACTCATTGAGAGTTGGGAGGGGTCTGGATAACCAATTGTGACTGATAGATAGCCTAGGAAGCCAATAGAAGTGGTCTAGAGAGAACTAGGGAGATTCTGAATGGTCAAAAGGAGGAATGTTTAGCTAATAAGAGAGATATTAACCAAATTAGATGATTTATAGGAGGAATACGACCAAGAAGGTGTCGTAAATGGGCATCTGAGAATGGAGCGAAGAATGGGGAATTAACAAAGTATCGTTAATCGGTTGAATTGGATGAAATGCTAAGTGTAAGCATATTTTAGGTGTCTACATTTGCCCCTCTTTGGGGTGGCGTAAGTGACGTCACTTCAAAGAAAGTAGACAAGCATAAACAAGTAGAAAATTTTGAAGGGATAGAAGAAAAAATGAGTAGAATGAAGGATGCCCCCTCGATTGTCGATGGGGTGATAGAAGAACTCGATTGACGATCGAAAAGATGACAGAAAGAGAACAGAAGAAAGAATAGTGTGATGAAGAAGAAAAGAAAGGGGATATAGAAGAAAAGGAGTATGAGGAAGGGGGAATGAGCTAACATCCATCCAATGCCTTTTAAACAACTTTATTTTTCATCATATTGCTAGAGATCTTCATCATCGGTCCTTATTAAAAAGAATGAACAAAAGTGTAGTATGACATGAAAAGCCATATACGAACAAATGTCCATTGCTAAAAAAAACACTAACTCCATGCAACATACAAAATGCAATGCAATACGAGAAAGTAAAAGATGCCTAACTCCATGCAACATACAAAATGCAATGCAATATGAGAAAGTAAACAATGCTAACCTAACAGAGAAACATAATTAATGTTTTTGCTTCAGTTCCAACCTATTCAAATTAACGACAAGGGTTAACGACAGTGCCCCAAGCAAAGATACATGTGAGGGGAATAACGGAGGACACTTCGGTCTAATGGAAAAGCAATGTGCACTACGAAACAGTACCATACAACTCGTTGTGCCCCAGAGTATAGACGAAGTAAGCAGCCTAGCTTTTGTTGATGGAGGTAGATCAAGATGATCTGTGAGTCGTGCACATGAACAGGTGAGAACCAAAGAGTGACATTTTGTAAGCTGATTTATATTGTTTTTGATGTTTCTTGAAACATATTTGAATGTTTTGATTTTTCTAACATATTTGAATTTTTTCCAACATATTTGAAAGTTTTTCTGAAACTATGTACAGGAAGACAAAGAAGCATGGATGCCCCTAGCGATAGATGGGATGTACAAGGGCGAAAGGCCATGTGTATGTGCAAGAAGGTGAAGATGTGAAATTTCCCCAGCGATTAGGTGGGGGTATTCAAAGGAAAACTCTTCACGTGTAGAAGTGGGACCCAAGGCCATTATGGATAGGTTCAACATGATGATGAACATAAACCAATGAATTGCTGGGAAGAAGCAAGGATGCCCCCAGCGTAAGTTGGCCTAAAAGCACATGATAGAAAGGAAGGAGATGATTGTCTTTGTGAAAGGGGAAAAAGGTGTTTGAAAACATGTCAAAAAAGGAAATCTTATACACATGGATGTTCTGAACGAAGTAGAAGAATGATGTGAGTGATATGAATGTAGCTTAGAAGCCTTCACGATGAAAGAAGTGATTAGCCAAAGGCACAAATCGTGAGACGAGATACATACTAGAGTAAGAGTCTGAACAAGGTCCAAAAAAAGACACTTGGTAACATACTAATCCTACATACTCATAGAGATCCAGTGTGTGAATGTGGAATTAAATTACCTCTTGAAGGGAAGATTTAATAGACAACAAGTGAAGACACCCTAGCCAATGTGTAGGAATGATTTATTTTGAAAGGTGATTTGTGAATGGAGGGTGGAAGGATAGCCGTACATTGCTCCGCTGCCAGCCAGGCATCCATAGCCCCGATGGAGATGCATTTGATTCTAATCGCAACATTTCTCTACTGCCAGTCAGGCATCCATAGCCCCGATAGAGATTATTGGAAATACCCCAAGAGAGAGTTATATATCAATTTTCTTTTTCTTTGTAGCTTTTAGCTTTTGAATTTTGATTGATTTTGATTCTTTTGCTTTCTGAAAACTTATTTCAGCTCTCTTGTTTGACAAGGGGTTAAGAACCACAAATGGCTTGATGGAAGGAGGTGGAAGTGATTGTGATGATGACATTGGCTAGTGTCAACAAATATGTCCAAAATTTCTTCGCAACAAGTTTATTAGATGTTGAATGTGATAGGATCTCCATGAGGTCAGTCGTTCTTTAATTTACCAAGGTGATAAAAGACCAGGGTCAAATGGATACCATAGAGATAAATGTCACAAAATGCGTGTGAATGGGCTAACCAAAAGATCACCGAAGGGATAAAAATGGTAGGAAGACTTGCAGAAGAATAGTAAGAAAGGGAAGAAAGAACATCCATGTGTACGCAATACCTGATTGCAATGTTTGATCTTTGTACCTTTGATTTTTCTTTGAAATGTTTTCTCATGTTTTTGTATTTTTGAATTGTTTTGATTTTTAGATTTTTGATAGTTTTTGGAAAGGTGGGACCAACAAAGTCACTCTGTGTGGTAAGATCCAACAACGATGTTTGCAACTTCCTTAATAAGGGAGACTAAGCGTGATTGTTTATCAAGAGTCATGTTATCTCCCATGTCGATGATCGTGGTGAGCTCATACTCAATAAATGACTGTGATTTATCCTGAAAACATGGATTTCGTATGTAGGAGATTGAGTTCCCTATCCAGAGGTTTATGCACTTTGCGCCATACTTGATGGTTACGTTGATGTGTGTTCTTGAATTGTGTTTGATTTTTAACCTTAAGATTGTTTACTTTGTTGGGAGCTTTAGAGCTCTTGGAAGTTTTGACCTGAGCTTGATAATGAACCTGTTTGGGTTTTTTATAAGCTGACGCATGACTTGTCTGATCCCGAGAAGGAGAAGAAAGTGAATGTTTATGATTGATGAAAGGAACGATAGAAATGGTAGTGGGCTTGCCACAAACATTGATAGAAGAAAGATGTGATAGATGAAAAGGATACGGTCCAAGAATTGAAGAGGATGGGCTACCAGGAGGTGAGCCACCGATAGAAGATGATGAAGGGCTGCTAGGATATGGCCCTAAGATGGAAGAAGTTGGGCTACGAGGACATGGTCCAAGAATAGAAGATGAGGGTGAGGGACTACTAGGGTGTGGCCAAAGTATCGATGAGTAGGGGCTACTCGGAGGTGTCCCATAGATAGAATAGGATGAAGGGCTACTAGGACGTGGCCCAAGAATAGAAGGTAATGGGCTACCAGGAGGTGACCCACAAGTAGAAAATGGAGGGCTACTAGGATGTGGCCCCAAGATAGAAGAAGACGATGGGCTACCAGGAGGTGAGCCAAGGCAAGATTTTGATTGAGGAATGATGATAGATAAGGAATGATTGGGTAATGAGAAGATAGGCCATGGATCAATGCTAGACCCCAACATCTCATCATGTTCAGAGGAAGGTGAAGATGGAATAACAGAAGAAGAATCAAGTTCCATGACCTTAGGCTCTTCCTCTATGTTATGATAAAAGGAATCAAACTCTTCCTCCCCATACGCGAGCGTATCGAGTTCAAGAAAGAAACCTTGTTTGCAATCCTCTAAAGGGATATCTTCATGTAGTCTGATTGGTCCTTTATCCTGAGATAAATCAATCAGTAGAGGTTGTTGTTCTTTGACCATGGGGGGTTGACTAGAAGAAATGGATCCGCTAAGCGGGGAAGATTGATTGACAGAAGAAGATGACTCAAGAGAGGAAGTAGGCTTGGAGGTAGGCATTTCATGAATGGATGATTTGGATTTGGACCTAGGTCATTTTTCTAGAAGACGACGTAATGTAGGTTGGAAAGTAGGATCACATAGCCATCCATTAAGTTGTGATGTAGGAGTCAAATTGGATGAGTGACTAGAGGTAACCCGAGTCGTGGAACTCTTCGACGGAGGAAGAGGTCATTGAGATGACTGATGAAGGAGGCCCTGCGAAGAAAGGGAGGACCGTGACTCAAGAACCAAATTAGATGTTCGATCGATGGAACTTGGAGTCACATGAGTCTTCAAAGGAGGAAGACATCATTGAGGTGAGTTGGAATAAAGGTCCTGCGAAGGAAGGGAGGACCGTGATTCAAGATTTGATCTATGGGTATCTGAACAATAGTTGGGATCTGAATCTTCCGAAGAAGAGTGGGAATCCGAATGGTAGTTTGGATCTGAATCGGAAGAAGAGTGGGGGGAACCTGAATAATAATTTGGATCAGAAGCATCCAAACCATACCACTGACTATGAGCTGAAGGTGGGGAACAGGGTACCCAGGTGGGAATTCTAGTGCGAAGAACCAAACGAGGTTTAGTCGTAAAGGGTATCTTTTGATGTGAATGCCTAAACCTAGGTTCCGCACTGTCGTAAGTGTGAGGAACCATGTGATAGTCAGTCATTGTTGGTGTCATTTAAGCACAAATTTCTAGACCTAGATAGTGTGATCAAACTTCTTCAAAGTGAAGAAGGCCCCATGCCGATTTGGGCAGCACAATGGTAGCCAACTAGACATTCAGTATGTACGGAGATGCGTGTGTGATTTTCTGAAGAAGGTCTAAGGAAAATAGACATCATGATGATGCAATCTTGATGAGATCAAAAAGGATTGTCCTAGAAAATAAGTTTTCTGAATGAATAATCACAAGGAACAATCACGCAAGTGTGAAACACAAATCCAATCAATAAGGAAATACTCCCTATGTAAAATGTGTGTGCAAAATGACAGCCCAATGCAAAGATGATCCACACCATGTCAATACTTACGTCAAGTTTGAAATGAACAAGGTGTAAGTAACAACAAGGAGCAAATCGTGACCTCCACACAAGGTATACCTAGTACTAACTCGAGTGTCGATGAAAGCTAAGTGTTTTGAAAAGTGGATGTCACAACTAGACATATCGTAACAAAGCTATCCAGATATCTCAACCAAGCAAGCAAGGTGTTGATATCAAGACAACATTATGGTGATATATATAATGTGGTATCAACACTCGTCAAGAGACCCAGATGACATCTAAACTAAAATCAAGTAGAAGGTATAACAAGAAGTTTGCGATAGTGCAAGTGGCATAACCACACAATAGAGGGATTTATACTACATGCCCAAAGAATGGGAGACACAATGTAAATACCAATACTGAATGACCAGAATGCAAGAAAAAGTTGACAAACTAGGGGAGAGACAGAATGACAAAACCGACCCGTAACAATGATGAGGATCCTGAAGTCAAGATCGTAGGACTACCAAAGACGTGAAAATGTACCTACTCACTTTAGTCATTTAACACCCCAGCCGCAAACATGGATGAGTGTAAACGTACAAAAAAGTAGCTAGCACAATCTTTGACATGACACGTAAAGTATGCCTCTGTTTGACTTCCAACATGGAAAGTATGAATGCATGGGTGTAGATCAAGAACATGTGAAAATAGACTTAGTTTCACTTTGGGCAGAGCTTCGCCTCATTAAAAAATGAGAAGGAAGCTAAGCTAAGTAATACGTTTGTCTAAATTCGTGATGAAAAACACTTAGATCCAACTTAGAATGGGTTCGTTACCGTGTTCGACAAACAAGGTGTTGAATCCAAACAAGTTATCACTTTGTGATGGAAAATGACGTGAATGGACTAGTAAAGTTGGCCTCCAGACAAAATGGTTTCCTTAATAAGTTCTCTCAACTAGGTGTTACAAGGTTGTCTAAGAGCGAGCGACGATTTACCCAAAAAGTCACAATGACTAGTTTGGGAGTATCTCGGCTTTTTCCCCCTTCAAGTACAGTGGGCAATGAATGCATCCATCATGTACTTTTACTAAGGTCGTGATATAGACAACTTGTAACTCTAACTCACAAGGCGTACTAGTCAAGTGGGTAAGCGAGGTGCTTCCCATTTCGTCCACGAGGTTACTCAGTGGTGGACTACTTTGGGGTTCCTGGAACCACCCCCATTGTTATAGCTTAAGGTGTTATGCCAAAGGGGTTACATTCCAGTTAAGCGGAGAGGGACTTACCCTTTTCTGAAACCTGCAATACAGTGTGTTGAATATGGTGTGTTTTTTATCTTTTTTAATCTTAATGTGGTTTCAAAAGTGGCACACCATTTGGCAATCTACAAACACACGTGTATTAGAAGTTTTCACTTCGTTCTTAACACCTTTCTTTGACCAACGTTAGGTTCTGTAGACAACAAGTTGGTTAGTAGTTTTTCATTTTGTTGATTGAGGTAAAAGAGAACTCACACTTGCTTTTGATTCCTAAGATCACCCAAAGGCGTGAAGGAAGAGCATACGCAAAGTGGAAATCCTACTAAAAGCACATAAAAATGTTACTTTATCTTTAAAAAGCAAGTGTTTTTAACATGTAAAATAGATTTTGTGCAAGTGCTTTTGATCTCCAAGATCACTTTGGAAAGCGCGAGGAGAGAGCATACGCACCTTTCACAAATCCTAATTTAAGCTAAGGAATGAAAAACACTTAATCATGCAAACTGAAATTTTAAAGAGTTAGCCCTATTTTTAAACCTGTCAACTTTTAGAAACCTGCATCAAAAATGTCAGAAAATGAAGCTAAAACAGACTGTAAAATTTTTTTGTAATTTTGACAAGTAACACCTGTGCGCCCAAACCGACATGTACGCACCCCAACCAATGGGTACGTTTCGCCTATACCAACACCTACATGGGATATTAAAATCAAAATGCACCAACACCTACGTGCCCTAATCCAACAGGTACGCTAGGGTTTCAACGTGGGCGCGCTCCTACGATGGATATGCGGCCCAAGTAAAAAGAAGTTTGTAAATTTTTACACATTGGTATTAATTACACAGATGCATCCAGAGAGACGGAGGCATGGACAGACCAATAGAGACATGGACGCGTCCTTATAGAGAAATTTTTTATAAACATAAAGGACACTGTGACGGGTACGTGGCCTTGCCGACGTAGACGCGTGTATATCAACGTATACGCGCCACCTTCAAAACACCTACGCGTGCCCTTGTAAAAAACCTGCAAAAAACATGGATTTTCAAAATTTTAAAGAGCAAACAGGTTATTAGTTAGTCAAAGCTTCCTATTTCTATGTTAAACCCAAAAATGCATGTAAATAGAGTTCATTAATCCAAGGTTTAAAATAGAAATGAGGAAATAACAAGTGATTTAAACTAAAAAACTTGAAAAATGACTTTGAAGAACTCAAAGGACCTCCATTAATGGAGGATGGACATAAGTGTCCCACCGGGCGTGCCAAATGTATGCAATGGAAAGTTGCAAAAGCTATGGAGTGAGGCTAAAGAACCTCAAAGCTTTGCTAACTCAACCATGCACCATCAGATTAGAGCTAAACAAGAGAAACTAACATAAAAGTATTATAACTTTGACAAAAACATCAAAAACTAACATGTATACTACTCTCTACTCTATGAAAGCTTATTAAAATTGAACCTAGTTTAGATCCTAAGCAATCAAATTATGTGTTGTTTACTCCCAAACATAGTGAAGAGATCTCTCCAAGTTGGCTACATGGCCAAGATTTAGATCTTCCCTTACTAACTATATTTGGAATGGATGGATGCAAGATGGAGGAGCTCTTAACAATGGATTATGGCCAAGATCCAAATGTTCTATAGCTTAAAGCTATCACAAATGGTTTCTAATGCCTTTCCAAAGTGTTTGAGAGTAAAGTTGTAAGTCTGAATGGGAGGGGTGACCCTTCTATTTATAGTTTTCCACTTGGGAGAATTTGGAATTTGGGTGCATGTGGGACTAAAGCTCTTTTAGATTAGATTAGGATAAACATGCTTTAGGCTTAGTTAAGCTTGGTTTAGGCTAGTTAACTAGGGTTTAGGCTAGTTAAACTTGATTAGCAAGTGATTAGAGACTCATTGAGAGTTAGGAGGGGTCTGGATAACCAATTGTGACTGATAGATAGCCTAGGAAGCCAATAGAAGTGGTCTAGAGAGAACTAGGGAGATTCTGAATGGTCGAAAGGAGGAATGTTTAGCTAATAAGAGAGATATTAACCAAATTAGATGATTTATAGGAGGAATATGACCAAGAAGGTGTCGTAAATGGGCATCCGAGAATGGAGCGAAGAATGGGGAATTAACGAAGTATCGTTAATCAGTTGAATTGGATGAAATGCTAAGTGTAAGCATATGATGTATGTGACATTACTTATATTCTTGTATATGTGATTACTTGTATGCTTTCTTCTATGTATGCGGTATATAGCCTCACTATGGCCTTTTCTATGCTTATCTTGTGACACTGACTATCTTACATGAAATTGCTTGTGTAATTATATGTTAAATTATTGGTATACTTGTTTTTATCCGAGCCTTTTTACTACTATACACGATTTATACTATGATTGTTGTATGTTGTTATCTTTGTGCACCATGGTTTCCACCATGCACACCAATTTTAGGAATAGGATCTCAATGGTGGACACTAAAGAAAACCCTCCATGTAATCCAACACATACAATCATATATATTTGACATGGGTACATATCATTTCTTTTGAGTCGCGCACTATATGTGCACATATCACATGCCTAAAAAGATGGGGCATTGAGTTGGGTGTATTACACACATATTTATGATACATATAGAATTTAGGACTTGGATACATATTTATACATGGCATAGATACTCATAAAAAAATTTAGATCCAAAAAGGAACATAATTGGCACAATATAGAACCTTCCACCAACGATGAAACCATCATACATTATGGTCCAATATGGGTGTTTTTGTCATGAGGGAAGATTTATAGGAATTTTCTGATTTTTTAAGATCTTCACGGTTAGTTAGAGGTTTTAGTACAAATTCATAGACATATGACATAGTTAAAAATAGAATTTACTACATCACACCATAAAATACAGGGGGTGTGAGTATTTCATTCCTTTACTACATGATTTTGATATAGTTTGAGATACGAGGTATGGGGGTATGGACATTATCCTCTTTCTATATTAAACATTAACATTTAAAATATTCATTAATTATAATAAACGATAGGAACATGAGACACACATAAATTCCTTTTAGATTTTTAATATTTTACACTTGGGCTTAGATCCGTTTACAACAATGTAGTTAGTGTGGTGGGAAGATATAAGATTTATTAGATACATTGTAGGTTGTTTTTCCTTCTTCACATTTTGTATGGGAAAATATCGAAGTTTCTACACAATCTATTATTCTTCCTTTATTTTGCGGATCTTTGGGATAAATGTCCTATGGGTCATATCCTCTTTGTGTTAGGTCAAACACACTCAAGTCCTCTCTTACTCTAGCTTATCATTCAACAAAGTTGGGGATTGAAACCCCCAATCCTTCAAGAAATCAATATAAATCAAAATTTCCAAATAAATAAGAACATGATCTTGTTGCTCATAAAAGTGAACATGTGTATTCCTTTCATGCTTTACCTATTCACTTTAGTATGTAAAATAAAATTTTCAAAGTTACAAATATATGATTCACATTTGAGTTACATTTCAATTTCTTTATAGAAATTGACTACACTTTGTGTCATAGGTTTAATCATGAAATGTGTCAACACAAATGTAATAACAATAACTATGAGCAAGGAAAAAGTGTGTGTATACACTCATGTATATTTTCCTTTAAGTATGCAATTTTCATTTCACACTTAAAAGGGTGAAATTTAGACACATAAATTTGGTAACTTATCCTTTAGCAATGACAAGTTTGGCTTTGTTCCTACACCACAACTTACGCACACATCCACATGCCAACACCAACACAATAACAACTATAAGTAAAGATAAAGTGTATGTGCACACTCATGTATATTTTCCTTTAAGTATGTAATTTTAATTTCACAATTAAAGGGGGTAAATGTAGACACATAACTATGAAAACTTATCCTTTGTAAATGAAAAGTTTGTATTTCTTCCTACGCCATGACTTACACATACATCCTAATCCTAAAATACATATCCATCTCTCTCTTGAATGACTTTCTTAACTACACGCATTTCTATGTTTTTCATGTACTATGTTGCATTTATCCAAAGCAATGCATTACTCCCAGACATCTTGACGAAAATATTCCTTACATCATGAACTGTGGGACTATACCATTCTACAGTTTGGTATGACCCGTATGGTCATATTTCATGCTCTTCAATGGATATTTCCTTAATTTGAATATGTTTTATTGGTTGTTTCTTATCGTGTGGGTAAGCCTTAATGAAACATTTAACCTCCAAAATCCTATATAAGAAATTTTAATGCACTTAAGAGCTCACCAAGCATTTTCAAGAACATCTATTACATATTGCATTCCTAAAACACTCAAGGATATCCTAAACCTTCCTATTTAAACAACAAAAAATATTTCAAAGTAACCACCACTTAGGTATAAAGCACTCGATCTAGGTTTAAGAGTCTAGCTTCCCCATCCACATACCTCTAAAGGTCCTAGAGCCAAGTCACAGTAAGAGAAAGTTAACATTAAGCATTGAAAAGTTGTAAGGGACAAAGGGGAAATATCTAACACTTGAAGCACAAAACTGATGACAAAAAAATCAAATTTTTGGATACACAACAAAGTTAGCTTTCATCATAATTCAATATCACCAAAACCATGCAAGATGTACACTACTTAAGAAGCCCAAATTTGCTATCAAACCCCAAAATACCTGAAATAACTGATACAATGGCTAAGGATACTTTCCACCTACTCAAATGCATCTAACAAACATGATTAGTCACCTCAAAAAGCTTTAAACCATCATTTTTCCCATTCACCATTTAGACCTTCATACAAGCTTGTAGCCCTTCCAAATGACAAAATTTGATGACTAGAGCTCTTTGCTGGGAATTATCTCTCAATGTCAACTTTTTCAAACACCCTTTATGATAGTTAAGCTTATTCCAAAGTTTTAGCTCATATCTCCAAGCCCATCCATTTTTATTCTCCTTTTACCATTCAAAATTAGGCCTAATTTAGTAGCCTTCCCAACACACAAATATTGTAGTCTAGAACAAACCATAAGCTTTCATGAAGAAGTAATTAGTTTTCTTGATACCCATTATGGAGTTCTTGCTTCATAGTGAATTTCATCTTTAAACTCTTAACACAACTCTTCCAAATCAATTTCTCCTTTTTGGATAGATCTAATTAGGTCTTCATTAGGGTTTTAATTAAGTTCTTATGGTTTTATTGTTTTCCAACTGGATTACACCTTGGATTCACCTTGCATCACTCATATTCTCCTTGTTTAAGCTATTTTCAATGATCATTCACCCTATTGTCATTAATAATGCTATAATCACAAATTTAATCATTTAGGTTCTTCTTTCTTCCTAACACCTTGTAACCTTGTTCTCTCATTTCTTATGGTTTCATACCCTTAACCACTCTCCTAATATTGATTTGATCTTCCCTCATTTATCTCCTACAAATTTTCACACTAGTTTCTTCACTTCACCTTTAGTGACATGGATTGTAAGACATTGGAAATCTTTACTTGGACTAAACCAAGACTTTCCTTCTTTAGTTTTCTCTCTAACTCAATAGATTCTTGTTGTTTACCAACTCCTCAGGGTTACTTCCACATCCTTTAACATATATTAACTTGTTCCAACCAATTTCATTGCTTAATATGGACATCTTAGACTCCTTTCAAGACTTTTATTGCTCAATTTGGGATACACTGTGCACAAGTTAGGGTTTGAAATGAGTTTTGGAACTTTCCATCCTTTGAGAATTTGAGCTTCCTTCTAGACCACTTTCATACCTTCAATAAAATCCCATATACCTATAGTGGCATATCAGACACTTAAGATAATGAATCGACAACTTATTCAATCAACTTCTTCAAGGCCAAACCCTCAAACAAGGTATAGACATTCTAGATTGTATTTTGCACATTTAATGCCCTAGACTCATTCCATAGACTTTAATCAATCAATTTTTCCCTTCCTGAAGGTCTTCATACACTTATCACACAAGTTTAATAAAATATACAAAAAGAAGTCTTGTAAATTCACCAAACTTCCACTTAAGATCCTCAAACTGATTTCTATACACAGTTAGGCCTATGTTTTGATTTTTAACTTATCAAATCCTATCTAAACACCTTGAAACTTCTCATGCACTTCAAAAACCCTTGTCAGTCCTTGCTCTCCAAGTATCGTAACGTTTTGTTGGATATATTTTAAGATATACATTTTTATTCTTGATATAAACCCTAGGTCTGTGCCTATAGAGCGAGGGGGTAAATATAGGTTTATTGTGTTATGCCACAAATGTCAAAACTTCTATAATGGTCCTTACACCTCTAAAAACCCTGGTGAAACTCTGACAATCTTATTTTAACGTGGGGAATACATTGTGATACATTCAATGCATCCAACCTTGAGTTTCTTAGTTTTGTAAAGACTGTATAACCATGTTTTGACTATCTTAGACTTTTGTAACTATCACACGTACTTAGTCTCTTTCTTTTAATCATAAAAATTTAGATAGCTCTTAAATGTTAACTCTATATTCATTCATGTAAGGGTTTTTAAATACAACAACAATTTCTTACCTCAAATACTTTACTATCACTGTTTTATCCATGTTGATGGACTCTTGAAGCTTCATTTATTTGTTCTCACTCCCTCATATCCTATATAATCTTGCACATGCCTCAATCACATGTAATAACACTCATCAAGTCATAACCAAACAATATTCATTCATAAAATCACATGCATTCATTAAGACATGAAGTGATGCTCAAGAAAGTCCTTTGATTCATCAATTTCATGGATAATACAAGGCTTCTTGATCCATTTGGCTATGTTGGAAAATTCTTATCTTCTCTCCAAAACCTTCTTAAAACTCACTTTTCCATCTCTATTTGAATACTTCTCATGCTAATGAGGTGAAGAGAGGTAGTTAGGGTCTTAACCAACCAACTCACCATGGTAAGCATAACCATAGTAAGACAAGATCATGCGAGGTTTATGAGGACCTTGTACAAAGCGTACAATTGTCTTATGACCCCATTGACATTAAACTTATTCAACCTATGCTAACTCCTAAACCTCTTACACACTAAAGACAATTCAAATATTTCAAATGTGGTTTTGGAGGGAAACTTTCAAATACCACTTATTACATGTTAAAAGAGTCCAAATGGACTTGACACATTCCATGACCACCCAAATGGACCTTCATAACCTAAGATGACTAGAAAAGCCAAAATTTGATTATTTACACAAGGTGATGCTCTTGCATCAAAAACATTGTATTACTACCATACAAGGTACATCATACTTTATTTATATGTACTTGTTTTCATAAAGAGATACAAAGGCACAATAAGGGGGTTGACTCAGATTTACATACACAATGACACCTGCACTACGATAAATTCTTGGAGTTTGTTCGTACTTGTGAGGTTATGTAGTGCAATGTTTGGATTGGTTTAGTAGAGGTTGATTGTAGCTCCCAACTATGTGGGACCCAAACACATGACCAAAATACTAGGATAATGTTTTTTGACATACATTTTACTTGATACAACTATGCGACACCAAGAAGACTCACAAGAGATTGCACATCACCACTTGCAATGTTTACACTAACATGAAGGACATGCAATTAGAAAGATGACACATGATGCAAACTAACACCACACTTATATACACGAGCAAGAAAGAAACCATGACATGACACAACACGAGTTTCACGAATTGGCACTTTTCAAAATATTACATTTTTGTGGCTAAATATTTGTCGTATTCATATTCCATTTTTTTTCCTTAAAGGTTTGCAGAGCACTTAACAAACAAACATTTAATCTCATTCACATGGATACACAATATTCATTTCATTTTAGAACTAACTTATAACAAATACACTTGTTTGGTGTTTTTCTCTATTACTATTATTTTTATAACTCAATAATCGATCAAAACATTTTATCGCACATGTGAGACTCTCTAAGATCTTGGTCTCTAAACTAGAGTTTCTGTTTCACCTAAAATCACATTTTCTCGCCATTTGAGTTGCCATGGTTCAATATTAAATTAGTGTTGATTCCAAAAACATTAATGTGCCATAAGTTTTGTTTTCTAGACAAGGGATTAAGATGCTCAGATGGTCAAACTCTCTTAGAGTAATTTATAAGAACTTTCAATAACAAAATAAGGCCTAACTAAGTAAAAAGGTAATTCTAAGTTTCACTTGTGTGTCCATTTTATGTCGCTCGCATGTAAGAGAGTTAGGATTTTAATAAAGGTACTAAGTGAGGTACCCCCTCACTTTGTGGTCTGCCAAAGTATACTTGATCACATTTCAATAATAAACATTACCTTCCTTATTAATCTTAAGATCCCATACACGTACAAAGATTGGTCCTTCCCGGGAGACACTCATGTGACAAAGGGGTATTGCTCCCTTAACAACAATAAAAGACATACTTCCACGAACATAAGAAATTCTTTTTGACACACATGCCTAAAAATTACTACTAATCCTAAAGGAACACATGAGAAGATTGGTTTTAAGGCATATTTTGGAGGAAGAGAGGTGATTTCTAACACTAAGACACATAACAACAATACAGTCCTTTTGAGAGCTATATAAAGATCGAAACTTCTCTTAAACTTGACAAGGAGGATGACACACAAATAACCCAATGCTCAAGGGTAACCTTCTTAAGGGTTGATAGATTGGGATAAATTGGGTAACATTTAAAATAATAACCTCCTAGAAGTGGTCAACCATAACCATTCATAAATAAGGTAGTTTCATTACTTCTGAGTGTTTCAAGCATTTTAGTAATGCGTGCAAGAATACAAAATCACTTCATTGACATAAGATCACAATTATAACATTTTCATTTCATTTCTACTTAAAATGTACATACACACCATTAACAAGATATATACTTGTAATCAAAATCACCCTTAAAATAGAATGTCCATTTTCCTAAGATACCAATACACTACGAGATCTCACTCATCACGACATAATCCATAATTAACATTCATGATTATAACATAATATTGATACATTTATTTAACATTACATGTATATTTCTATGATAATCCATATAACAAAAAACACACCAGCAATGCTACCATATGCTTTTTATTTGTCTGACGTACTTACAACCACCGCATGGTCAAAACAACAAATGACATGTCATCAAACTACATTCATGCACACTTTACGATTTTCACAGTTTTCTAACACTATTGAAACTATATTTAATGAATTTCAAAGGAGAGTAAGAGATGCAATGCCATTTCATTTCGTTTCCAAAACCAATGAGAGAGTCAGAGAGAGGAGAGAGAAAATACAATTTTTCCACAATCAATTTCTTAACAAATAAATGTCAAAAGATAGTTTCCTACAATCATGTATTCATGTTTACAAGTTGTTTTATCGTTATTTTTCTTGGATAAGTTCATATGACAATTTTAACCAATTAGTCACAAGTTTCCAAAAACGTCAAATTTAGACAAGTTGTTCACAAACTAGCATTAAAAAACCATCTTTGAGACTCAAACACATAAGGAAAAAAATTCCTACATATTCCCCTATATACAGGGAAACACTCAGAGCTGACGGAACCCCAAACTAGAAAACATGATTAAAATGGCGCACGACTTTCTAGAGCTATCGATCGTAAATGCACTCAAGCGACCTAGTTGTCCAATGACCCAAGACCTACAAAACCTATTAGGAAAACTATTTTTTTTTTTACTTTTTTCTCCAAACTGAGGGTTTGTAGCAATTGTCTCATATAAATATTAGAGGTATGCGGAAGCCAAAATCTATTTTGACACCCAGGGCCAAAACAACGGGTCAAAACCAAACTACTTTTTTCACTTTCAGCAGTTGTTTAAAATTGCAACCTAGCCCATTGGGCTCCTAAACGCATTTCGAAACAAGGTTAAATGGACATATGAGGAACAACCCAGGGTTCGGTTGAACACTCCTCATGATAAGGTACATGACCAAAGTTTGATTTTCTCATTTCGGGTTCTGTAGGGATGTTTTGCACCTCATTGAAAAATAATATTTATTAAGATCAAACAAGGTCGTCAAGAAGTGATTTTCACTAAGTTTCATGTTTAACTCGCTAACCACGTGGTTTCAGTAACCAAAACTAGTATTGTAGTGTTTCCAACCATCACTCGAGGTAATTTAGTGTAGTGTTTACATTCATCATTATTGGTCTAGTTGAATACAAAACATGGGTGTCATTACTATCGAATAACATGTTTCGTTTAATTTACATAAACAAATGAATCTTATTTAGTTGATTAACAACTCCATTAAAATTTTAGGAAAACTAGAACCTTAAAAATATTGCAAGGATAGAGTAAGATGACCATGCCTGTGCGAGAACCAAAGCGAGACGAGGGAATCCAAGTCAATTGCATTATGTTAAATGTCTAACGGTTAACCAGAAACCAGTCTCACAGGATCTTCCATTATCCTGGGTCTGGGAGTGCCAAACATAAACATCATCACTCTAACAATTTGAATAGGAACACATATAATTTGTATGGAAAACTCACATTATTCTGTAGGCACTAACACCATCACAACATCAACATACCAGCCAACCAAGATAAGATCCATGATCAAAATACCATCCCTCCACTTCAACGTCTCAACAAGGGGGAATTAAGCCTTAGGTAGACTAGGCAAGTGCCTAAGGCGTCAACATGAAGGGGGGCCTAAATATATATTTTTTCATTTTTTTTTGCTATTATTAGAATTTAATATTAATATGTTTTTTTACCTAAAGTCAATATTAATTGACCCTTTTATTGATATTATTATAGAGTAATATAAATTTATGCATACACATAGAAATATAATATAATATTTTTGCAAGTAAAGATAAATATGCATATTTTTAAGCTCATCCAATTTGCTTGGTATTATTATTCTTTCTCTATTGTAGCTATAGATAATTGAGGTGTGTAATTTTTTCTTAGAAAAAGCTCATGTATTTTTTGTAATGTCATTGGTGTAGCTATGTTATCAGCTAATTTTGACTTCACAAAACTAATAAGCAAGAAAAATTTGGAATTTTTTAAAAGTATTCTTTTCTGTGTTTATCACCCTCATCGCGATCGTCTCGTTCTTGTGATCGTTCCGGTCTTCGTTTCGTTCATTTCGGGTGAGAACTCCTCCCGCCAGGTCATAAACTGCATTAATAATTAATTAATTAATTTATTACCCTTTATTTGATAAAATCAATTTTATTATTTTTTGGTTTTTAATTAAATAAATATTAATATAATATTTATTAAAAATCAATCGACAAGTTTTTCTTTATTGTCGGGGGAAAATTAAGCTTTCGCTTCCAATTGCCGGGATGCCGAATTGGCTTCTTGTACCCGAATTTTCCCTTTCCTTGAAAATTCTTCTTATTTTCCCACTTGTGGGATTTCTTCTACTGATTGCCAATCCAATTGGTTGGCAAATGGGCAAAAAATATCTCGATCTCCCACATGGGGAAATAGGATGGGGATTGTCAGCCTGCCTTGCCATTTCGGTTGGCAAATGACTGATTTTTTTCCTTTTTTCCTGGCAATTAATGCTACTACCCGAAGGAAGATGAGTCAGTTTTTTCAATGGGAAGTGGGAAACGATTACGGGGAAGCTTCTTTAATTCCCGTAACCATTTCCCCATGAAACTAGAATAAGTTTTGTTTCTTATTTCTTTTAGGGGAATGAGAGTAATTGAGTTTTCAATGAAGGAAGTTTCCATACTCGATTTAATTAATCTGCTTGTGCTATTGCTAAACTGTTTTCTGCATTTCAATACAAAGAAGATGCAAAAAGATTCATCACACACTCATCCAAGAATCAACACAACCCACACGTATGTACTTGGACAATCCATCACGCAGGCAACATGGGATACACACATTGCAGAGGGAAAGGGAGAGGAACATTTTCCATGCAGACCTGATCACAAGAAATACCATACGGCTGCTAGTGCATTGGTCAAAATAAGAGAATAGTCCAAAATACTAAGAAGAAAGCCACGTATGGGAGGTAATAAAGCAACCAAAGAAGAGAAGAAGTTCAACACCTAACATCACAATAGATCCACGCTAAGGTCAAGAAGGTAGAAATCCCACATTCAAAGAAAACAATTCACGCTAAAACAAGACTGCCACGCGTGCATGCAATAAAAAAAAGTTTTCAGGCAAGTTTTCTTTGGCAGGAGTTTAAACATTTTTTCATGCAAAAGAAAGAGCGGAAGAGAAAGGAAGTTGTCCACGTTTGCAATACAAAAGAAGCATGTAGGAGCTCTTAGGGAAAGGTAAAGATCACGCATGCCATATAAAATATACCAACTGTTCACATTGAAGGAAAAAGCCAAAAATAAACAAATTTCAACGTATACACAACCAAAGGAGATCTCCCACACATTAGCCAAGAGAGAAATCTCATAAAGACCAAACTCACACTGAAAAGGAGAAGTGGATTCAACAATTTTTTTTTCTAATTTTCCCATGTTGTTCCTAGGCATTTTTGCAGCTCGCACGCATTCACCAGGCAGGTGAAAGGAGAATACGGGCCACACATCATCGCGAGGAAGATTTATCACACCAAAAGAAGAGCCCACCCAGTCTAAAACAATACCACGTTTGCACCAAAAAAAATTAATGAAGAAGATGATAAGATGCGGAAAGAATGTGCCGCGGGTTGTGTCTGATGAAGTAATCGATTTCGGAGCTCGATATCTCGAAGTTGGATGATGCTCATGAAAAACCAGTCATTGCTCGTGATCTTACTCATGATAAGGTGATTACATACTCATTTACAAGTGCACAACACTTTGTTTGGTATTTTTCATGAAGCCAAATATAATGCAGTTTACTCGATTTTACCGCGCACGCATTTCAGCTTGGCGGAAGACCTACTTTGAGAATCCATATCTCGAGTCTAGATGATCATCAAGAGAAAAAATTTGGTTCATTGAATTATTCCCACATTCATGTACTTCTTTGCAAAAATTCAAATGTATATAATTTTGTTTGATATTTTTCACGGAGTCAAATAAAATGTAGTTTGCATGATTTTGATGCGCGCACAATTTTCAGCTTGTCAAGGAGACTGATTTTGAGGGCCGACATTTTGAACTCGGATAATTTTCAGAAGAAAATAATTGGTTTTTTGAATTCTCCCCACATTCATATGCTCCCTTGCCAAGTTGTAGATTCCCAGGGTGACGTTTGGTATTTTTCCCAGGCTAAAACAAATGGTATTTTCGCAATTTTTTACCTGCATTTTCTTAGCAGTTTCATAAGAGTCAACTTTGACCTTTAATATTTGATTGAAGAATTTTATTGGGAAAAAACCCTTTAACATGAAAACTAGTGGTATCTTAATAGACTCCTTTATCCAGTGAGAGCTTCTCATAACAAGATTTGCTATTTTTCTTAGGGCAGTTTCATGGGCAATTTGTTTTTTCAGTTTTGAAGTCTGGAAGTAATAGCTAGAAATCAAGCTTTTGTCGCGTCTTCACAATCATGTCATCTCCAAACAAATCGTTGTTACGTTACGAGTTCTAGATCATTCTACCCACCTTGGCGCTCCATTCAGAGTATGAGAACATCAACGATACCAGCTTGGGACACGTCGGTGTAAGCCGGTTCCGTGATTGTATATCAACCGAAAGTGAGTCAACATCTTCCCGGTGCTTCTTCTGAAGTGGTCTCTCATGCGTTGTGGCCTTCCCAGTGTTCTTGTCATCTCTCATTTAGTAGTGGGCACGATACTTCATCGCTCAGTCTTAAAGTTGGAGCGTTCTCGAATTGTATGATCGTGAGCAGATCAGAATGACAACACTTCGGGATGGTGACAAAGACGAAAGACATAAATCCAGGAAGTGGATTACAATCTTGAATCTTGTAAGAGCTTCTCAATAGAAAAAGATCAGGAGTTGGATTATGATAAGCTAATGTGGCATAACGACTACGGTCTCGTGACAAATGAAGAATTCACCGTGGAAAGGTATTCAGAGCATGTGCAGAATTTTGTGTAATTGTGAATGCGAATGCAAATAAAGACAAAATCACTCACACCAGGGTGTTGCTTAAATGGAGAGGTGGATGAATTGCTCAAGTGTTAAGCTCAGTTCTCTTGTCATCTGTAGGATTGTTGAGCACGGTCAATGAGTTCATTCCCGTACGACTGGGATAAACAGACTCTTGGCCCAATGGATAAGACATTGATTCTAGGTGACCTGATCTAGGTGGTGCATTGCTGACTAGGATGTCTAGGTGTGTGTCCAAGTCATCTAAGTGGGGTCCACATGTACCCATTGCTTTTTGTTATAATGTGGTGTTATTAAACTCACTTTTGGCAAATTTTTGATAGCTTAAGTAGTTTCTATTTTTCAGGTTACTTTTTAAAAGTTGATTGAAAAAGTCAAGGTCATTTAAGATGCCATATATAATGTTCATGTAAACCCTAACTACTTTGTAACCAACTTTTGGGTTATAAAAGAAAGTCAAGGGTTCATTTGTAAGGGTGACTTTGAGAGAGGAGAAGAAAATACTGTTTTGTGCAAGCTTTGTTTCAGGAAAGAAACTTTGTGTTTTTTTGTGAAGACATTTTGAAGTTAATGAAATATGAATTTTGTGTCCCATTAATTATCTCTCGTAACATTTAATGTTTTTATGTTCATTAGATGTTAGATGTTTAAATCTTGCATACAAATATTATCTTGGATCTTATTGTCAACGCTACTAATATGTTGTTCTAGTTCACAATGATTAAGCTTTAATTATCTACTTGCTCACGTGTGTTCCCTTTTATTCATTCTCGTTTAGTTGATGCAAACTCCGTTTTATTTGTGTTAGTTATTTATTGTTTTTCTCCATGCAATATTAAGCTATGTTTTTACCTAATTATTGCATGTTCCTTTTATCCATTCCTTTCCATTCCTTTCCTTCATTCCATTCCATCTCTCTGATTCACTTTTCTTTCCATTGATGTTCCAAAACACCCCCCACATACAATTTTGAATGTACAAATGTAAATACAGTTTTGGTTTTCAATAAAGGCAACCTCACATTCATTTAGGAGGGACTTTGTTCCCACACTATTGCATGTCATTTGCATGCGTGCAAATCCATATGCTAACAAGCTAGTAAAAAGAAGTACAACTTAATGTAATAATTATTTAATTATTTATTCCTAATGTTTTAGGGGGAATGTCTTCTTTTTATGGAAGAATTTGTAGGCATGGTCTTGATACCACTCTTTCACAAAATGATGGGAGCCACCTAAGATATATTTTTTACAAAAAATTGGTGCTTCGTTTAGTTTTAAGTCCCATCACCTATTTGTTATTGGTAAATAAGACAAATAACCAAGATTGTATACAAAATTGTAGTTTTTGCATTCTAAGCACCCCCTGTGACTAATTCTCTCCCTCCATGGATTATTATTTGTCCTTATTTGATAATTTTCTAGAATATTTTTAATCCTTTTCTATACCAATTTCTCTAACTTAATGATGTATTATGATCCTTATGCAAAAATGATAATGTACATAGCTTTTATTTATTTATTTGATAGGAAAAAATTATTAACTGAAATTTTAATAAGGACCTCGACTTAAATTATTGCCTAGGGCACTCCTAACCTTTACTTCAGCTCTCCGTCTCAACTTATGCAATGTTCATCAATTTTAAGAGATTCATCCACATTAATGAAGCCGGTACTTCCAAACACGGAATGCTAGCACAATTGTTATATGAAATGAAACTTGTGTTTAGTGGTGTTGGATCTAACAAAAATTATACACCTAACATTTTGTAGAGCTCCTAGCTGACCATTAGTGTGTGGTGCATTGCAGTTGCATTTGATGATAATGCGAAGGCTTCACTAGCATCTCCATTCTGGGCGTATCCAGTAACATTAACAGTCCATGAGATTATATTTAAAAACTCAGTCCCTGTGTGGTAGATCGACGCAGGTTCGAGTCTTCATTTTTCCCTCCATTAGTTGGTGAAGCTCGACTACTTTGGCAAGAGTGGTGGAGCATCTAAGGTGGAGTAAAGATTTGAAGAACCAGATCAGCCAGCAAATAGTTATGACAAAGGGCAGGTAACGGATGTCATTTATTTTCCAGAACAAAATGATAGTGGAAAAGCTCAATGAATGAGGGAATGACTCCCGATGCCTTCACTGTAAAATACATTATGAGCATCTAGCTGAAGAGGTATGCCAGCCCATGTACTTATAGCTTCGAAATCCCACCAAACTGCCAGTGAAGTAAGCTTTGAATTCAATTTCTTACAAGCTCTTCATCCTTTGCATTTACCTGTGCAATTTTCCAAGCTTGGAGTGATTGACGACTTTCAAGAAGCATTATCCTTGCAAGGATCTATTCATTCTGCCCTTTTCTTCTTCAAATACACCAATTTAATCCGCATTTCTTACTCATGCATCAAGCTTTGGTGGCAATTGGTGAAATGGTGGTAGCGACCCTCAACCGACCAGAACAGACCCACAAAAAAATTCCAAATTGCATCGCTTGAAAGTTTCTGAAGCCTTTACTGGGTTGGAACTTTTCACTGTTACTCTTTTTGTTTTGCTGGGTTGGAACTTTTCAATGTTTTGATGCCACCTAATTTTGAATATAAACATTCTGCTTACATAGATTTTTCCAATCTTAAAACATTCCTCCAATATTAGTGAAGTAATTTATTCTCTATTCCCCAAAGTTCTATTGCTATGTTTAGCTTCTATAAATTTTATGGGAGGAATGTAGATAGGGAATTTAAATATAAATTTTATTTGATATAAAACATTAATATTACCTAACATTTGTTGTCTTCGCGTCTTCTTAATAGAACAAGATTTTAAGGATAATTAGAAAATATTAATTTATTAGATGTAGAAGATGTGTTGAAATATTAAATTTTGTACCTAATATTAATGGTAACAAAGTTGATTTTTAATATCTTATATCTATTTAAGTACTATTTTCAATTATATGTTTTTTAATTGTTTTTGAGGTTTTATTATACAATTTATAGATGAGTAAAGTAGTTTTACACTTAAAATGCATTACAACTATCTCCGAAACTAACAACGTATAACTCAATTAATACTTTAACACATGTAATTCGGGTTCTATGATTCCAATCACTCACCTTATTACAATGCAATTATCTTGTACACATAGTATAACTTATGCTAAACACTTCAAAATGTATTTAAAAAAATTCTCAATACTCCACTTTCTCATCATGGTCCCACTATAACTCACATCAAACATGTTTGCAATTTAGTCACATGCATGAGGCAGGTTAACTTAAAAATTTAGTTGGTCGATAAGTTGCTCACATCCACTTGTGTTCTTGTTGCAACATTAACTCAGAGTTGAGCCGCTCATTGACGACCTAAGAGAACTCCCTTTTATGAGCCTTTGCAATGACAAGTGATGGAATTGTAGCAACGCCTCCAAATAACATATACCTATAATGCTCATGGGGCCCAATTCCAATCCATATTACATTTCCTAAAAGTACTTATGAGGCCTTGTATACCCTTTGGTCTTACCCCATTGGGTATCATGTTGCTCTTAATTCTATTATATACTTTGCAAGGTTGCATTATGACTCAAACAAATTAGGATGCACATGTCTTCAACCTTTAAGCACCATAAAGGGTCTCAATGTGGTCAGAAAGAATATGATAAGCTTGTTAAATTAATATTATGATTGTCTAAAATAATAATGTAAGTTCTTGGCACAGTGAATATTGTAGATATTTTTTCCTTATGAATCTGATCATGTACATGTCCCCATCTATATTTTACTAATAATACTTAAATGTATCAAATTTGCTGCTACCCTTATAATATGTGTCGAAATTTACTCTTAATATATCATACTATTTTGTTACACCATGAGGAACATGATAACACATTGGAGACACACTATGACAAAACCACGACTACCTTACACTGGTGAGGAATATATTATGATACTCTACCAACTTCATGAAAATGGATAGTTAAATGACTCTTTCGTTTGTAAGCTATATCATGTGGTTGATCCAAGACCTGTAGGATTTGATCCCGATACATAGTTATTATCAGATGCCAAATAGATCTCCCTTTCTCTAGTCTTTTTATACAAATATATTAAAAATATAAAAACGTTCAAAATTTTTAAAAATACAAAAATCACGACCTACATATTATGTTGATGGCTTTCACAAATAATTCATTTAACTAATGAATATTTTTGGAATTTTTTATTTTATGGATTAGACAAATTAGGAAGTAGAGGTCTTTGGCATTTAAGAACCACAAACAACCACGAACCAGTCAGAAACAATCTTATGCTTGTTAAATACATATTATGATTGTCTAAAATAATATTTATGTAAATTCTTTGTGTAGTGAATTTATGTGTACATATTTTGTTCCTTCTGAATCGTTTTATATGTCCCCACCTATATTTTATTGATAATATTTAAATTTGTCTAATTTTTTATGACTCTTACAATATATGTCGAAATTTACTCTTAATATTTTTTTGTGAGGTATTTTATATTTTCAGCGTGCTTATAGTTTTTGTTGTATTGTTAGTAAAACACATAATAATGTAACTGTAGTAATCCAAAGAATTAAAAAGCACCTTTGGTATTTGTTAGTTGTAAAATTGTACCTTTTGTGTACTTTTTTAGTTGTATCAATTGATCCAAATTAGCCATTATTTGTGTGTTTGTTGATCATCTTCATTAACTCCTCTTTGGTCCCCATTGTTTTCCCCATCTATTTTGTTCTAGATTCCTATGAATTCCGTACTATGTACATAATAAACAACATTAGTACAAACAACTATGTACATGGTACAACACAAGAGAGGGAACCAATAAAACTATGTACATGGTACAACATTAGAAGGTTAGGGATAATGAAAATGTGTAGAGATGCTCAAAGAAGTAGACACCCTTTCAAAATAGTGGATTGTATTCATGGAGTTGGCATGGGTTGAATAGGATCAATTGACAAACATGAGACATGAAAAATATGAACTAGTTGAGTACGCAAGGGTGACCTTGGAGGTGAAATATGGAGATTATATAATTCCATCAAAAATTTGAATAAGGAAAATGAAATCTTAATAACAAATTGAATTTCTCATTTGTTGTTTAAAAACGTTACATTTGTAGCATGAATGCTCCAAAACTAACTCTTCACCTTTCCTTTGTGTCTGTTTAGGAATCAAATTACGTATATGTCTATCAACAATGTCCTCATGTTTGTACCTTCTTTATTATTTATAAATGTTTACTGGATGGCCTTGAAATGCTTGAGTGTTCCATTCATCAACATTGTATAACATGGAAAATGTGATTCCTTTCACAGTTTGCATACAAAATTGAGATGAATTCTTCAATGATTTCTTTCTTCTTCGTGAGATAAAAAGTTAAAATTTCATTGTTCCTAGGCTTGATTTTTTGGGCAAGTCTTATTTAGTAAGCAAGTGTCACTTTTTTGTTGTTTGTGCAACTACTCCAACATTGGTCCAAAACTTCCAAAAAACACATGATCATTTTCCTCTAAGAAGAAGACAATATCTTTATAACAATATTTTGAAGGTGAATTTCAACATGAACTCGACTCATCATCTTCTACAAACTCTTTAATAACTTGATCATCTCTAGGAGAAGCTGTAGAAAAGGAAACATCATGTTGCTCATGATCAATTCAAATGAAGGAATTGTCAATTACATTCTATGTATTAAAATGCAAGTTGAGTTATGATCTTTGTTTTCCATGTAGAATAATTATCTCCTCTTAAGAGAACTCATGTGAATATGGTAGAAATAATTTCATAGTATTTTTACCCATTTTTGCAAATTATGAGCAAACACAAGGATGCCACAAGAATAGTGTGCATGTGGAAGATGCAATTGATGACTAGATCATATATTATAGAGTGTTACGTGTATTATCACTGAATCTATACCTAGGTCACTAGTAGTCATAATGACTATAAATTTCAACGTGGATAAAAATTTCAAGAAAAGGAAATTTCAAGAACAAAATTGGTGTCCCTACTTTTAAGCCAAATCCTAAGGCTAGAAGTATGGCCAATGTAATATAACACCAAATCAATAACAACTTAGTCTTACCTCAACAACAACATTATAGGAATTTTACATTCCAATGTATTAAACTATAATACATAAAAAAAAATGACTTTGACCCTTTAAAATACGTAACACCAAAATAAGAAACTTAAGCTTGAAACTATTAAACCAAACGGGTAGAAAAGACAAAGAATATTAGACAACACATTGTGTTGAACTAGTCAACTATAAAAGGAAATATATTATATAATAAATATCATTAAAAAATCCATAATACCAAAAAAAAAAATTCAAACATAAAAAGTATTATAAGAAAATCATGTCATAGGTGAGAGGGCGTAAGAGCATTTTGTGGTGTTACTATACTAGTTTTTAATGGAGTGTGGTTGGAGTGTATACATGAAGATTATTTCATGATGCATACTTTCTTGGTCCCTCCTAGGGAAGCAATCACATGGTCTACATGGCATTTTCTCCAAGACATACATATCAAGGTGTTTTTTAAATACATACAATAATAAACTTGAATGTGGTTCTCCCACCTAGTAGAAGCTTTATTATGAATAATACAAGATCTATATGTCCCCTATAATAACTAATACAATATAACTAGTAGAAGTGTGTTGCACACTTTAGCTCTACATATTATAATATTGACTTCTTGAAACTATTCGACTCGCTGATTATGCTAAAATGTAATATTATAGCCTAATCTAGATGTTATAACAACAATAAATAAATGAATAATGAAATACATAAATAATACCCAAAGAAATAAGCTATAAAATATGAAGCCCTAATTGCGAAGAGGGTTAGAAGAGGTTTAGCTGATTTGCAGAGGTTGATGGACTATGTCGTAGTGGTGACCGAATGAATAGAGATGGAAGACTGTCACATAGAAGCCTAAAAAAATGTAGATCCGACATATTTGACTGGACTGGGACACTTGGAGAGGGATGGGGGTGCCCGTGGGTGCCCTGGTCTTGATTATGGCCACCCTGGTCTACGTAGATGCTCAGAAGAACTCCTCTAATGTGTCGCAAGAGGTTTGAACTTATTCACCTTTGATGGCCTGTATGTCGTACTTGGATCGCCGAGGTCATTGTAAAACCCACAACAAAGGATGCACACGCAAAACCCTCAAATAGACATCAAATCCCGCTGTGAAATTTCCTTTAAATGCATGCCGTACTATCCAAGTTAGATATGACTATTCAGTGCATCTTGGAAATACTTCTACAATTCTTTAAAAATCCTCCTTCAATTAAATAAATTGATTCCACATTGGTTGGTTGACTTGGTCTTTTGTGACATATACACCCCAATATATCATGACTCATATATCAATAGGGGTGATGCAACAATGGAAGTGACCCTCTTATTAACATACCAATCGTTTGGTTGTAGGATAAGTATGTTTGCATGTTTGGCCTTCCCCCTCCTCCTATGTTGAACTAAATTATAATAATAAAAGCATTTATTTTATGTGATATATCTATAAACAAACTAGTCTCTATTTTATTGATTCCAATCCCCAATTTAATCATTTAATATTGCTAATAATTATTAAAAACCTTTGGTTTCTTGAAAACATGTGATTTTGTATGTAATAGTTCCGATGGTATCGCATTTGTAATTCCCAAAAGGTATTGAACTCTAATCCTTATCTAGAATATAATTTTTTAAATAAATTTATTAGATCATCAATTCCCTATTACTGTCAAGGCACTAGACATGTTACCATTATAACAAAAAGGATATTTTCAAGTCTCCAACTAACCAATATGGGATTAATTATTATTAAGAGAGGATTCTAAGAGTCATAGAATTAATTAATATGTAACTTGAGTAGTAAGGAATGTATTTATAGGAAATTTAACATGATTGTTTTTGGGATTTTTGAAGCCACGATGTAGGAGAAGGGAAGGATGAATAGGAAAACATTCTCATGCCACAATGAATTAGCCATTATGCTAGTAAGAAGCCCACTTTCATTGTGGTGTCACCTCTATGACATATGGATCATGATGTGTTGGGGGTTTTATGTTACCAAAAACTAAACCATCAAACCAAACAAGGATTAACTTTTCTCGAGCAAGGATTATTTGATTCGTAGAAGTAATTCCAAGATGCACAAACGAGGCATATTTGAATTTGTTAGTGAAGCATACATTTAGAGGAAAAATCATGGAATTTATTTTTAGAATTTCCAATGTCACAAAGGAGGATCCAACTTTGTTAAAGAAACATGGATTTAGAGAAAATTTCACAAGATTTATTTTAAGAATTTTCAATACCATAGAGGATGGGAAAAGGCCAAGAAAGAAAACATTCTCATCCTTTAACCAATCAACCATTTTCTCAGTAAGGGGAACTTTCATTGTGGAATCACTTCTATTAGCATAAGGATTGTGATACATTGGGGTTTATATGTTATCGTGGGGTAAGTCAAGTAAGTAATTTGGGATTAATATTTATTGAGTGAGGAGTTCTAGAGTTATAGAAGAAATTCCAAGATACAATGAAGAGACATGTTCGACTTGTGTTCTAAGGCATTCATTTAGAGGCAATTTTATAAGATTTATTTTTGAGATTTTTGAAGTGACTTGGGAACAAGGAGGAAGACTAAGCAATAAAACATACTCATCCCATAAGCAACCAACCATTATGTTAGTAAGAGGGTCACTCTCATCGTGACATCACCTCTATTGGTATAAAGATATAATATATTTTAAATGCTACATTGACCAATTCAACCAAATAAAGTGGGAATAATTTTTAATAAGGATTTTTGTAATTTTAGAAGGAATACATTTACTAAAGAGGCATATCTAACATAGATAGTAAGACATGTATTTAGAGGAAAATTTACAAGTTTTTTTTTTGTGGATCTTTGAATCCACATATGAAGAGAGGGGAAGGTCAAGCAAGAAAACATACTCATCCCAAACCATATCACCATTATGTTAGTAAGAGGGCCACTTCCATTCTTGTGTCACCTCTATTTGCATAAGGATCATTATATATTGGGGTTTGTATGTTATTGCAAACCAAGCCAACTATCCAATGTGGGATTAATTTTTATTGAGTATTTTTAGAGTTATATCTAAGAAATTTGTAGATGCAATAAAGAGGCATATTAAACTTGGGTGAAATGCATATATTTAGAGGCTATTTGAAATTTTTTTTTGGGCGCGGGGGGGGAGGGGGTTTAAAGGGAAAAAAAGAGGACATGTGAATGTAAGCAAGTAAATATTATCATTTTGCAATAAGTCAACCATTATGTTAATAAGAGGGTCATTTCCATTGTGACGTTAGAAAGAGAAAGGAAATACTACTAGGACAACCCAACAACTTTACACTAATATTTTTTCAAAGGTATAGGTTGTACACAAGTCAATTTAAGTTGTCCCTTTAAAATTGTTTTTAAGTCCTTCCCCATGACTTCCATTCAAGTTTTGATGCATTAACCAAAATGCCAACATTATTCCAATTTATATACTAGTCATGGTTTCTTAAAGTATATTATTATTTTTCTAAAAAAAAGAATCTCCCATGGCACCAGTAGACATATAAATACTTTATTAAATATTAGTTTCAAAATTAAACTACACAGAGTTTTAAACATTGTAAAGATAGTTGAAATAGTACAACCACCTAGGCGTATGACATCAAATATTACAATGTAAATTGGTCTTAAAATAATATAAATTAGCAATTTTCATCTTTCAATTTTGAAGATCGAGTTTGGAATGCTAATTTTAGAATTAAAAGAAATAACTTCAATTCAATTGTCATAGTAAAAAGCTTTCAAAGATTATTTACAAACATGGTCATATATTATTAAGACAACCACTTTGATCTTAGACTAAATAATTTGATATTCCAAACTTGAATACAACAAAATAAACTTGCATTATACTTCTTAGCAATAATCCATATTTAAAAGCCTGTTCATAGTAATAAGGACTCTGAATAAGCCATTATCTCCAAGGATTTGCGACATAAATAATGAAATACTACACAATCATTTTGAACTAAAATTGTTGTTCAAAGCCTTTTTATGGATTGGTATAACAAAAACTAAGTAAATGTTTGTTTTATTGAATCTCATTACCAAAATCCTTTAATCATAAGGAATATTGAAAAATTATTGGAGATCAAAAGTAACTTGAGGCTTGCCTATGTATCTACAATATGCCTTGATGATAGTCCTACTTCTTTAATCTGTATTTAGAGGTTGCGTGCTATATATATATGTTTAGTGAATAAATTTTGATTTTTTTATGTTAATTCTTTCATTTATTAACTTTTATAATGGAGGTAAATAATGTTGTCATATATATATATATATATATATGTATATATATATATATATGTATATATATATATATATGTATATATATATATATATATATATGTATATATATATATATATATATGTATGTATGTATGTATGTATATGTATCTGTATATATACATACATACCATACATATATATATATATAGATACATATATATATATACATACATACATACATATATGTATATACATATATATGTATATGTGTGTGTGTGTGTGTGTGTGTGTGTGTGTGTATAGACATATATATATGGTATATAATGTTAGAGAGATAGAGAGCGAGAGAGCTAGGAAGAGAGAGAGACGAGAGAGAGAGAGATGTAGAGAGAGAGACGGAGAGAGATGGATAGATATACGTATATATATACGTATATATATGTATATAATAGTATAATATGTAGATATAGACGTATATAGGGATCTATATATATATATATATTAATAGGTTATATATGGATATATATGTATACATTATATATGTATACATATATATTAGATAAGATATTATATGTATAGAACATATATATACTATATAATCTAGAGACAGACAGAATACATACATATAGTATGACATAGAGATTAGAGACAGAGAGACATATATATATATGTATCTTAGATATGTATATATATATATATATACATATATATAGAACATATATATATGTATATATGATTAATATACATATATATAGGATACCTATATATATATGTATATATGTATATGTATATATGTATTATTATATATATATGTATGTCATTGTATGTATATAATATATTATGTATATACATATATATATAGGTGATATATATATATATGTATACATATATATATGTATACATATATATACATATATACCTAACATATATATATGTATATATATTATATATATATAATATATCTATATATATAATATATATATATATATGTATATATATATATGTATATTATATATATATATATGTATTATATATATATATGTATGTATATAATATATATATATATATATATATAATGTATATATATATATTATGTATATGTATATGTATATGTATATATATGATATGTATATGTATATGTATATATATGTATATGTATATGTATATGTATATATATGTAATATATATATATCTATTAATTATATATATATATATATATATATATATATATATAATATATATGTATGTATATGTATCTATATGTATCTATATCTATATGTATATGTATTTATATATGTATATAAATACACCACACAAGTATTTCTTCTTTTGTTATCTAATCACGTTCATGAAGTGTTGGTGTGGGTATTATAAGGTTTAATCTATTAAAAGTTACTAAGGTGCTACACATTAGCGAACACTATCATTAGACAACAAAGCATATATCCAGGCCACCCTAATACTATAATTTATAGAACCCCAATAGATCTTCATTTGAGACTGTAAAACCCAGGAACACATTATACTATGCCCTAATAGATCCTATATGGTTTTGTACCAGTTCACTTTGCAGAATAGTTCCAGAGATGAAGAAATTCTATATCCTTACTAGTCTGCACACCTAGATCACTTTCTTACCTCTTTGTTTAGCTAAGTACTCTTCCCTCCTTGTGTTTTAAGTAATAATTTCTAGTGCTTATGTATTACACATTGTATTAAAATATACATTATGTTTTGTATGTTAATTTTTATTAATTAATTTAAAAATACTACAATTACAAACCTTATAGTTCTTAATAAACAAGGAAACAAATCCACACTAAACCCTTATTTATTTACATAAGGCGTAAATAGTAAGGTGAACCATGGATATGTGAATGATCAATATCTTAGGGGATTAATCTCTTCTATATCCTTACTAGTCTGCACATCTAGATCACTTTCTTACCTCTTTGTTTAGCTAAGTACTCTTCCCTCATTGTGTTTTAAGTAATCATTTCTAGTGTTTATGTATTACACATTGTATTAAAAGATACATTATTTTTTGTATGTTAATTTTTATTAATTAATTTAAAAATACTACAATTACAAACCTTATAGTTCTTAATAAATAAGGAAACAAATCCACACTAAACCCTTATTTATTTACATAAGGCGTAAATAGTAAGGTGAACCATGGATATGTGAATGATCAATATCTTAGGGGATTACCTTCTTTAACTTGTCATTAAGTCATTTTACATATTTCTTCTAACATTAGTCCTCCTCATGCTTCTCCTTATGTTTATGTTTTTCTTACTTATCACACACCTTTGATTGATTCTTGTATTACTTAAGTTTTCCTCTATGTTTTCCAACTCTTTCACTTGCTTTTCATTTTTAAAAATATTTCTCACAATACTTTTTTCCCTAATGTTTCTATGGACCTTATTCCACTAATAATATTCATTCTTCTAAGATCATTTTTTTGATGAACACAATACATGAGTTGAAAACATAATTTAAATTGTTTAATGAAGTGTTAAAAAATCCATGCAATAGGTTCACTTCTAATGATATATTGCTTAACCCCTTGGCTTACCCCTTCCTAGTAGTTTTTTTCTCTAAACTTTGAATTATAAATTGGAAAAGGAGATCCATCTCACCATCTTAGGTCATTCCATTCCTCTTACTTAGACTTTAATTATGATGATATATTATTAACTAAGTTATTTCTTTGAAGTTTAAAGATTTTGTTGCTTGATTGGTTTTGTACTTTACGTTGTGGATTCATATTAGATTTTATCGCATGATTCATTGAATTTCTTGCACATTTTAAAATCAAAATTATAATGAACGCCACATGCACACATATTAATTCAATTAGATAAGGTGCCAATGATATTGTTAGTGAGTATGTGCTTAGATTCATGTCTATGGTTACTATAAGGATGTGATGCATTCATGGTTAGGGAATATAATGAAAGATAACCTTAGACCATGAAACCTAAGTACTCATGTAAACAAATGAATAAAAATGTTCTTTGCACAACATAAAACACCAAACTTTACAATTTGGAACATTACACTAACCCACAAAATTTATTTACATCTCATCTCTACTCAAACTTGCAGACTCTACAAATCTCTAGTTTGGTTAGAACCTTCATAGATCTTGCTAAATATAAGTCTTTATAATTATATATCTTCAAGATTCAATTGAAATATCCAATTTCTATAGAGCCAACCTGTAACTAATCTATAAACCATGACATTAAACGAGTGTATAAAAGTATGTGTTAAACCACCAGGGAAGTTGAAAAATGGTTCATATTCTAATTGTTAAGAAACTATTACTTTGGTATTTTTAACTTGTCAAAATTTGTACTAGGAAGGGAAACAATAATCCAATTTGTTAACTTGTCTCATAAATGCAACAAATGGTTTTAGCCTTTAAGATATTTTAATGAAATTATCACTCTGAAGTGTTTTAGTTTTATAACGCTACACTATTTTTATGATTTTATTACTAAAATACTTTGAAATTTCTGCTAATATTTTCTTAATCTTCTATTTTAAACCCTTCTTGTCTACACATGTGCGTGCATGCACACACAATTTTAATGTGTGTGTGTGTGTGTGTGTGTGTGTGTGTGTGTGTGTGTGTGTGTGTGTGTGTGTGTGTGTGTGTGTGTGTGTGTGTGTGTGTGTGTGTGTAATATACACTATATAGATATATACATTATATCTAAATAATGTCTGTGTGTGTGGGGACAAGACATTTTTAAAATAGAAGAAAAAAGTTTAGAGGTATTTTAGATATTTTCTTTATCTTCTATTTGAACCCTTTTTGTCTACACACATACACACAATGTGTGTGTGTGTAGCTACACTACCAACTAAGGATTCCCTCCTTAAAGGTTTCTCGCGTGGAGTGGGATTCTACCCCTGTAAAAGATTTTGTAATTTTAACTAAAATACAATAAATATTGTAAAAGATTTTTATATTTTTTATTAAAATAATATAAATACTATAAAATACACATTTATATAAGCACCTAATTTCATTACAAGACTACTTAAATGCTATGGTATGTGTGTGTTTATGATTTATTTTATCATGATTAGGTTCTTATTAGAACATGTTCCTCATGAATTGATTGAATTTCACTTGTTTCTTGTATTTTTTACTACTATCACCACTTTCAACTTTGTATTGTTTCTTGTGACTCTACATTCCTCTTGTCAACTCCATTTTTTTCTATGTTTGACCATGTTTGTTAACTCTTCCTCTTATTTTATCTCTCTTTTCAAGTGTTATATCTCTTCCCCCCATTAGTTATTATTATGGGCTTTTTAATAATGTAGTAGTGCTTGATTCTAGTTTGTGATAACCATTGCAATATGGTTAAGGTTTTCCTGAACCATACCATGATAGCTCTAGTCACCTTTTTGGTGGGCCCTTTGGACCCTTTTTCATTTCCCTCCAGATTTGTTCTCCTCTCTTCTTTGTTTTCTCTACCTATTGTATATTGTATCACACACCAATATGGTCCTTATTTGTAGTTAAGAAGTCTATAAATAAATAAATACATTGGTGCTTATAATATAGATAGAGATACACACATGCAATCATAATATACACAATCAACTTTAACATTATAATGAATTAATCATTTTAACAGTATCCCTAAACTAACAATCATAATTTGGGCATTTAATGAAGAGCATGTAGAATTTACTATTTGTTACATCCATTAAAAGAATAAGGATAAATACAATTGCATTATAATAGATCATCCACTAAAGTGCATCATGTATTATTTTCAAGGCTTGCTCCATTAAGGGGCTTGATTGGGATAGAACCCTCAATTCACCCCCCAATTTTCATTATTTTGCAAGATGTTGATGGTAGAATTAAGGTTGTAATTAAAGAGCATTATTTCCGATCTACTTGTAGAAAATTCTAGAAAATTGGCTAACATTTTCAGATCTCAAAAACATAAAATTAGGGTATTAAAATAAATTTTGTTGCTTATATTACTTACTAAAACTATAATGATACTCATCTAGTTGTAGCACCTAAGAAGTGCTACAACTCTATATAACATTCTCAAATTTTGTTGATATTTTAAGTGTATTTTTTTCTATTTGGACTTGTTTTTCACTTCCTTTTTTATGAATACCTCCAAATTTGTGAAAAACTTTGTATCACTTTAAAACCTTAATTCTCTAGTCTTTTCTAAGTATTTCATTTATTATGATTATTTATAGATTCATTCTATGCTCTGATAACACAAATATTTTTGTAGCTAGGTTTGATTTCTAATTTATATTAGATAAAACCTAATTCTAATTAGGTTTGGTTTTTATATGAATTATTAGGGAATAATTTTTTCCATACATACATTTTGGTGATCCTAAATTGCATCAAACACCCAACATTTAGGCTTTCATTTTTTAGTAAAAGGTGTAAATGTCCAAACCAAGTGTTTTCCTTTTGGAAAACCCACATTGTTTATAATGTAGATACCTTAATTTGGATCTATCAACATTTGATAATTAATCCTCCACATTTATCTCAACCCAAAACTCATTGTGTAATTAATTGATCGATTCCTACACATGCCTTTCTCAATAAATGCTATTGATCATTCAATCAAACTTGTTATCTATCATTGACCAAAAAACTCATTCTTAAAATATACAACACCTCTTCGAAGTTCTAGCCACCATCTCCAATATACACATCGCACTGTGCATTGTGCTTAGATGAAGTCATCCAAACAAAAAAGTAACCCAGTCGACTTTTTCCAAAACCAACAAATTTGTCATGCAACCCTAATGTTTACATTTTCATATCCACACCTTATCCTTATTGATCATGTGTCATTTGAGCTGGATATCGTGTCACAACAATCATCTATACAAGCACATTTACCTAACCCATTCTAAGGGCCTCACAACTGAAATTTTTGGGCTACCTAAGAGATCACAACAAAGTAACCAATTGCTTAATCAATATCTCAAATATATTTAACTAACTCTAAGTTTGTACATGTCATTTAACGTTGTCTTAGGCCATTTATAAAGCTACATCACATGCCAAATATCATTAAAAAGTGCTAGAGGTCATAATATGGTCTTCACTACCACAAAACATTGTGATATACATCTTACACACATTTCACTAAGTGGTAAATATGAGGGTTTGATGCCTCTTTAGACTATTTCTACATAGGTCCAGTGGGTGCCACAACCCAAAAATGCTAACCCATTTTTATGTCCCTATTAAAATAAGAAGAAGAGAAGCCCTAATTAGCTATACAAGTGAGCTCACAAAAATTCAACCATAGAAGATGAAACTATAAATAATGAGGAATAGAATGCTAGAATCAAGATTTATATACAATCCACTGACGATGAATCTATTAAAAGAGGAAAAAGTTGCTAGATAAACTTTTTTTGAGATAAAAAACTTTGTCCTGCTTGTATAAGTACAACCACTAAATTTTCATAATAGTCTAAAAAAGTTTGCACACCCTTAATACACATTTTCATAACAAATTCATCACATCTTAGTCTATAATTGATGCAATTCTATCTAACCCTAGTTTTTATAACCCTAATTAGATCATCCATGTTACTGTAGTTTATCATATTTTACTCTAATATGATTTATGATATGATTTTTTTCTATTTTCATTGTAATATGATCTTATTTCATCTATAAATAATTGTTTAATATATTGATTATATTAAACCCTAATTTGGTGTTACATTTTGAACCCCCTTATTTAATTATATGTAATGTAGGGATTCATGTCGTAGACACTCGAATTTAGAAATTTACCCTTTGAGACTACTAATTATGGTTGTGCTTCTTGGCTAAGACAAATATGCATATCCTATCCCCACTCAATGCATATTGGTATCTCTTTCCTAATTTTCTTATTCCCACACACCGATGTGTTGAAATTTTTTGCATACAAATCCATGAAATAAATGCTTAAGCACTGACCATCACAATGCACCTTTTAAATTTGATCTACACTTTCCTTGTCCAAAAATGTATAGAGGATTGAAATTTGGTCCTAGCCGACCTGTACGGTCCCAGACTGACACCTATTCCAACTGTACTTGTGATGTAATAATATTTGCTGGGAATTTTCATCTTCCCAGGTTTGATTTATCATAATAATTTACCTTTGAATCCCCATATAAGCAAGTTAATATCACCTCCTTTACTCACCTAACATAACTTGGAAAACTATAGAAAATCTTTTGGCATGCTCATTACAATACTCAAAAAAGACATTCAAGGCTCCCTAAATCTTCCCAAATTTGATGCACATCCATTAGGGTAGCCACTACTACAATTCTGAAGCACTCAACTAGGTCAAGGAGTCGATCTTCCCTCATTTCTGATCACACCAAGAGAAAAATTGCCTCAAGGATGTTAAATTTGTTTCAAGTTGCCAACTAGTTGTATTTATATGTGATTTATATAGATGTTACATGCCAGGTGGAGAACTATGTGTTTTTTGAGGCCTCTTCGGAGTAGTGTGGACATACATGGTGCATGAATTACACTTCAACCCAAACACTAAACTTCTTGCAAAGTATTTCACTCATGGTTAGGGTTTGAGCATGATTCAGATAATTACAAATTGTTTTGGAGTTGTGCTACAACTAGGGTTTGACAACGAAACACATTTACAAACCATCAAAGAGCCTAAAAATTTACAAAGCTTCATTCTAAGAGGATCCAAGACCATACCATATGGATAGGATTGTATATTACAAATCGACTGAGTTGTAAAATCCTACACCAGAAGGTTAGCCAAGCAAAATATTAGAAAAAGCATCTTCAGTCTTTGCACTCCTAGATTTTCCATTCTATAATCTAGATATCTCCTACACAATACGGTGTAGCTAAGTATATCTTCATTATGTTTTCAAGGTTATAGAATATTGTAAAAATTAATTTCAAGTAACCAATACATTATTATGATAATGCATGATTAATGTTGTATGTTAATTAATTATAATAGATCCTGGTTTCCAAACCTTACATTCCTTTTTGGTGTTGTGTATTTCCATAACATAAATTTATTTAAGGTTAAAAAGGGTGTAAACACATGCCTTACCCCTAGGGTTTCATGTTTTTTAGATTTAATAGGTTCTATATACCTTTTAGGGCTTCTTAAATCCCTAATTTTCTCTTTGATCTTCTACACTTGGATAATTACTAAAATTTATGCATTGAAAATGAAAAAACTCCTCACTAAGAAACATAAATTTATAAACTTGATTTAATAAAACTTTTCCTTCTTGATCCTAACAATATGCCATATGACTATACTCTGTATTTAATTGATCACATTGATGTTATAAACCTTGTATTGGAAGTTGCACCTATATATATCCCGTAATCTTGCACCCATTCCCATTGAAACTTCTACCATTATTAGTTAAGATACATATGCATATATTCCTCTTTTTGCTGACAAATTTCTTTCAAATTCTATCTCTGTGTTTGAGCCCACATCTATGGTCAAAGATATTCAATTTTAGGAACTAAACACTATACCACGTGGCATCATTACTAAAACCCATAATATCCACGAGTCCTTGGCCATTATGCATAACAACAAACAAATACTTATTAGCATTAAACACTTAATTTCTTGATTTTTTATCATTTAATTCATATCACACCTTTAGTAGGGGCACCCCTTGGTTGCCTCATCCTTGATTTGATAATCCATGATACTCATGTGAATTTATTATAAAACATTATTCCCATATTTCCTTTCTTTAATGACGTTAACCTTGGCCCATAAACAAAAATAACATGAGTGGCATAAAATGCGCATATCTTACTCTTGAGGTGTATAGCATGTTAACACTCACAACAATCCCATCACTCCTTTTTGAACACATTAATATCATAACCACTATAACATGATTCCTTATATGATTACATTGGTCACACACATTAAAAATAATATAGTTTTTACTCACATTGGTGAGTTATATATCGTTGTAATTCATTTGTGTATTGTTATGTGAGTTGCAACAAGTCACATAATAATAATTATAGTTCCACCATTTTAGCACCTTAATCCTTATTCTAAGAAGATGTTGTGCTTAATGTATCATTGTTTAAATTATAACCCTGGTTTTGATTATGTAAAACTTCCTATCAATTTCATTTGGTATTAGAGTAGGTTATTCCAGTGAAATAGGATAATAGATTTTTTTAAAGGGGAAGATCCAATTTGTTATTGTCCCCATCAAGAATAGTCAATTATGTCAATTTTCTATTTGGTTTAAGATATTTATTTGAAGAGTAATTTAGTAAATTGGAGCATATGAAGATCACATCATTTGTCTTTTTTTAAAAAGAAAATTCCATGCGTGCTTATTTTGTTTGCAGTTAAGGAGTTGCCTACCTAATTCTATTATACACTTCTGTGTCATTTTTTACTTTATTTCTACCAGCCGGAGTTCCTTTTAGATTGGTCAATGCATTTCAAATAAATGTGAATTTGCATAGTGTTGGTTGGAATGAATTTATCATAGCATGTATAGATCATATAGATGTGTATTTTCCCCTCAAGTTCACTTTATACATGGAATTCGTCAGTATCAATTTGGGAATGCAAAATTTTAATTGATAAATGGATTCTTTGTAAGAGATCTCACTCCACGCTGACATAGTTCAATATATGTGTAGATGCAATATTCATCCACTCCACAAAGTCTCTTGCTACTACGATGCCACCAGATTCAACTTCAAGTGTGCATGTCTATATTGGAAAATCCCATCATGATTGTTTTAGGCAGACCCACTTGGGGTCATCCATATCTATGTCAAATATCATTACAAATTCTTTTTAGTTGTTAAAAATCCATGCACTTTATTACCTTCTGCTTATAATAATTGTATCATGTATATATTGAACTGGACATACTCATATCTACACAAGTTTTTAATCTGCATTGACACCGACACCCTATAGTTGGATATGTTTTGAACAACATCAACATAGTTTTGTGTTGTATTGACATATATTTATTCCAACGGATCATGTTTATTTTATGTGATTTACATTTTTTTAATTGATTCCTAATTCATAATGTAATTCTACATGCATGTTGACCCACTGCCCGTAACCTATAAATTAAAATATTCATTATATGCTGAAGAATATTCTGAAATTTAACGACCCAAAAATTTTCACACACAAACAACACAGTGAAATACAGGATAACTTTTTTTTTGACTTGCTTCGACACATAACACGACACAACATGTCGTCACAAGGTTACAACCAACTCTGGGAACCACTTGTTACGAGGATGACCACAAGGTCAACACAGAAACGTTCACACTCAAAAGGATAATACACTTCTCTTTTTGACAAAACAACATAGAAGTTCAACCACATGGCACTCACACAGCTAGGGAAAGCCACAGTAAGAAATGATTGAAGGTTATTTATTTTGAGCAAACACCCTTTAACTCGTGATTTATGTTTTCAGAGAGATTTAAGATATGATTCGTACAAATTCATCTTACCAATTGAGTTATTTTCTTATACACTGTAGAGTAGTTCACTTAAAGTCTTCTCCTTTATGACATTTATTTGTTTTTATATATTTATTTGATAAAGATGGTAATTTAATTCCACAAGGCCATCTATTCACACTTACGTTACTAGAACTCGTTCATCGCCCTTATGACAACATCGGTTCACGTTCAACAAACTTAAGAGAAAAAATACAAGGCACCTTGGATAAAGTTAAAGGAAGAAGGTCAAATGAATTCACCCTTAAGATGTCATTAGTTTTTACTGAGGTTTAATTGGAGCTTGAGGTTTTATACGTAATTATTAACGCTTTTACTTAGGCTTCACCGAAAAAGAGCTTATCAAAAGGAAACTACTTACTTTTAAATAGGCTAAGAGATAAATTGAGTGGTTTCTAAATTTTCCTCTCTTACTTGTTAAATCTTATTAGAAACTAACCATTGTTTTCCCTTAAGCTTGTTTAAGAGTTCACCCAAAAGGGGTAGTGTTCACTAGTTTAGATAGGGATATCAAATTTTAAAATTTTACTTTACAAGGATAGTTTCACCTTTGATTATTTTCAGGAATATATTGTTCTCAAGTAAGTCATCTCTACATTAATTTATCTGAATATATATATATTTAGTTAACTTCTATAAGGGTTAACCACTCCATTTAATTTTACTTATATCACATCATTACAAGGTGTCAGAGAGTTTTTGACTTAACACTTTATTCTCAAAATCAAGGTTTTACAATACTTATGCCAATGTAATGATTGAATATCATTTCTCACCAAAGTAAGTTACTAGTCTAACAACAAAAGGGAAAGAACACTTCACCACGTAGTTTTCCGAACATACCAAGACAAGAGATCTTCTAAACTCCTTGCAAGCAAAAGTTACAAAAATTACAACGCATTGAACTTTCTACAAAGAACTTCATAATTTGAATTGATGAAACTTTTACACTCTTTTCCTTTAATCTACTCGCATAATCCATCTGCACAAATATTTACTAGAGTCAGTTCACTAGAACTGAGCATGATAAGATATAAACCTCACCTAATAATTTATGCCATCTAACATTTAAATAAATGAAAGTTTGCAATACTCCTTATCAAATAAATTTCTAACATACATTTAAAACTTAACTGCACATCTCATGATAATACATTTCATACTCATTAATGTTCACTTCCTTAAGATTTGCTTACATAAGAACACAATTCTAAGTGACTAGATATACAACCTTAACCATGCAATCAATCATACTTAAATTACAGAAATAATAATAACACTCACCTAATACCCTCGACCTACTTCACATATATAAGTATCCAACAGTATTATCTTTCAATTAAATAAAATCACCAATGACATTAAGTTTATATAATAAATACAAGCATCAATCTTATATTATTCATCGATATTACCCAAGTATCAAACCTTCATAGATAATCAGTGATATGTAAGTATAATTTAGATTTTTATCTCACAATTTTAAGAATATACTTATGTTAACAAAGATTCCACCAATCCACAAGTTCATATATTATTTAGGTATCCTTTTGGTTGCTTATTCCATGTCTTTATATGATTCTATTAGTATAAGGGTCCAACTCATTGGAATGAGTTACGATCAACAATATTGTCATATTTTGCTAATATGTCAAAGATACATTTGACTAACTAAGATATGTACGCGTGGTCCAAGCCACTATAAATACAAGTATCAACATTATCTCAACTCCCAATTGAGATGCAAGTATCAATTTTTAGCTAACATAATCATCATCGTAAATGCCAGAAAATATTCCACTCGTTAACCAAGTATTGAAATAACATATTTATCGTTACTGGTTACCTGATAACATAATATACCCTATTATATAATTCAACCTCCACTTGCATACCCCAATTTATGGGTATTAATTATTGTTCTATAAAATGAAGTTAAATAATTTCAGGTGGACTTATATCCTTACTGTCATACATGGTATGCACAGTCCCATTATGGTAGCTGTCACCTTTACTTAAGGCTATGCATGACTCCATTTTAGGGTAGTTATCTAAACTTCCCTATTCATTTGTCTTCCTACCAAAAGTCTTTCGAAAATCTTCAAGGTCAAAGTATGAGATAAATTTATAATTTCATATTTCAAGCATTGCCTGAATTCATATGCATGAGGACATCACATATTAATCAAACTTGAAGAATGTCGTCATTCATGAGAGTTCGATGTATCCAATATTACTTTAACCGATTCAAAGATCCAAGTAGTGCCTCAAAATTAAGCCAAAGAATTATCCACACAGGATAATGACTTGCGTGCATAACATATTCGTAAAGGTCATAGAAAACCCATTAACGCATGCTTCAGGAGGGTTCCAATCTAATAATAAGCTCATAATAATAGTAATAGTAGAGGGCCTGGTGAGGGGTTTTCAATAATCCCCAAGGTAAATGATAATCGAATGACTCAGATGGAGCTATCTAGAAAGACCAATTAAACTAGTATGACTCTTCCCAAATAGAAGCCCCCAATCCTAATGGGAGTTTATATTATTATAAATCCACATTAAAATCCAAATACAGTCATATAGGAAATTCCCTTTTTCAAGCCATGTTCTACATAATATAACAATACAAGAAAAATTATAAACCTCATTCACGCTTCATAATATTTTCTATAGAAACCATCATTCAAAGGAAGAATCAAGGCAAAAAGATAAACCAACATTATAAGATCAGTAGGCAAGAATCGATGTAGAGATTTCTTCTACTCAAATAGTAAATAAGATAAATTGTAAAGGAGGGGAGAGATCAGTTCATGCAATTATGATTAAAAGTCATTTGAAACCCATATCTTTCTGGGCATCTCTTTCAAGAAACAGTCAATATATGTAAATGCATGTTATATAATATCTAGAGTCCAAACGCTATTTATTTAGTAAAACAAAAACACATCAACATTCCAAAAGAAACCCACATCTACAACAATCGAACAAAATTGCAAAGATTGATTTACCCAAATACTAAAGGGGATAAATCATTAAGAGAGAGGGTTAGTCTTATCATGCCTGTTTGGGGCTTCCTCAATGCAGCCACGTCGAACCAAGGCTCCAGCAGCTACAACACATTCCAAAAACATCCATTTTCCTCAGCACGTAGATCTCTCATGCAAGCTTCATGGCAGCGCCTGGTATAGTCAGGGAGAGGGCGGCTAGGGCAGGAGATCAAACCCATGAACAACAAAAGCCTAAGACAGAAAGGTCCCAAAGGCTAGATTGAAATAAATAAAAACACAAAAATGCGTTAAATGAAAAATCCTATGAAGCTTCCATTAAACGCACTTACCAGGAGCACACCCAGACTCCACAATCTAGCCAACATCCTCCCAGCCCGTGTCCAAAGGGGCATTAGTGCAGAACATGAAAGCATACCAAAGCACAAAAAGGGGAAACTTGGATTCGCACCAGGTGTGGAGCCACTCGTGAGGCATGCAACTATTTGCCAAAGGCCACAAAAAAGGGATTTCCATGATTGCAGGGTACGCACAGGAAGGATCAGTAAAAAAAATAAAGTCTTTGTTTTCATTGTATGTAACTACTTGGTGTCTAACCTGCTCCCTTCACATAGCAATCATGCAGACAGCCAACACCCACGAATGGCTTGAGCAAGCAACAAGGCAATTTGTGCTTCATGAATATTCTGATATGAAACAGATCCACGCCTATGAGATTCTCTTCCATGAGTTACATTGTAAAACAAGTAAGGTCTCAATAGAGAATCTTTGCAATAAACTTCATCAGGTCTCCTGGTAACACTCTCACTGTCACATAGTCGATTTTGATAAAAAAATAACTTGAAGGAGAATCCCAAATTTGAGGATGCATTCGATACTGATCAGATAACAACATAGTTAGACAACCCGCTTGTTGGAAGCGCTCAGAAAAGGTTTCTACTATACTGCAACATGCCTGCTGCCTGGCTAAATTACTGTTACAGGCCGCTGCTATGGATCCCTGACAAGAACACACCTCGTAGCACCCAACGAAAGTGGAGGTAACACGCCTGCTTCACTAGCTTGAAGCTTCATCTAAAACCACGCGAGCAGGGTAAGAACTCAGATCAAAAGTCCCAGATAAAAAGAATATTGCGGCCAGGAGAAAACAACGCACACACGCAGCAAGGAGAAGAAATCAGAGTAGAAAGAATAAATCCAACCCAACCAGGTATGCGGCGAGTAGGTAAGAAGGAGTACAAAAAAATTCTTGCGCAATCACCAACCATCCACGCAGCTAACAACAAGAAAATCTGGGAAAGATTTGCTAAAGCAACTAAAATTAAAGTATGCGGCCCACTACCAAAAAGGGAAGAGATATTTCTTACCCACAGCACGTGGGATAAACCAAGCAGAAATGAAATAATTAAAGAAGTAGGTGGCCTTCATTCCCACAAAACGTACCCAACACTCATCCACCCATACGCATTGAATAAAAGAATCAAAATGAGATCAAGGTGAAGAAAATCAGGACTCCACCGACTCCCATCTCCCTCACGCAAGGTAGGAACATAATGGCCATTACGGTCTGTAGGTTGGTGGTTGGGAGGAGTCCAAACGCCATTTAAAAACCCCCAAAAAAAGCCTCCCCCTCCAATCTCACGCAAACATCATAGCTTAGATTTGAAGAAGTTAGTTTAGGAGGAAGACGAACCTCCCTTTATTTCTATTATTTATTTATTTTATTTTATTTTCTAACACAAAAAGGTTCCACAGCTAGGTATCTTTTAATAATTACATCTAAAAGTAACTTGTAAATACTTTAATATTCCAATAGAACTCTTTTTAACAAACGACATTAAGCATTCTATAGATCGAAGGCACGACAGACAAAAGAAGAAGAAAGGGTGCTAAAAAAAATAACTTCGCAAATAGGGTAAAAGCCACCTAACGATAGAAAAGGGAGCTCAATTCAACATTCAATGACACACAATAGGACAAGGACGTAACAACGAAAGTCGATGCCGAATAGGGCATTACATGAAAAGTCTTTGAATACACCATATTGGTGCTTGACACTTCAACAAGTTGATTCACCTCAGTTGTGGGTCATTTCACAACATTACCTCCTTGATATTGGTTGCTCCATATGTGCACGACTACCAAGCTAAAGCTTGTTATGATTTGTACATAATTTGTTCATTTTCTATAGTGTCGTGACATCATTTCATACATCCAACCAAATGTTTGAAGGTGAATTATATGCACTTTTATAATCCAGAATAAAAATAATATCACATGTGGTAAAATATAATTTGTCATAGGTATGTGATAATTATGGGGAAAATCTTGTTTATCATTGAAACATTAAGAGTCATTCTTTAGAGATGTTATTTTTTGTGTCTTCCACAAATTTTTGTATTGTCTTGTCAAAGCCAAGTTAGTGTCAGAAATAAGTTATTTGTGAACTCGATACATTTTTAGTGTAACCCGACATCCATATTATGGGGGTAAGATGAAGACTATTTCATTTTTGATGATTTTTTTGAAGACCATAAAGAAGGAAAAAGTTGCTAGTTTTTGCGGCTCCACCCCTTGACATTACCCTATACCGTGATAGGGAGCGCACCCAGGGTGCTACCTCAGGACCTTGCAAGGGGCATCGCCCCTTAATCCCGCCAGGGGATTCTACCCCCAGACCCATACTTTGGAATTTCATAGCCAAAGAAAAAATTCGCGAAGATGATGCGATGATGAAAGAGGTGCAAATTTGAGATTCAAATTCCATCTTGTTGGGTAAATAACATACCACTTAGAGGATGGAGGAAACAAAGGTAGGAGGGCGATCAATGTCCTCAAGTTAGTCACTATCTTAGAGGCCACATTTTATTTTAGTGACACCTTTTGGATTTCTTTATGTGTGTTTAAAAATAAAAACAAAACATATAATTCTTGCTCATGTAATTTGTTGTTCATGTGTGCTATATGGATTTTATTTTTCTCCTCTTGGTATGATGATGTAGAGACTAAAGAAGGAAGTGTTCTTGATATCTTGATTAATTCACTTGATGTGAACTGGTTGATGGGTCCCTATTCATGGATGATGTAGTTCTACCATCAAGGTTATGATTGAGACCATGTGCAAGCTACAAAGAAACTTGCTGCTTAGTTAAAGGTGGTACTTTCTGCTATGTTCGTCCTAATGGGGGGAATATAAGAAATAATATGGTTTGTAGTCACATTGGTTAGTTGTATATTGATGTAATTCATTTGTATATTTGTATATGAGTTATAACAACTCACATAACACTAGTTATAATTCCACCATTTTAGCACTTGACTCCTTATTCTAATGAGATGTAGTGCCTATATATTTGTATCATTGTTTACATAAATTATAATGAAGGTTTTGATTCTGTAAAACTATATAAAAATTTCAAAACAAAAAATGGATAAAAGAAACCTTACTTCTCCTATGCTTTATGACTGCAACCATCTAAGGGACAGTGGTTCTATCTTACCACCTTTGCTTCATATGAATGTACTTCTCGACATCTTAGCTCTTACCTTGTGTCAATGATGTCAACAACCTATAATAGATGTTTATCTATGACATATTATAGTTTTACAAATTCCATGTAGGTGTGACCCTCATAGGACACCTATGCCCTCTAATTTACACCAAAATCTTGTGGTTATCATGACTATATATGACCCACAACTAAATGACATAGCTATTGATGATTCTAACTATTATAACACATAAGATTAGTTCTTTGATTCCGATAAGGACATACTATATTTTATCTCTCCTAATATGATACTTACACCTATGAACAATAACCATCCACTTGCTACACATATATATCATTACAAATATTGCTCTTGAATGTACACACATTATAAACACTTTAATTCATTGATTCACACATTCTCCATGAGTTCTTAACTAGGGAAAGATCCAATGATGTATCACATTTTCTCACATGTCTTATGTGATTATTGAGAGAAAAATCTACCAAAGAACCCATCACAACCCGACGATGCACTACATTTTCTCAATAGTCCAATGTAATTTTAAGGGAACAATTTACTGAGGATCCTATCATTACCCAATAATGTACTATGTTTTCTCATTGGTACGATGTGATTGTTGATGGAAAAATTTACTCAAGACCCTATCACTACCCTATGATGCAACACATTTTGCTCTAATGTGATTGTTGAGGGAAAAAGACTACTTATGACCCCACCTTGTCTTTTTGTGTTATTTCTAGCCACTTCCCTAAGATGTTTAGTCGTGCATTCTCACATATTATTCCAAAAATGTAAAAAACAATATAACATTACAAAAACACAAAATCAGGGCATACATGCAACATACATAATACTTACCTAGATTTGATCCTTTTGATCATTTTTATTAGCACTTTAAAGTGCTCTAGTACTTTCAATTCATAAATGTCATTAAGTGGTTAAAACCTACGGACAACATGCACATTACTACTTTGGGGGCATACTAATGTTGGGAGTATTTTACATACCAAGCTTACTTTGATAACATCGTTCACACATTACATATTCTTACATCCTTATTTCCCTACCACATTAGGGGAATCCATACACCGGTGACATCTATACATATGAGCTTATCAAAATCGCTTCTCTTTGAACTAGTCCATTGCATGTAATATATTATAATAGTACTCATGAAACATGTTGCGCCTTATTTTCATCTGATGATCACATCATTTTCTTTTAAACATAGAATCGACTATAATTCATAGTTAGTTTATTATCAATAATATTAACCATGGGATCCTTTTTTTTCTATCCTTAATTGCTCACACGAAACTATATAATTACATGATTGATTTCTCACATGACACTACTTGTTTACACACTTAATTACTTACACAATGCAACTTGTTTATATGATTTTTGCTCACACGATGCTACTTTATTGCATGATTGATTGCTTACATTACACTAATTATGTACATCATTACTTGTTGTATGACATTGCTTGACTTGATTGTTTTCTTCATTTGTAAGTTACATTCCTTGGCTTCTTTAGTACATTGATGGATTTTCCTACTCTTTGTTCTGCATATTACATGCTTTGATTGATGTGTGACATTAATTGTCTTGAATTATTCATGCATTTGTATGTTGTATGAAGCTTATTAATATATTCCATTTTTTTTTTACTTTGGATACTCCATACACTTAGGTGGTTACTATGTGATCCTATACGCCTTTCTTGCTTTAGACACTTGTTGGAGTTATGATATTGATTGCTATGTCTACTCTATGTAATTATATGCTATGTGTTGTGCTTAATATTGCTTTTATGATATTTACTGTGGTTTATTTATACACTCGTATGATATAAGTTGTGTTTTCTTCATACACTTGTATGTTCTATGCCATGTTTGATCATTTACACAAATGTTTGTGCATGCTTTCCATTTCCTATTCACTTTATGCTCATCTACATTAGAGGAACACTGCCCCTCCTACTTCGCATGACAAAAACTTATTATATTCTTAGAAAAAACAAAATATCCTATGATACATTTGTTGTTACATTCCACCTACATCCTTGATAGGATCACCCATAATATTACATAATTGCTTCTTTATCGAGTTATTTTTGTTATACACACATTGATATGACATGCTTAACTTACAAAACACATTTCTTTGCTACACATTGTGTTTTATACACATTGATTGACATATATGGATTATTCACATACTTATTTGACACACGCTAGTTGATTGCATTATCATCTCTATGTTATGTGATTGGTTTACATTAATAATTATTTATCGAGCGTGATCTCTTCTTACACATTGGTTTGTTAGCAACTTGACTAATAAACCACTATTATGACACATTACTCTTTGAGCTTTATATGATTACACACTATGATTGAGATCATATATTCTTACACATTTCCCCGTGCATATTTATTTATCATGACGTGACTTGTTACACCTTTTTTACTGCATACTGTTTGCTAGATTACATGATTATAACATTGCTTGTTACACACTACTATGTGCACATTTTTTTGGTAGATTACATGAATATGACAATGTGTGTCACACATTGGTCCATGCATGTTTGTTGTTTTTTTATTTTGTTACAGAACATGTTTATCATTACTAACTATACGATGTTTATCATTTTTTTGATATAGACTAGCTTTATATCACTTCTTGTTGCATGTTTGTTCTTACACATGTAAGATAACATTGGACACTACTAACACTGGTCAAGTCTGTTACATATTGCCAATAATATTTCTTTACAATGGTCATTTCATTTCATGGTGCATCATGTCATATTTTAGGTCAATATGGATCCATTAGGTGCCGAGTCATGTATTGTTATCATGTTACTTATCCTATCACTACTATGTCATATTGTTGAATATTGCTAGAAAAATTTCATAATAGGATTCATTCATTTGATGATACATACATATTATAAATCTTACAATAATATTATCTTCTAATATATTTTTTTGTGCTTGATTTTAAAAAGCTATCATGAACGCTAATATGACATGTTTACCCCTATGTTCATACGCATTTTTGAATATAACATTACTTTATCTCTCAAATTCTACATAGTACTTGTACTAATAAATTATTTATCTTATGAAATATACTCATTTTACCATGTTAGTTGATATACTAATTGTGGTTTATATCATTGATCATATTGGTACTACACTTTTCCATGATTAACACTTTCTCTTTTCAGCTAATTTAACTTTTACAATATACCTTATCATAAAAGGGTGTAATATTATGAGGTTTTCTAATATCTTCATGTGAATTTCAGAAAGAGTGCTTCAAATGACACCATATTATGATATACACATGTTTATTACCTCGCAATATCTTTATGACTATTACATCACACATTTTATATGGCTTCACTTAGTAGGCCTAATTATTGCAAATGGTTACACATGGCTTCACTCAATAGGCCTAATTATTTTAGATGGTTTTTACGCTTCACTTAGTAGGCCCAATTATTGTAGATGGTTCATAGAATTCAATTAGAAGGCCAATTATTGCAGTTTTATTTATATTTGGTTACTCTACCTTCACATACAATGCCAAGGGAAAATAAGTGTATATAATTTGTTGGTAAAATATTTTATTAGGGGACAAAATATGCAATTTCATCAACGCTTGCGAGAAAAAGTCACTCCTCTTGGGAATGAGGAGGCTCACATTTATTTAAAGTTGGATAACTATGTATAGTAGACTAATATCTGGGGTGGATAGAGGTTAGGGAATGTGTAGAAACACCCTTTTTACGACTAAAACAATATTTGAGAGAGAGGGAAAATTGTAGATAGGTGAGGAGAGAGAAATGAGAAGGGGAATTATATTGATGATATGAAGACATATTTCATCAACTATAATTCATAGGTGATTTCAGTTTCAATAATAGGAAACATGCAAACACAACACAACATCATAGTGAAACAAATAATACAAGATAAATACAAAGCCTAATCAATATATATATTTCAAAAAGAAGGCACAAATATTGCATATTCTAGTATGTTCTTGCGACAAGATGTGAATTGATAAAAATTTCTTAAATAGGAAATAGAGGAATACAACTTGCTAAAGAGGGAAAAAACCGATCCCTTGGAATCAAGAGAGTATTACAAATTCTATCCAAAACAAGTGACTCTTCACATTCTCATGTGAATTTTCAACTTAAAGTGCAATCTCAACAAAGAAATATTAACTTGAAATGACTTAAGTCACTTTTACAAAAGTAGTTTCTCAACATAGAAATAAAATGTTAGAGAGATAAAATGTGATTAAATGAAGACGATCCAAGATGAAGTTCTTCCCTCACTTCATTTTGGAGATGAATACTGCAACTGAATAATATCTTCCTCAACTACTTCTCTAATCAGGGCATGTCTTATAAATGATGCTCCAAAAATTATTTGGAATGATCATATTTTTTCATGTCTTGAAATCTCTCTTTTAACTCTTCACCTCTGCGAGCAATGATAGGTTGCATGGATCAAATATTTGTCACAAAAACAATCTCTTATCTCTCACATGAGCAAAAACTCATCTTAGGATCATCATGAAGAATGTACCCATACCACGCATGCCCCAAACTTGGTAGCCATGAGCTCTCTTGCATTTTTATGGTATTAAATATTCACAAGAATCCTCGGCGACAACATAAAAATCATTTGAAATGTAAAAACTTCCTCTTTGTGAAATGGAAGCAAAAAATGAATGAATAGACAATGTATTCTTAAAGATTATGAGCACTCCCTGTCATTTCTCGTGAATGGAAAATGGCGAGGAGATCGAGAATACACCAAGACCATGTTTCCCATCATGAAATCCTTTGATTGATTCAACTAGATACTTCATGCTCAACAATCTTCTTGTGTAATTTGACTTTGATTAGCAAAATCTGTGTTCCACATTATTGTCTCCAATATATGGGTATTTGGAAACCAAGACCAAGTTAGGTTCGTATCTGAAGTAATGGAGTTTTATTGTGTGAGTTTTTGGTATCACCTGCCTGAAAATGATAGTGGATTTTATAGGGACAAATGAAATGGGATTCCCAATCACTTTACGGGAATTTAGGATTTTTAATGGTTTTGCAAGTTGAATTCTTGTTTAGGAAATTACAGGGGAAAAAAAATTCCAAATTAGATGTGACTCAATTTTTTGGAAATCTATTTCCGAGATGAATATATTCTCTAAATTTGGCGGCAATCATTTATTAGAAACAATGGGAAATGATGAAATAGTTTTTAGCTAAGAGACATATTTAAAAGATGGGTTTTAATGGAGCATGGGAAACAATTCAGTTCTTCATTTCAGGGGAAATACACATACACATGAATTTGTTTGTTATTCTTTGGAGAGGTATGGTGGAGGGGAAACAACACTTTGAATTTGAGGAAGATCTCTCGTGGGGTTTTGGAGAAAATAACAAAACAATTTTTAGTGCAAATAGGGGTTTTAAGTGTTTTGGAAGCAAAAGATGGTTTTACTTGCAACTCATGAATATATTCAGCTTAAAACATGAACGATATCTCAAAATGAAGGTTTTTGTGAGGAGATATCATTAACAAATTTTGAGAGGTTTCCTTCATGTGGTTTTTGGGAAATGATCAAATCAAGTATGAGTGGTTTTGCTAAAAAAAGGTTTTAAAATATATCATGGAAAATAATTCACACAACCATATGCTATGTTCTTGATATCAATGTAAAGTCATTTTTGAGAGGCTGATGTGGTCAAAATTTGAGAGGGATTTAACCAAGGAATCAAGAGATATGAGCAAAACAAGGTTTGAGCAAGCTAGGGCATACAAGTAGTTTTGATGGACATGTGAGGTTCAAAAAACAAGATTTTTTGGTGGTTTTATATGCTAAACTTCACCTTTTATTTGGAGTTGTGTTTTTGGAGGGAAGTGGAGATTCAAATATGACTTGACATGGAGGTGGAGATTGGTTTTATAAATGCAAAGTGGAATGTGCACCCACTAGGGCAAGCTAGGGCATACAAGTAGTTTTGAAGGACATGAGAGGTTCAAAAAACAAGATTTTTTGGTGGTTTCATATGCTGAAATTCACCCTTTTTTGGAATTTTTTTTTTAAGGGAAGTGGAGATTCAAATATGACTTGACATGGAGGTGGAGATTGGTTTTATAAATGCAAAGTGGAATGTGAACCCACTTTGCAATATCCACCTCAAAAATGTGCCTCCATTAGGATTGAGAACACTTTGGTGGTGAAATTACACCTCCAAAGTGCACCTAGTGAAAATGGGCTTGAAAATTGTGCCTATAGGGGAAGAGGTGGCACACACACATGTAAAAGCTTCATATTTTGTCTTTTTTCTCATTACTTTTGACCTTTTTTATCCACCAATGGGAGGGAACACATTTTGGAAGGAGGAGTTTAAAAATGGAGATTACAAAGTGCAATGCAAAAAAAGGATGCTAAGCTACCAAAGCATGCCAATGCACTTGATGACATCATCATGTCAACGAACAATTAAAATGTGGATTTTTTTTTTGGTTTAGGATCCAAATTTAACCTTTTTGGGGTGTATAATATATGAATTTGACTAGAAACAATAAAAATAATCCAATGAAAGAAATCAGAAACTTCGAAAATGAGTTCTTCTTGAATTTTTAGTCAGTTTACAACTTTTACGTAGGAAGGTGCACTAGTGGGTTGACTTGTTGTAGGAGTTTCAGACAAGTAAGAACCAAAATAACACTTGGGGGTCATGAAGGGGGGGGGGTCACTGTGCTTTAAATTGACATTTTTTTAGGCTCTTGACTCCACCTGAGGTTCCTGAAACATTTAGTCCAAGTTTCATTGCATGGAAAGACCACCGTGCCTCAATGTTAGGAAGGTTTCCACTTTTTATGTTCCTAGGACTATTTCTTACATATTCCATCATGTAGTAGACCCTGTAATATTTATGATGACTATGATTTGAGTTCTCAACACCACCCATAATTCCTAAAACATTTCCCATAAGTTTACCCTTCTTTAATGTTTCCACACTCATTTTCCTCAAAAATTACATAACGAGAAAGGTTTCTTGTTGGCTAGATTTTCTGCATACATGAAAACCTAGGCAGTCATGAGATAAATCTCCCTCATTTACTGGTGAGGTTCCCATGTAATATTTGTCAATTAAATATGCTAATATCTATTTGTGGGTATTACTTTAACCACGCATCTCATGAACCATAGCTGTATAGTTTTGTAGCAAGTAAGCAGCTGTTAAAGAAAGGAAATATCTGATGAAGAAGAAAATAATAAAAACACAAGAAAGAAAGAGGGAAGATGTGAAACCCAATCAATAGATTATAGCGTTGATTTCATGCACATAGAGAGAACAAATAGATATTATACTTCAGAATTATAAGAAAAGGGAACTTCCAGATCTAGATCTAGAATAACACAAAGTTTATGAATAGATCTAAGACAGAAAGTTAGAAACAAAATGCACTGTCAACACAAAGTTCTCCGGAAATATGCTCCTTTCTATTCCTTTGATTTAAATAACTATAAGGGGTTTCAGCACAAAGTTTGGAACACAAGAATGTAACTTACAAATTCTGATTATTAACCCGAAGGTTCTTCCTCTACTTATAGAATGTAGAAGGGAAATTACAAATGGGAAACTTAACTGAACTAGAACATAAACAAGAAGTAAAGATAACATCTGGTAATCATCTTCCTTTAATTCCTCTCTAAGTGACATGCATTGGGCTCTATAGTCAAAATTATACACATCTGTCACTTAACTTATAGAATTGTTCCACACAACTTAAAGTAATGGTTTTCAAACCAATAACTTTAAAGTTTCAAAATTACATTCGGGAACGTAGAAATAGAAGAAGAAAGAGTAGAAGAAGAAAGATCTACTAGGTGTAACATCTACATTTTCTTTTTGCTTTGATATTGAATATACTTGTCGAACATGTAATTCAACAACTTCCCATCTGTTTTAGCCACAACTTCTTTTTCTATCCTAAATTACATCAAGCCTTCATTCAAAACCTCGATGCATGCTTCCACATATTTCAAGCTAGGCCCGAACTTCTTAATGTCTGACTGCAACGTTATCAGCTTGCTGATGTAAGAAAGGCCTAATAGCTCCATCAATGCTCTCTTTCACCATAAGAAGAGATCCTTTCAGGGAATCAAACACTTTGTTAGGAATGGTTCTTTTGTATGAAGAAATGTTCCTGATCACTTCCTCATTGGTGAAAGCAATGACATTGTCTGATAGTGATGAAGCCATACTCTCAAGAACTCGCATTCTTTTCAGCATGATTATGAAGATCTTCAAGCGGAAAGAATATGCAAACTCAAGTTGCTTCCCCTTTTCAACCGATCCATCAGGCACAATTCGTTTTGTAGTCAAAACCTCCCTCAACAACTTGTTTATCTTGACTAGAGTACTCAGGTTACTTTCAACTAATGTGTTCATGTCCATTATGCTCGTCACTAGTTGCTTCAGCTGAATCGATACATCCTTCATAACCTTTAGACGGGCACCTTCCTGAGTTGTACAGAAGTTTGGCAAATGATTAGATTCTTCCATTCATCGATAGTTTTAACTTGGTTACCTACACCTTCCACTTCCTGCATTAGATGATCACTCACCTGATTATGTGCTAAAATTGGCTGAGTGGAAGATTTGGCAACTTTGGCAATAATCTCGCACAACTGAGACACCTGCTTTTAAAGTTCAACTTTTTTTGCCTTTTAATTGTCAAGCCTAAGGAATAAAGCATTTATCAATGTCTGCATGTCTTGCTTCAATCCTTCAGTAGTGGCTTGACCTATGGGCACTTTGGTCATTGTTATATCCACTGCCGTGAGATCGCCCTTCTTCTTTCCTTCTACTAGAATTGATACCTCAATGAAATTCTATCGTGACTCCTCAATAATTAATATCGAAGTCACCTTAGCAACTTTAGGTCTCCTGTCTTTTCCACCCAAACTCAAGAGTAGCTTCAAGTCATGTTCCTCCAAGTTTATCTCCTCTCTAGCCTCTGGGACCAACTGTGAAGCCAATCACTTTGAGAAATTGCTTCTCGGAGAATGAAAAGTTGCCGAATGTACCACTATATTGTGCTCTGGTTCCTCTCCATCCGAAATTGCTATAGTGTCATGGCTACCATCCTCTGTATTGTCCAAAGACAAAGCTCTTTCAAATTCTTCCATCTACAACTTTAGCATTTCTTCAGGAAGAGGTGCTAATCAGAGTGGTTGAGGAGAAAGCACAAATGTTGCTGGATTCAATGGAGGAACAATAGTATCTTGTTGAGGTGAAAAAGTTGGTGAAGTACTTGACGTTGGAGAATTTGGAACTAGCACCATAGCCGTAGAAGTGAACTTTTCCCTCGAATGAGACTTCTTGTGCACTTTAATATTTTCAGGCCTTCTATTGCTTTATCCCTCGTGCTTCCTTTTGATGGAATCTCTTGTGCTGAGGTTGCCTGTGATCTGATTCATTAAATCTTCATCAAGGTAATACCCCTTTATCAGCAACCAGTTCGAAGTATTGACCAGAACAACGAAAGACCTCTCCTCGATCGTGTGATAGCCACCAATGTTCTCTTGGAGTACAACTCTATCCTCTCCCACCTGATGGTATGTGTCAAGTAACATAGACCCATCATTTGTAAGATACACAGGTATCTATGCTAATCCATAGTTAAACACTTTTCGCGTTGATAACATGCTGAAGTATTTCTTCCTAACTTCGTACTCGCTTCTGCACTTCATCCAGAAATATTCTAACAAAGGCACGTGCATGTATTCCTGAGAGATTGTCTTCCTTGCCACCCCATATGGATCAAAGTTCAACCGTGCTAGGAAGAACTCATGCTCATACTCAGAGAACATCTCCGCTTCAATTCCTCTAGCTTTGTGAATGCTCTGACAGCTGTAATAGCCTACTATGATTGGGAAGAAGCTTGTAGACTTGTGTTGTTTCAACTATAGGTCATGTATCTCCATGAGATGTCTGCTCAACTCTATGATGAAAAATCTGTCGCTTGGATATCTGGGCAGTTTGATTGGTTCTCCCGAAACTCCGGTGACCTTGAGGTATGTAAAGTCTACAAACTGGATGAAGATACTGCCAATTTGGGATACAACTTCCCAAGCTTCCTTGCTTACCCCGTTGGTCTTCAGATCACCATTCAGCCTACAAATGAATCCATAGAAGAATCCATCACTGACCACCTTATAATATTTATTGCATGCAGGCACAATAAGCTACAGATAACACTCAAAAATAGGATCCTTTGAGAGTACGCACTGTCTATCCAGCTTGGAGAAGATACCTTGCGAGGCTGCTACATATACCAAATATGAAGTCATCTTGAAGCTGTAAGTCCACCTCACACTCCGGATCTGCTCATCGATGTTGTCATTGATGATTTCCGACCAATTGATTATAGAATATGCTTTGTTGATCTCAATGGTCCTGATGAAGGCATACATCCATGAGCGGAAGTTGTGAGCGTTAGCTTTGCCATTTATCTACATAGAAATTTGGTAATGCCATCCTCCTCCTGCACTAGATTGGCTCGTGGAGGAGTCCTCGGGAATTTTGATGGAGATCTAGGATTCTTCATATATTTTTTGTTCATTATGCCCATATAGTCAACTTTATGCTTCTCCCATCTACTGCCAGCGTCCAACATGCTGATAGTAGTCACTACCTATTGTGTTGGAATCTTCATACAATAATTGATAAACCTTGCATCCATTCAGATTATTGTCTTCCCCGCATCATCCCGGATTGATCTGGATAGTGGATGGTACGACGTTGCACACTCCATGACAAATTTTGGCAACTCAGCTATGAATGGGAATGCTGACAACTCGAATGATTCCACTACTTTTAACTTCCTGCTTGAGAGAAGTCTTTCCAGCTCTGGCTCTATCAATCAATTCAGAAAGAGGTTCTAGGCCTAGATCTTATGTCTCTGATATCATAAAATATGGCAGTAATGCATGATTCCGTTGAGCTTTCTCTTTCATCCCACTTTGCTATGGTTGGATCTATCTTTATCTGAACAACTCTTTTTCTTTTTATTTGGCCAAAATTCTTTACAACTGGTGCAGATCTAGGAATTTCTTTAGATTCAGAAGGATATACTCAATGTATCTGACATTGATTTAAGCTCCCTTTCAATTATATAAGTACCTCTAATGAATACCTGTAATTAATTTAGACAAAGAAAGTAACCGGAACATGAACACTTGATTTTTATCATAAAAATCTGCATATAAAGCCCACTACCCTAAAATTTGAGGCTTTGCTTGCATGCAAAGAAAGCATAAATATTTTCAAATTCACCTAAGAACCTGTACCACTATAAAGATAATTAACCAAGCCTAAAACAAGCTCCTCCTTTCCTAGGCACCAAACCTCGAAGCTTTCCGGTAGTGAAAAACACTTCTTTGAGCAAAAATCCTCCTCCTTTGGGTGCCGAAACTATCCGAGGCTGCATTCCTTTGCTAGAAGAATTAATTAATGCATCATTATGACAGCCCATGCTTATACAACCTTCATCATTCTATAATTAACAATTGTCTCTTATATTCCTAGAAATTAATTAATTAATAAGCATGCTTTTCTCTCCAATTTGGGTGCCTATTTTATGCATGCTCATGGCTGTCATTAAATAAATAAATTTATTTTATTTTTAGCCCTCTACTTTCACTTAACATCATGCTTTGACCTTCTAGTTCTGCATGCACCAAAATTAGGAATAAAAAACCATTAATAAATACTTCAAAAAGCATTATTTATCCTCCAAATGGGTCGCACTTTTTAGCATGCTTTAGGGCTGCATTAAATAAATTAATTTAATTTATTTTTAGCATTCTACTTCTAGTCTTCTTTGACTTCTCTTTATGCATTGACTTTTCCTCATCCTTGGGCGCCAAAATTGGAAGGGAGACTATTAATAAATGCCATTAAATAAATTAATTAATGCTCTAAAGGGGTTGCACTTTTTGGCAAAGGTTGATTTCTATATTTAAAAGTCAATTTTGATGGGATTATTCACCCTGCATGGCAGCTCCAAAAATCCCATCATCCACTTAAGTTGTTTGACTTCCATAATGGGATTTTTTACCCTACAAGGCAGGTAAGAAATTCCCATCAATGCCTTAAGTGATTTTTCTTTATTTCACAATGGGAATTTTCACCTTGCAAGGCAGGTAAGAAATTCCCGCCTGCCTGCTACCTCTAATTTTTCCATCATGACTTAAATGACTTTGCCTTTCATGGAAAAAAGTACCCTGCAAGGCAGGTACAAAAATCCCGCCTACCTGCTTGCAACCAAAAATCCCACTGCATCTTAAATCCATCCATTCCCAAAAATGTGACTTGTCCAAAAGAAGCCTTTTTTATGCATGACTTCATCTTTTTAAAGAGAACATGACTTCCTGAGGCTGATCCCTTCTAACATGGCGGCCGTAGATGATCTCCAGATACTCCGGGTGAGAAAACAAATTGTACTAGTGAAGGAATTGACCTAGGGGAATTTCACAGAGAAAAATACGAGAAAAATGAAAAAAAATGCAAAACATTGCCAAAAGTCACAGATAAAGCCCAGGATCCATTCCTGGTGAAAACCCCACTGGTATATGTGAATATTGACATGTAAAATTTCAATAGGGCTAAACCAGAGCACAATTTACTTCAAACGGGGCTCAAAATAATTAAATAAAATTTTCTCGCAGACAAAACTTGACGAAGGGATAAAACAATTTTTGGCATCTGGGTATTTGTCGAAATTGGCTCCTATGATTCACTGGGAATATCTAAACGCAATACATGCATCTTCTGGCAATAAAAACACAAAATGACCCGCTATTTTAAAAGTACAATTTTTTTTACATGGGGTAGTCTCAGATTTCAGGGTGAAATCTGGGGACACCAGTCAGCTCCGTCTATAGACATCTTTACCTCTGTCAAAATAACAAGGGTAAATATGAGATCCCAGCATCTCTAGTTTTGTATCTTGTCCTTTGGGCTCAGGGTCAGGCAAACAAAAATGACACAACACAGAAAAACAAGGAAAAATAAACAAAGTTTTATTTATATACATACAGGTTTTACCCTGCTCTTTTATGTCCGGAACAACTTCAAGTGTTGCCCATTGAAAGGAAATGACAATTCAACTCCATCCTGATGAGCAAGAATGAAGCTATCAGCTCCAGTGATTTTTTTAATCACAAAAGGCCCTTTCCATAGTGAATAAAATTTCCTGTGCATGCCTTTTGTTTCTCTTCTTTTGTCCCATAAAAGGACCTAGTCATTGATCTCAAACTTTCTTTCCCTAGCCTTTTTGTCAAAGATCACCTTCACCTTCTTTTGATGCTCTGACAATCTATTTGCGACTTGAGCCTGTACCTCTCGTAATTTAGCCAGATACATTATCCTTTTTTCAATAGCATCAGTGAATGTGGAATCCTTCAGGGCTTTAGAAATTTGTAAGGCAGGTCAATTCCAAGGTAAGAGGCAAGCTTTGTGTCTCTTCCATATAACAGCTGAAAAGGGGACATGCCTATAGCCTTCTTTGGTGTAATCCTATCTGCCCATAGTGCATCAAACAACTTCTTGTGCCAAGTTCTTTGATTTTTCAGTTACTAACTTTGCACACGATAGTCACCAGATTTTTATTACTTGATTCAGCCTGGCCATTCCCTTGTGGATAGTAATTGGAGGAATGTACCAGCTGTATCTCATGAGTGTAGCAAAAATCAACCAGCTCCTCAGAAGAGAAATTTGAATCGTTGTCTGCTACAATTTTATTGGGCACACCAAACCTAATAACAATATTTTCTTTTATAAAATTACACACCTCCATGGAAGTGGCGTTCTTAACAGGAATGGCTTCTACCCACTTACTGAAATAATCAGTAGCTGTCAGAATATAATGATGACCAACACTAGAGGCCAGGTTGAGCATACCAATAAAATCCATGCCCCATTGCTGGAAGGGTTCTTCAATTACAACTGGTTTTAAAGGTAATGCGGGCAATTTTACACCCAACAAAGTGTTGGCATGCTTGGCACTTAGACACCCACTCTGCAGTATCTTGAAAAAGTGTGGGCTAGTAATACCTTGCTCGAAGGATCTTGTGAGCAGTGACTCGGGCTAAGAAATGACCACCACAAGCCATGTTATGAAATTTTTTTAAGAGTTGATCCTATTGAGCTTTATCTACGCATTGGAGAAACACACCATCAATTCCTCTTTTGTATAAACCATTGTCTCAAAGAACAAAATATTTGGACTTTAGTTTAATAGTATGTTTCTCTTTTCGAGAAAGTTGATCCGGGCATTCTCCATAAGTCAGAAAATAGGCAATGTTACTGTACCACTCTTCCACCAGATCTATAAAAAGGACCATAGGAAAATCTTGATCTACCTCTGGTGTTGTTGCTTTCATCTCAGTCATCAATTCACACAAACCTCTTCCTCGAACCAGCTTTGTGGGTTTGATATCTAGGTCATATTCTTGAACTTTCATCACCCATGTGCCTCTTAACAACCCTAACTCTTGTTGGGTGAGAATAGATTTCACTGCAGTATCTGGAACCAGGACCACAATATGTGAGGAAAGAATATAGTACCTGAATGCCTTACATGCCTTTACCACTGAGTATGCATTTTTTTCCATTGGAGTGTATTTCAACTCATAAGATTTTAAGGCATGCTCATGAAAGCAATCGGAGCTTCTACATCCTCCTGATTCTTCTGCATCAAGATTTTTTACATTGTGTGTTCAGAGGAATAACAATAAAGAATAAATTCTTTACTAAAGTCAGGTGAAACCAAGATTGGGGTTTTTGACAAGGCCTCTTTAATTTTCTCAAACACTTCCTTCCCTTTGCTGCTCCATTTGAAATCATGTGTCTTCTTCATCATATTTGAGATATGATGAGTTATCTCAACAAAGTCAGGGATGAATCTCCTGAGAAAATTAAATTTACCAAAGAAAGAGTGAACTCCTTTTTTGGATGTTGGCAATGGCAAATTCTGAATAGATTTGACACATTCCAGATCTATCTTAGTTCCTTCCTTTGAGATAATATGCCCTAGTAGCTTTCCTTCTGTTACATCAAAGATAGATTTCTTAGGGTTCAGAGAAATACCATGTTTGCGGCATTGGATGAAAACCTCTTCCAGATTTGAAATGTGCACACTTTTGTTCTTGGAAAAGATTGTCAGATCATCAAGGTATACAACTATGCTTACATCCTTGAGATGAGAAAATGCTAAATCCATAGCTCTTTGAAACATAGCTCCAACATTGATCAAACCGAAAAGGCATTTTCTAATAAGAAAAAGTTCCCCAAGGTGTAATGAATGTCATTTTATATTGATCCTCCTCAGCCACCTTGACCAGATTGTAGCCTGAGAAACCATCAAGCATGGAAACATTTCAGATCCAGTAACAACCTACAGAGTGTGATCCATGATGGGATTGGGTAGTTATCTTTCAATGAGGCTTGATTGAGTTGCAAAAATCAACGCACAACCTAATCTTGCCACTCTTATTTCTCACAGGAACTATATTGGCTAACCATTCAGAGTGATGTATGAGATAAATTATCTTTGCATCTAGCAGCTTCTAGATTTCCACAAAGATAGTTCCTTAAATAGTAGGGTTATGCTGCCGCAGCTTCTCTTCTTTTGTTCTAGTTTTGATGGGATATAGTGTTGAACTTCTACAGGCTGATATGTCTTTAGATCCTAGTAAGACCAAGCAAAAACATCCATATATTTCTTAAGAATATTTGTAAAAGCTTCTCTTTCTACCTCTGAACAACACTTACCCAGATTTTCTAATTTAGGATCATTGCTTGCTCCCAAATTTAGTAATTGTGTATCGGAGGAAGAACCTTCCCCACTTTCTTCATTCTTTTTAAGCATCTGATCATGTTTGTCGAACATTTCCTCAAGAGATACTAAGCCTTTAGGAATTTTATTTCCCTTCAGCTGGATAATCTCTTGACTTCCTGAGACCTTTGCATCTGTTTCTCCCACAGTAGTTTGTCTTGGAGGTGAGTTGCTTCCCTCATAGTAGATCTCTTCGAAGTTGTCCTTTTGTTGGAGAAATGCAGTAATCTGCTTGTCATCATTAAAAACCTGCCATTGTTGGACGTTATCAGGAACCTTCGGGTGGAAGACCATCTCAACTTTGTAATCTCCCTGTCTAAAGAATGTGGGTGGCTGATTTGGATTTAATAAAGCTGCAGTCACTGCAAGTGAATCAGCTCTAGAATTTTTCTCTCTCAGAATATAGGATACTGAGAAAGCTGAAAAATCTAGGATAACAGAGTAGAATCGATCTCTATAATGCTGAAGTTTGTCCTTTTTGACTTTCTAGAGACCTCTTATTTGCTTAACAATCCACTCGGCATCTCCCTTTGCATGTAAGAGCTTGATTCCCATTGTTCTTGCCTACTCCATACCTAACAACAATGCTTCATATTCTGCCGTGTTAGTATTTTCGAACATTAACTTGAAGGAATGTGCATGCACCTTTCCCTCAACTAGATCCAAATGAACAACAACTACCATCAAATTCCAGGGACCAAACCTTATTATCCAGTTGATGTGGTTCTTGGATCACATGTTGAATTTCTTCTTTATCCATTTCTAGATAATAGACTCGGTGATCAGATTCTTGAAACAAGATATGAGATCTAGGATCTTTAAATTTTGATACCGTGTACTTGGATTTCTTCTTAGGTTATAACTTCTAATTAACTCCCTTGATTGGTATGTGTGCACAAGACCAATCCATCTTGACTTCTCTTCCTATCTCTTTACAGATTATTCTACTCAAAAGCATGCCATAAGACACTAGGATGTCTACTACAAGGATAGTCATCTTTAATTTCTTATCTGGGAATGAAGCAAGTACTTCCTATGCATCTTTGATTTTCCCAACCAGAGGCACTTTCCTTTCCATTGAATAGCATCTTCTGATGGTTTTTGTCAATGTGAGACCCAGGGCATCAACAACTTTGGCAGGCATCACATTGTCGGAAGCTCCAAAATCTAAAATGCAATTACTTTATTTATAACCATTAATAAGTAATGACACATAGAATGGCTTGATCCTTTCCTGATGTAGCAAGAGAAGAAGTAGAAGGAGAAGGTCTTGCAACCACATTATTTGAAGGAGTAATCTTTGGACTAGACAAGATACCCCGTGAAACATTATTTGTTGGAGTATTGGGACCATTACTTTGCACATACTTAACCAACCTATTTAGCTGATCAGGAAATGCCCTCAAATACTCAGCTTCTAACATCTGAACCTTGGTCTTTTTAATGTGATCAATAATGTCAAAAGCCTAACTTACCTCAGTTGGATGCACATTAGCCCCTTGCTACGAATTGAAAGAATTTGAATGCTTATCTTTGGGAGCTAATGAAGAAGGTAGCGTACTACCTCTTTTTAGGATAGTAACATCTGGCCCAGGATCTTCTCTTTCTCTTCTTTGGCCGCTTGTGGATGCTTCAACATTTTGGTGTGTTTGGGACCTTGTGAACACCACAAATGTGTGACCATCAAAATCTTCAAAAGATTCATAATAGCCCTCGTCAAATTCGTAGTCCAGGTAACCAATGTTGGAGTCTCCAGTGGGATCTACAAAGTCCTCATCATCAAATGATTCATCAATGCCAAGATCTTCTTCATTAGTTTCCAAGTTGTTCCTTGGAGCAGCTTCAATTGCCAACCACTGTGGTGCAGCAGTAAGTCTATTTTGATTTTGATTTTGACCATTAAAGGTTCGAGTAGGAGCTATTCTTGAAGGAGTCACATTTCCTTCTTGAGATATCTGCTTCTTGATTTGCAACATGTCGTTAGCCAATCTTTGCAGCAAAGGGTTGGAAGTACTTGAAGAAGCTCCATCGGCTTTGTGGGGTGATTGTCTGATTTTTCCAGCCATGATCAAGTCATCTTCAACCTCCACGACAACATTTTGTGCTTCTAGTAGATTCACAGGTCTTGCCCTTCGTAGTTGATATCCAACTTCGGGCAACAGAGTGTTTATAAAAAACATCTTTTGATTTTCATCACTTAGCGCAACAGAAGTGGGGATTTTATATAAAATCCTTTGGAACCTTGCAATAAAGTCCCACATGTTCTCATTTGGTTCCTTCTTTAACTGCGTCAGTTGAGTGATCAGTGCTAGCATCTTCTGCAGGTTTGAATCTTTTCAGAAATTACTCTCGCATGGACGCCCAATTTTTTATAGTTCCAGGGGCTAACCGATAGAACCATTCTCCAGCCAAATCATGTAGAGTCTCAATGAAAAGTCTAACTGAGACATCTTCATGCTCCACTGCAAGCACACCACAAGATATGAAGAATTCTGCCAAGTGATCATCTGGATTTTGCTTACCATCTCCAAAGAATTTTGGGAAATTTTTTTTGGATCCTTTAGGTAAATCGTGCATAGGTGGAGTCAAGTTCAGTGGCCCAAAAGCTTCTCCCCATGGGACAGGTACTATCTGGTTCTGATTCTGATTCTGCATGATGAATGGGGCACGTCTTCTCCTTGTGTAGACTTGGTGAATAATTCCAGCTGCCGGATTATGCTGAAGATGATCCGAATCTGGATGAGTGTGTACTCTTCTTCCTGGTGAGAGACTAGATCTGCGGCTTCTAACTTGAGGAGGATGATTGAAATTGAATTTCTCCTGCAATCTGAAGAAATGATCAGTCCTTCCTTGTGCCTTCATAGATCGGGTGAATGGACGTTCAACCAGGTTGAAAGTTGAATGGGAAACACTCTGATCTGCAAGAGATAAGCTTTGATCTGCAAAGATAGTTGTTCCCCAACGGAGTCACCAAAAACTGTTGGCTAGATTTTCTGCATAGCTGAAAACCTAGGCAGTCATGAGATAAATCTCCCTCATTTACCGGTGAGGCTCCCGTGTAAGATTTTTCAATTAAATATGCTAGTATCTATTTGTGGGTATTACTTTAACCATACAGCTCATGAACCATAGCTGTATAGTTTTGCAGCAAGTAAGCAACTGTTAAAGAAAGGAAATATCTAATGAAGAAGAAAATAATAAAAACACATGAAAGAAAGAGGGAAGATGTGCAACCCAATCAATAGATTACAGAGTTGATTGCATGCACATAGACAGAATAAATAGATATTAACATACAGAATTATAAGCAAAGGGAACTTTCAGATCTAGATCTAGAATAACACAAAGTTTATGAATAGATCTAAGACAAAAAGTTAGAAACAAAATGCACCGTCGACACAAAGTTCTCTGGAAATATGCTCCTTTCTATTCCTCTGCTTCAAATAGCTATCAGGGGTTTCAGCACAAAGTCTGGAACACAAGAATGCTGCTTACAAATTTTGATCATTAACTCGAAGGTTCTTCCTCTACTTATAGAATGTAGAAGGGAAATTACAAATGGGAAACTTAACTGAACTAGAACATAAACAAGAAGTAAAGATAACATCTGGCAATCATCTTCCTTTAATTCCTCTCTAAGTGACATACATTGGGATCTATAGTGAAAATTATACATATCTGTCACTTAACTTATAGAATCATTCCACACAACTTAAAGTAATGGTTTTCAAACCAATAACTTTAAAGTTTCACAATTACATCTGGGAACGTAGAAATAGTAGAAGAAAAAATATCTGCTAGCTGTAACATCTACATCTTCTTTTTGATTTGATACTGAATATACTTGTCGAACATGTAATTCAACAACTTCCCATCTGTTTTAGCCACAACTTCTTTTTCTGTCCTGAATTACAACAAGCCTTCGTTCAAAACCTCGATGCACGCTTCCACATCCTTCAAGCTAGGCCCAAACTTTTTAATATCTGACTGCAGCGTTACCAACTTACTGATAGAATCCATCGTGAAAGGCCTAACAGCTCCATCAATCCTCTCTTGCACCATCAGAAGAGATCCTTCCAGGGAATCAGGCACTTTGTAGGAATGGTCCTTTTGTATGAAGAAATGTTCTCGACCACTTCCTCATTGGTGAAAGCAATGACATTGTCTGATAGTGATGATGCCATACTCTCAAGTGCCCACATTCTTTTCAGCATGATTATGAAGATCTCCAAGTGGAAAGAAACTGCAAACTCAAGTTGCTTCCCCTTTTCAATTGATCCATCGGGCACAATTCATTCTGCAGTCAAAACCTCCCTCGGCAGCTTATTTATCTCGACCAAAGTACTCAGGTTACTTTCAGCTACTGTGTTCATGTCCATCGTGCTCATCACTAGTTGTTTCAGCTGAACCGATGCATCCTTCATAACCTTTAGACGGGCCGGCACCTCCCTGAGTTGTACAGAAGCTTGGCGAATGATTAGATTCTTCCATTCGTTGATAGCTTTAACTTGGTTACCTGCATCTTCCACTTCCTGCATTAGATGATCACTCACCTGCTTATGTGCTGAAATTGGATGAGTGGAAGATTTGGCAACTTTGGCAATAATCTCACACAACTGAGACACCTGCTTTTGAAGTTCAACTTTTTCCGCCTTTTCTTTGTCAAGCCTAAGGAATAAAGCATTTATCAATGTCTGTGTGTCTTGCTTTAATCCTTCAGTAGTGGCTTGACCTATGGGTACTTTGGTCACTGTTATATCCGCTGCCGTGAGATAGCCCTTCTTCTTTCATTCTACTGGAACTGATACCTCAATGAACTTCTACCCTGACTCCTCAATAACCAACATCAAAGTCACCTTAGCAACTTTAGGTCTCCTGTCTTTTCCACCCAAACTCAAGAGCAGCTGCAAGTCATGTTCCTCCAAGTTGATCTCCTCTCTAGCCTCTGGGACTGACTGTGAAGCCAACCACTTTGAGAAATTACTTCTCGGAGAATGAGAAGTTGCAGAATGTACCACCATCTCGTGCTCTGGTTCCTCTCCATCCGAAATTGCTACAGTGTCGTGGCTACCATCCTCTGTATTGTCTAAAGACAAAGCTCTTTCAAATTCTGCCATCTGTAACTTTAGCATTTCTTCAGGAAGAGGTGCTGATCGGAGTGGCTGAGGAGAAAACACAAATGTTGCCAGATTCAATGGAGGAACAGTAGTATCCTACTGAGGTGCAAAATTTGGTGAAGTACTTGACGTTGGAGAAGTTGGAACTAACACCATAGCCGTAGAAGTGACCTTTTCCCTCGAATGAGACTTCTTATGCACTTTAATCTTTTCAGGCCTTCTATTGCTTTCTTCCTCGTGTTTCCTTTTGATGGAATCTCCTGTGCTGAGGTTTCCTATGATCTGATTCATCAAAGCTTCATCAAGGCAATACCCCTTTGTCAGCAACCAGTTCGAAGTGTTGACCAAAACAGCGACAGACCTCTCCTCGATCATGTGTGGCAGCCACCAATGTTCTCCTGAAGTACAGCTCTATCCCCTCCCATCTGATGGTATGTGTCAAGTAACACAGACCCATCATCTGTAAGATCCGTAAGTATCCGTGCTAATCCATAATTCAAACACTTGTCGTGCTGATAACCTACTAAAATCTTTCTTCCTAACTTCGTACTCACTTCTGCACTTCATCCAGAAATCTTCTAACGAAGGCACATGCACGTATTCCTGGGAGATTATCTTCCTTACCACCCCATATGGATCAAAGTTCAGTCATGTTGGGAAGAACTCATGCTCATACTCAGAGAACATCTCAGCTTCAATTCCTCTGGCTTTGTGAATGCTCTGGCAGCTGTAATAGCCCACTGTGATCGGGAAGAAGCCTGTAGACTTGTGTCGTTTCGACTGTAGGTCATGCATCTCCACGAGCTTGTCTGCATCAACTCCATGATGACCAATTTTTCACTTGGATATCTGGGTAACTTGACTGGTTCTCCTGAAAATCCAATGACCCTGAGGTATGTAAAGTTTATGCAAACTAGATGAAGATACTTCCAATCTGGGATACAGCTTCCCAAGCTTCCTTGCTTACCCTATTGGTCTTCAGATCACCATTCAGCCTACAAATGAATCCATAGAAGAATCCATCATTGACCACCTTGTAATCTTTATTGCATGTAGGCACAATAAGCTGTGGATAACACTCAAAAATAGAATCCTTTGAGAGTACACCCCATTTATCCAGCTTGGAGAAGATACCCTACGAGGATGCTGCATATACCAAATATGAAGTCATCTTGAAGTTGTAAGTCCGCCTTACACTCCAGAGCTGCTCACCAATGTTGTCACTGATGATTTCTGACCAATTGATTATAGAATCTGCTTTGTTGATCTCAATGGTCCTGATGAAGGCATACATCCATGAGTGGAAGTTGTGAGCGTTAGCTTTGCCATTTATCCCGCATAGCAATTTGGTAATGTCATCCACCTCCTGCACCAGATTGGATCATGGAAGACTCCTCAGGAATATTGATGGAGATCTGGGTTTCTTCATATACCTGCTATTCATTATGCCCACACAGTCAAATTTATGCTTCTCCCATCTGCTGCCAGTGTCAAGCATGCTGATAGTAGTCACCACCTGTTGTGTTGGAATCTTCAAACAATAATTGATAAACTGTGTGTCTATTCTGATTATTGTCTTCCCTGCATCATCCCGGATTGATCTGGATAGTGGATGGTATGACCTTGCACACTCCATGACAAATTTTGGCAACTGAGCTGTGAATGGGAATGTTGAAGCTCGAATGATTCCACTGCTTTTGACTGCCCGCATGAGAGAAGTCTTTCCATCTCTGGATCTGTCAATCAATTCAGAAAGAGGTTCTGGGCCTAGATCTGTGTCTCCGATGTAGCAAATCTGGAAGTAATGAATGATTCTGCTGAGCTTTCTCTTTCATCCCACTTTGCCATGGTTGGAGCTATCTTTGTCTGAGCAATTCTTTTTCTTTTTATTCGGCCGGAATTCTTTACAACTGGTGCAGATCTAGGAATTTCTTCAGATTCGGAGGATATATTCAATGTATCTGACATTGATTTAAGCTCCCTTTCAATTATATAAGCACCTGTAATGAATACCTGTAATTAATTCAGACAAAGACGGCAACCGGAACATGAACACTTGATTTTTATCATAAAAATATGCATATAAAGCCTGCTACCCTAAAATTTTAGGCTTTGCTTGCATGCAAAGCACACATAAATATTTTCAACTTCACCCGGGCACCTGTACCAATATGCAGATAATTAACCAAGCTTAAAACAAGCTCCTCCAATCCTAGGCGCCAAACCTTGAAGCTTTCTGACAGTGAAAAACACTTCTTTGAGCAAAAATCCTCCTCCTCAAAACTGTCTGGGCTGCACTCCTTTGCTAGAAGAATTAATTAATTCATCATTATGGCAGCCCATGCTTATATAACCTTCATCATTCTATAATTAATAATTGTCTCTCCTATTCCTGGCAATTAATTAATTAATAAGCATGCTTTTCTCTTTAACTTGGGCGCCTATTTTTTGCATGCTCATGGCTGTCATTAAATAAATTAATTTAATTTATTTTTAGCCCTCTACTTTCACTTAACATCATGCTTTGACCTTCTATTTCTCCATGCGCCAAAATTAGGAATAAAAACCATTAATAAATACTTCAAAAAAGCATTATTTATCCTCCAAATGGGTCACACTTTTTAGCATGTTTTAGGGCTGTATTAAATAAATTAATTTAATGTATTTTTAGCCTTCCACTTCCACTTTTCTTTGACTTCTCTTTATGCATTGACTTTTCCTCATCCTTGGGCGCCAAAATTAAGAAGAAAGACTATTAATAAATGCCATTAAATAAATAAATTAATGCTCCAAAGGGGTCGCACTTTTTTGGCAAAGGCTGATTTCTATATTTAAAAGTCAAAATTTTAATGGGATTATTCACCCTGCATGGCAGCTCCAAAAATCCCATCATCCACTTAAGCTGTTTGACTTCCATAATGGGAATTTTTACCCTGCAAGGCAGGTAAAAAATTCCCATCAATGCCTTAAAGTGATTTTTCTTTATTTTATAATGGGAATTTTCACCCTGCAAGGTAGGTAAGAAATTCCCGCCTGCCTACTGTCTCTAATTTTCCCATCATAACTTAAGTGACTTTGCCTTCATGGGAAAAAATACCCTGCAAGATAGGTACAAAAATCCCACCTGCCTACTCCGACAAAAAAAACCCAATGCAGCTTAAATCCATCCATTTCCCAAAAATGTGACTTGTCCAGAAGAGGCCTTTTTTGTGCATGACTTCATCTTTTTAAAGAGAACCTGACTTCCTGAGGCTGATTCCTTCTGGCATGGCGGCCGTAGATGATCTCCAGATACTCCAGGCAAGAAAACAGACTGTACTGGTGAAGGAATTGACCTAGGGGAATTTCACAAAGAAAAATACGAGAAAAATAAAAAAACGTAAAATTTTGCCAGAAGTCACAGATAAAGCCCAGGATCCATTCCTGGTGAAACCCCCACTGGTATATGTGAATATTGACATGCAAAATTTCAACAGGGCTAAACTGGAGCACAATTTACTTCAAACGGGGCTCAAAATAATTAAATAAAATTTTCCCGCAGACAAAACTTGATTCCCAGTGAATCATATGAGCCAATTTCGACAAATACCCAGATGCCGAAAATCGTTTTATCCTTTGTCAAGTTTTCTCTACGGGAAAATTTTATTTAATTATTTAGAGGCCTGTTTGAAGTAAATTATGCTCCAGTTTAGCCCTGTTTAAGTTTTGCATGTCAATATTCACATATACCAGTAGGGTTTTCACCAGGAATGGATTTTGGGCTTTGTTTGTGACTTTTGGCAACATTTTTTGTTTTTATTATTTTTTGTGTTTTTTTCTCTGTGAAATTCCCCTAGGTCAATTCCTTCGCCAGTACAGTCTGTTTTCTTTCCTGGAGTATCTGGAGATCATCTACGGCCACCATGCCAGAAGGAATCAGCTTCAGGAAGTCAGCTTCTCTTTAAAAAGACGAAGTCGTGCACAAAAGAACCTCTTCTGGGCAAGTCACATTTTTGGGAATGGATGGATTTAAGTTGCAGTGGGATTTTTGGTCGCAGCAGGCAGGTGGGATTTTTGTACCTGCCTTGCAGGGTACTTTTTCCCATGAAGGAAAAGTCACTTAAGTTACGATGGGAAAATTAGAGGCAGCAGGCAGGCGGGAATTTCTTACCTGCCTTGGAGGGTGAAAATTCTCATTATAAAATAAAGAAAAATCATGTAAGACATTGATGGGAATTTCTTACCTGCCTTACAGGGTAAAAATTCCCATTATGGAAGTCAAATAACTTAAGTGGATGAAGGGATTTTTGGAGCTGTCATGCAGGGTGAATAATCTTATCAAAGATGGCTTTTAAATATAGAAATCAACCTTATTCAAAAAGTGTGACCCCTTTGGGCATTAAATAATAACTTTAATGTGATTTAATAATAGTTTTTCTTCCTAATTTTGGCACCCCAATGGATGAGGTCAAAGAAGACTGAAAGAAGAAGGCTAAAAATAAATTAAATTTATTTATTTAATGCATGAAGCATGCTAAAAAGTGTGACCCATTTGGTGAAGAAATAATCTTTTTAAAGCATTTATTAATAGTTTTTATTCCTAACTAGAAGGTCAATGCATGATGTGAAGTCAAAGAGCTAAAAATAAATTAAATTAATTTATTTAAAGGTTGCCATTAGCATGCAAGTTTAGGCGCCCAAGTTGAAAGAAAAAACATGTTTATTTATTAATTAATTGCCAGGAATAGGAAGGAAATTATTAAAAATAGAATGTTGAAGGTTATATAAGCATGGGCTGCCATAGTGATGGAATAGTTAATTATTTTATCAAAGGATTGCATCCTGGACAAATTTGGCGCCCAAAGGAGGAGGATTTTTGCTCAAAAAAGTGTTTTTCACTGCCGGAAAGCTTCAAAGTTTGGCGCCTAGGATTGGAAGAGCTTGTTTTATGCCTGTGTAATTATCTGCATATTGGTACAGGTGCCCAGGTGAAGTTGAAAATATTTATGCTTGCTTTGCATGCAAGCAAAGCCTCAAATTTTAGGGCAGCGAGCTTTATATGCAGATTTTTATGATAAAAATCAAGTGTTCATGTTCTGGTTGCTGTCTTTGTCTGAATTAATTGCAGGTATTCATTACAGGTGCTTATATAAGAGAAAGGGAGCTTAAATCAATGTCAGATACATTGAATATATCTTCTGAATCTGAAGAAATCCCCAGATCTGCACCAATTGTAAAGAATTCTGACCGAATAAAAAGAAAAAGAGTTGCTCAGACAAAGATTGCTCCAGCCATGGCAAAGCGGGATGAAAGGGTAGGCTCTGCGGAATCATGCATAGCTTCCAGATTTGCTGAAGTCAATGATACAGACACAGGCCATGCACCTATCACTGATTTAATTGTCAGATCTGCACAAATCGATCCAATTGCAAAGGCTTCCGACAAAAATTCATCCTCTTGTTTCTGACGCAGCCCATGTAGAAGTCAGTGCATGGAGAATTCCTTCCAGGATCTTGTGCATGTGCTCCCAATCTTCCAGTTGAAGCCTCCATTGAATTTACCTATACTTTCCTTCACTCGGAGTGCTTTCCAGAATTTTTAATTGCTCATATGCAATTAAAAAATAAAAGGTGATGAGTTTTGCCTGAATTATTTACGACAAACATTGCACTGATGCATGTACTAGAGAATAATTGCAAAAGCTTCAAGGATAAGAGGGAAGACAAGTCAAAGGCAACACCCGTAAGAAAAATCACAGTCAGCTGCTTCCAGATCCAGTTTGGTGAGAATCAAAGGCAAAAGAATCAACTGCATGCAGAATATGGAAAAAGGAACAAGACTGGAAGTGTTGCAGCTTTCTTCTAATCTCTTTTCCTCTTTCTTCTTCTTTCTCTTATTTCCTTTGACAAAGTAATTGAGTGATCAATTAAATTATAAAACTTAAGTGATCGGTTTAAAAGCCATTACTTGAAGAAGTCAATTACTTGGAAATAGGTGGCATACATGCAAAATAGAAGGTTCTATTTTCAGTTATAAATCATGCATGTCATGCAAAGAGGAATTCTAGGAGGGAGATTGCCAGTTGTTTCCTTTACGACTTCCACATGTGCCAGTTCGCTAAAAGCTTCCTATTTGTAATTTCTCCTCTACATGCTATAAGTAGAGGAAGAACATTCAGGTTAAAAGGGAGAATTTGTAAGCAACATTCTTGTGTTCCAGACTTTGTGCTGAAACCCCTGATAGCTATTTGAAGCAGAGGAATAGAAAGGAGCATATTTCCGGAGAACTTTGTGTCAATGGTGCATTTTGTTTCTAACTTTCTGTCTTAGATCTATTCATAAACTTTGTGTTATTCTAGATCTAGATCTGAAAGTTTCCTTTGCTTATAATTATGTATGTTAATATCTATCTGTTCTATCTATGTGCATGCAATCAACTCTGTAATCTATTGATTGGGTTGCACATCTTCCCTCTTTCTTTCCTGTTTTCTGCTATTTTCTTCTTCATCAGATATTTCCTTTATTTAACAGTTGCTTACTTGCTGCAAAACTATATAGCTATGGTTCATGAGCTGCATGGTTAAAGTAATACCCACAAATAGATACTAGCATATTTAACTGAAAAATCTTACACATGGGAGCCTCACCGGTAAATGAGGGAGATTTATCTCATGACTGCCTAGGTTTTCAGCTATGCAGAAAATCTAGCCAACAGTTTTTGGCGACTCCGCTGGGGAACAACTATCTTTACAAGATCAAGCTTATCTTTTGCAGATCAGAGTGTATTCCCATTCAACTTTCAACCTGGCTGAACGTCCATTCACCCGATCTGTGAAGGCACAAGGAAGGACTGATCATTTCTACAGATTGTAGAGCAATTCAATTTCAATCATCCTCCTCAAGTTAGAAGCCGCAGATCTAGCCTTTCACCAGGAAGAAGAGTGCAAACTTATCTAGATCCAGATCATCTTCAGCATAATCCGGTAGCTGGAATTATTCATCAAGTCTACTCTCGGAGAAGACGTGCCCCGTTCATCATGCTGAACCGGAACCCACCTGCAGCACCTGTTCCATGGGGTGCAGCCTTTGGACCTCTGAATCTGACTCCTCCTATGCATGATCTACCTAAAGGGACGAGAAAGAATTTTCCAAAATTCTTTGGAGATGGCAAGCAGAATCCAGATGATCACCTGGCTGCGTTCTTTATATCCTGTGGAGTGCTTGCAGTAGAACATGAAGATGTGTCTATACGGCTTTTCATAGAGACTCTGCATGACTTAGCTGGAGAATGGTTTTACCGAATAGCTCCTGGCACCATAACCAACTGGGCTACTATGCGAGATGCATTCCTGAAGAGATTCAAGCCAACTGAAGATTCCAGTACATTGATAACTCAACTGACTCAGTTGAAGAAGGAGCCACATGAGCACATGCGGGATTTTATTGCAAAATTCCAAAGATTACTTTACAAAATTCTGGCTTCTGCTTCTCTGAATGATGAGAATCAAAAGGTATTCTTCATCAATGCTTTACTTCCTAAAGTAAGCTATCAACTGCGAAGAGCATGTCCTGCTGACTTGTTAGCAGCCCAAAACATGGTGGTTGAAATTGAAGATGACCTCATCATGGCTGGAAAGATAAAGAGCAACACTTCTAGAGCTGAAAGTTCATCCTCTGCTACTACCTCCGATTCACTATTGCAAAAGTTAGCAAATGAGATGATGCAGATGAAGAAACAAATGGCTCAAATGGCTCAAGGAAACAACACTGCCCCTGCTCGGAATTTCAACAACAACCGGAACCGCATTGTTGGTTCCCAAAGATTAGCAATTGAAGCTGCTCCCAGAAACAATGTGGAGATGAATGAAGAAGACCAGAAGCTAACACTGATCAGTTTGAGAATGATGATTTTGTAGGTCCTACTGGTGACTCCAACATTAATTACCTAAACTACAAATTTGAACATGATGATGAGAAGCTTCATGAAGATGATCATGGTCATACATATGCAGTATTTACAAGATCACAAACTTGCCAAGCTGAGGCATTAACTGATGAACAAAGAAGGGGCAGCCCTTTACCTTCTTCTTTAGCTCCCAGAAATAAGAATGTGAGTTCTTCATCTCAACCACAGAAAGTAGCTCAGGTATCTGAATCTATACCTTCCTTTGACATTGTTGATCATGTAAAGAAAACTAGGATTCTAATGTCAGAAGCTGAATACCTGAGAGCCTTTCCTGAGCAGTTAAATAGGCTAGTCAAATATGTACAATCACCAGGACAATCCAATACATCAAAAGGCCTTTTGCCTAAGCCCAAAGATACTCCTCCCCAGAACAACACTGCAGTTGTTAAATCCTCACCATCTTCTGAAAGAGTGGAACCTTTCTATGTTTCCCTATTGCTTAATGGTTTCAAGTTAAGCAATTACATTTTAGATTCAGGTGCTTCTGACAATGTCATGCCAGCTAAAGTTGCAGATGCTCTTGGGCTTACCTTGACAAAGACCATAAAAAGGTGCTATTCCATGGAGAGACAAGTCCCTTTAATCAGACAAATCAAAGATGCACAAGCTGTTCTGGCAGCTTTTCCTGACAAAAGATTAAAGATGACAATTCTAGTTGCAGATATTCCTGTCTCCTACGGGATGTTGCTGAGCAGAAACTTCTGCAAAGAGTTGGGAGGAGAAGTAAAGATGGATTGGTCTTGTGCTCATATTCCTATCAAGGGGATTAATCAGAAGCTAGAGCTGGAAAAGAAGTCCAAGTACATGGTTACAAAATCTGAGGATCCTAGATCTCAGATTCTTTTTCAGGAATCTGACCGTGGGGTCTATTTCTTGGAAATGGATAAAGACGTTCCAGAACCAGAACTTCAACCAGAGCTAGAACCAGAAGGAGCTGAAAAATTTTGGACTCTGGAGTTTAAAGGCACCTGTTGTTCTTTTGGATCAGGAGCCGGCGTTCTACTAATATCTCCAGATCATGAGATATTCCCATACTCCCACAAGCTGATGTTCGAGAACACCAATCATACGGCGGAGTATGAAGCCTTGCTGTTAGGAATGGAACAAGCTAGAAAGAAAGGAGTAAGACTCCTCAAAGCCCAAGGAGATGCTGAACTTCTAGTAAAGCAAGTTCGAGGGAAAAATCAAGTCAAAAGAGATGAGCTGAAGCATTACAGAGATAAAGTGCTTTCTGCCACACTGGATTTTGAAGCCTTCTCTATCGACTTCATCCCAACCAATCAGAACTCCAAGGCAGACTCTTTGGCGGTCACAACTGCACTATTAAATCCGGATAGACCACCGTCCATATTCAGACAAGGAAACTATAAAGTGGAGATGGTCTACCACCCCAAAGTCCCTAAACAAACATCTGCATGTTCGGAACAATACAACCTTGACAGGTTGTGTATTGAAGGGAGTAAATCACCACCATGACAAACAGTCACTGGTAAAACTGATCCAGGTTATGATGATAGTAGTGGAATAATCCAACCAAAAGGTAACAAAATCCCCAAGGGTTTAGTTTCCTTAGTGGAGACTTTCAACAAGCATGATCAGTACCTGAAGAAGAACAAAGAATATGGTGATAGTTCTTCCTCAGAAGTGCAACCGATAAATCTGAGTACGGAGGAAGTTGATGAAGACTTACTCACCACAGAGAGAAGAAAGGATGAGCCACCACAAGATGAAGTTGATAAGGACTTGCCCAAAGTATTTGACAAGAAGGCTAGAGAAAGGAAGTTCAAGATCGAAGACTGGGTACTCTGGTGGGACATGAGACATGAACCGAAGGGCATGCACGACAAATCTGATTCACTCTGGAAAGGGCCCTTCATGATCAAAAGAGCTGCCGGAATGGATACTTTCTTCCTTGCCTACCAGGATGGAATTGAGTTACCACTGCCTTTCAAGGGGCAACACTTGAAGCCTTTCCGGAATTAAAAGAGCAGGGTAAAACCTGTATGTATATAAATAAAATTGTCTGTTTTTCTTTGTTTGTTTTTTCCTTTTTTTTATGTTGTGTTGTTTTTGTTTGCCTGACCCGAGCCCAAAGGACAAGATGTGAAACCAGAGATGTTGGGATCTCATCTTTACCCTTGTCATTTTGACAGAGGCAAAGATGTCCACAGATGGAGCCGACTGGTGTCCCCAGATTTCACCCTGAAATCTGAGACTACCCCATGTTAAAATTTTTTGTACTTTTAAAATAACGGGTCGTTTTGTGTTTTTATTGCCAGAAGATGCTTGTATTGCGTCAAGATATTCCCAGTGAATCATAGGAGCCAATTTCGACAAATACCCAGATGCCGAAAATCGTTTTATCCTTCGTCAAGTTTTGTCTGCGGAAAAATTTTATTTAATTATTTAGAGCCCCGTTTGAAGTAAATTGTGCTCCGGTTTAGCCCTGTTGAAGTTTTGCATGTCAATATTCACATATACCAGTAGGGTTTTCACCAGGAATGGATCCTGGGCTTTGTCTGTGACTTCTGGCAACATTTTTTGTTTTTATTATTTTTTTGCGTGTTTTTCTCTGTGAAATTCCCCTAGGTCAATTCCTTCGCCAGTACAGTCTGTTTTATTTCCTGGAGTATCTGGAGATCATCTATGGCCGCCATGCCAGAAGGAATCAGCCTCAGGAAGTCAGCTTCTCTTTAAAAAGACGAAGTCATGCACAAAAAGCCTCTTCTGGGCAAGTCACATTTTTGGGAATGGATGGATTTAAGTTACAGTGGGATTTTTGGTCGCAGCAGGCAGGTGAGATGTTTGTACCTGCCTTGCAGGGTACTTTTTCCCATGAAGGCAAAATCACTTAAGTTACGATGGGAAAATTAGAGGCAGCAGGCAGGCGGGAATTTCTTACTTGCCTTGGAGGGTGAAAATTCCCATTATAAAATAAAGAAAAATCACTTAAGGCATTGATGGGAATTTCTTACCTGCCTTGCAGGGTAAAAATTCCCATTATGGAAGTCAAACAACTTAAGTGGATGAAGGGATTTTTGGAGCTGCCATGCAGGGTGAATAATCCCATCAAAGATGACTTTTAAATATAGAAATCAACCTTATTCAAAAAGTGCGACCCCTTTGGGCATTAAATAATAACTTTAATGTGATTTATTAATAGTTTTTCTTCCTAATTTTGGCGCCCAGGGATGAGGAAAAGTCAATGCATGTGGAGAAGTCAAAGAAGACTGAAGAGGAAGGCTAAATAATTATTAAATTAATTTATTTAATGCAACCTTGAAGCATGCTAAAAAGTGCGACCCATTTGGTGAATAAATAATGCTTTTTGTGGCATTTATTAATAGTTTTTATTCCTAACTTTGGTGCCATGGAGAAATAGAAGGTCAATGCATGATGTGAAGTCAAAGAGAACTGAAGGAATGAGGCTAAAAATAAATTAAATTTATTTATTTAAAGGATGCCATAAGCATGCAAGTTTAGGCACCCAAGTTGAAAGAAAAAACATGTTTATTTATTAATTAATTGCCAGGAATAGGAGAGACAATTATTAATTATAGAATGTTGAAGGTTATATAAGCATGGGCTACCATAGTGATGGAATAGTTAATTCTTTTATCAAAGGATTGCAGCCCAGACAAATTTGGCGCCCAAAGGAGGAGGATTTTTGCTCAAAAAAGTGTTTTTCACTACCGGAAAGCTTCAAAGTTTGGCGCCTAGGATTGGAAGAGCTTGTTTTATGCCTGTGTAATTATCTGCATATTGGTACAGGTGCCCAGGTGAAGTTGAAAATATTTATGCTTGCTTTGCATGCAAGCAAAGCCTCAAATTTTAGGGCAGTGAGCTTTATATGCAGATTTTTATGATAAAAATCAAGTGTTCATGTTCTGGTTGTCGTCTTTGTTTGAATTAATCGCAGGTATTCATTACAGGTGCTTATATAAGAGAAAGGGAGCTTAAATCAATGTCAGATACATTGAATATATCTTCTGAATCTGAAGAAATCCCCAGATCTGCACCAATTGTAAAGAATTCCGGCCGAATAAAAAGAAAAAGAGTTGCTCAGACAAAGATTGCTCCAGCCATGGCAAAGCGGGATGAAAGGGTAGGCTCTACGGAATCATGCATAGCTTCCAGATTTGCTGAAGTCAATGATACAGACACAGGCCATGCACCTATCACTGATTTAATTGTCAGATCTGCACAAATCGATCCAATTGCAAAGGCTTTTGACAAAAATTCATCCTCTTGTTTCTAACGCAGCCCGTGTAGAAGTCAGTGCATGGAGAATTCCTTCCAGGATCTTGTGCATGTGCTCCCAATCTTCCAGTTGAAGCCTTCATTGAATTTACCTGTACTTTCCTTCACCTAGAGTGCTTTCCAGAATTTTTAATTGCTCATATGCAATTAAAAAAATAAAAGGTGATGAGTTTTGCCTTGAATTATTTACGGCAAACATTGCACTGATGCATGTACTAGAGAATAACTGCAAAAGCTTCAAGGATAAGAGGGAAGACAAGTCAAAGGCAACACCCGTAAGCAAAATCACAGTCAGCCGCTTCCAGATCCAGTTTGGTGAGAATCAAAGGCAAAAGAATCAACTGCATGCAGAATATGGAAAAAGGAACAAGACTGGAAGTGTTGCAGCTTTCTTCTAATCTCTTTTCCTCTTTCTTCTTCTTTCTCTTATTTCCTCCGGCAAAGTAATTGAGTGATCAATTAAATTATAAAACTTAAGTGATCGGTTTAAAAGCCATTACTTGAAGAAGTCAATTACTTGGAAATAGGTGGCATACATGCAAAATAGAAGGTTCTATTTTCAGTTATAAATCATGCATGTCATGCAAAGAGGAATTTGAGGAGGGAGATTGCCAGTTGTTTCCTTTCTGACTTCCACATGTGCCAGTTCACTAAAGGCTTCCTATTTGTAATTTCCCCTCTACATGCTATAAGTAGAGGAAGAACCATACGGGTTAAAAGATCAGAATTTGTAAGCAACATTCTTGTGTTCCAGACTTTGTGCTGAAACCCCTGATAGCTATTTGAAGCAGAGGAATAGAAAGAAGCATATTTCTGGAGAACTTTGTGTCAACGGTGCATTTTGTTTCTAACTTTATGTCTTAGATCTATTCATAAACTTTGTGTTATTCTAGATCTAGATCTGAAAGTTTCCTTTGCTTATAATTTTGTATGTTAATATCTATCTGTTCTATCTATGTGCATGTAATCAACTCTGTAATCTATTGATTGGGTTGCACATCTTCCCTCTTTCTTTCCTGTTTTCTACTATTTTCTTCTTCATCAGATATTTCCTTTCTTTAACAGCTGCTTACTTGCTGCAAAACTATACAGCTATGGTTCATGAGCTGCATGGTTAAAGTAATACCCACAAATAGATACTAGCATATTTAACTGACAAATCTTACACAGGAGCCTCACCAGTAAATGAGGGAGATTTATCTCATGACTGCCTAGGTTTTCAGCTATGCAGAAAATCTAGCCAACAGGTAGTCTCAGATTTCAGGGTGAAATATGGGGACACCATTTCTCAAGACCATTATAAAGTTCACAAATTTTTTCCTAAACCATATTGTAATGAAGAAACCTCTGAGACATTTCCATTTACTGTAATCTGGCTCTTGAAACAACATGAGGCTCTCGAAACCTTCCACATAAGTTGATTTTTGAAAAGAGACAATTTGACAATTTTGACCCACTTGACCGAAAAGTGAAAAAATGTTTTGTAGGGTTGTCAAGTAAAATGTGGAGGCATTTTACATGTCAATAACTAAATTGAACTTGGGAACTTGTCTTGGGTTAGAAAAATTATGAACAAGGCAAACAGGATCACCATAATTTCATAACATTTAGTAGATGAGTGTCTTATCCATTGGGCATAATAGAGTCAAAGTGAAACAAATTCTTGTGGAATATTTATTGAAAACCACACAAAAACAACAAAAACAACACAAGAAGGGAACCAAATCAAGTAAAAACAAAAACTCACATATGTACATGCAGGGGACAACATGCTTTCACTTTATTACTTATTCTTATTTGGATGTTACCCATGTACGGGTAACACCAAATGTCATTGCTCTGTAAACCCATTGACTAGTTCAATGAATTAAGACCCCTTTCTCAACTTCTCGCAAAAGCCATCTGTTGTAAGATATCTCCATATACATGAGAAAGAGAAATTTGTATGTTTCTTCTTGAGAAAGTATGTATGAATCCTATTAAAAGTAAGGATCCAATTGGATATCTCATTGTATGTGTTTTTTTGAAATCTTGTTTCCAGCTGCCAATCAATTTTTAGATTCATCCATGCTACTGATTTCTCATTTTTCACTTTTCCACTCTACAAGATTGATTAAAGGACTCACCTTTCACATATTACCACAATAGGGGACACGTTATGCCCAAAAGATGCAAGGAGCCACAATATGATAAGAACAGTAACAAACCTATGCACAAGGATAGAAAAAAACAAATAATGATGTACAAAATATGTAAAACCTTAAATATTTATCCCCACCATCCAGGTGGGTAAAAGTGTCCATTAGTGACACACAAAGGAATATGAACCCAATTGCTAAGGTTCTAGAAATAACAACACAACAAGATTGTCTCAATAAAGTTAATAGGAACAAGCATAGAAAGACCACTTACAACATGAATAAGTACGAGGAACATACATTACTAAATTTAAGTTAAATACTCCCCTCGTTGTATTATTCATATTTGACAAGGGGTGCAAAGAGGTTACTAAACAAACTTGTAGTGTGTGTCCTTTCAATAGGACCCTGCACTATAATCGACACAATACGAAGGATCCCATTGAGGGGATCTACCAACATAATGGAAATGCATCTAATGTTGCTTGTTTATTTCATCAATTATGAATTTCTAGAGATTCTCTTTAACAAAGGGACTTGCAGTATTCTTGATCAACTATATGACATGTTTTGTTTTAACACTACACACAAATGATAATATGTGTAATTTGTTTGGTTCATTTCATAGCTAAATTTTCTAAGGAATTCAAAATAGCTTAAACATAAGTATTATTAACCATACAACACAAAATAAAGAATATTCATTCACATTTTACTTCCTTTCATCAAATAACACTTTACAAAGCTCTTTCTTTTTATCACGAAGTAGCATCACGTCTTCATATTCCACAAAAAATAAAATGCATAGCACACGTTGCATTTAATACCTCCTCATCGTCTCACCAACCCGCATCAACATGAGTTAGCATATTGCTGACACAGATTTCACTTCTATCAAGCGTTGATAACATGCAATTGTGTTTTCCATATAAAGAGAGAAAGAATTTTTATTTTTTTTTCAACCATCCAATATTTTATTCACATTTTTGATTCCATAGAGAGAGGGAGAGATCATTATTTTCTTAACACAAAACTCAATTTTCAATACTAGTTCAGATAGATTTCAAAAAGACATTTTAATGCAAACAATTGTTCCCGTAATGAACACAAGTTAAGTGGAGACCAAAACAAGATCAAGGAGGTATCGTAACGATATTATTAAAATAGCTTAAATGGCCAAGCAAGAAAAGTTTTGCAAGATTTTAATTGATTATCGTGATCCCAAGTGGCTTCAAATCTGACATTTAGTACAAAATAAAATAAATTATTTGTCTAACATTAAAATAACTAATATCACTACTTTTCTAGACATCATTATGGTCATCACCATTGTTAAACCTTCAAATATACAAAGTTGACTTTTCTTGAGATTTTGGAATCATATTGTTATATCAACCTAGCAACATGGGGGATAGGTGTGGCTATATGTTATTCAAATGCCATATTCCTTTCAGAGTTTCATGTGTTTTTTCGCAATCATAATCATTGTCCTAGTCATGAATATTTATTGCAATTCATAGATATCTAGGAAGGTTGAATCAAAGACAACAATAAATGGGTTGAATTTTTGAAGAGTTAATGATTTTTCTTGAAGCATAGAAGTGGGAAGTCAAATAGAGTTACAGATGTTGAGTAGAAGATGTGTCTTCATGAATGATATGTAAATGTAAGTTATAAAGTTTGAGGCTATGAAGGAACTCTACTTGGAAAATGAATATTTTGGAAAAGCATGCATAAAATCAACAGTTATCGAGATTCTATCCCTTTATTGAGTATATGGTTAACTAGTTTTTAAGAGATGTGAGATATCATGGATTGGCGCAAAATATTTTATGTGACATAGATACTAAGTTTGGTGGCCACATTCAGAATGCATTGTGAAAGGTGGACACGAAGTCATGGTTTTATTTTGTTATCACAACCAAACAGATGGTCAAACAAAATTTATCAACAAGAGCCTTCACAATTTGTTGCAATGTTTGATTGGAGAGAAGCCAGAGACGTGGGATTTAGTCCTTGTGTATGTAAAGGTTTGATATAACTATATAAATAAGAGTACAGGGAATTCACTTTTCTATCATCCACACTGAGTTGGAGAACCTAGATACATCTTCTTTGAGTATCTTGACCCATACTTCACGTTCCTCCCCTCCTCTTTCCAAGGCTCTTATAACCCTATTTCAATGCTTAGTTCCAATCTCAGGTTTGTACATAACTATATTTTCACTACCTCATAACCTTGTGAATGGTATAAATTGTCCAAACCTTAATCAATAAAAAAACTTAAGGCTCTAATACCACTTGATCCATAAATCATTGGATTCCTAAACCTAGTGACTTGTGACTTACCAACTATGGATTTCTAGGTTAACTGTTTTCATAGTACTCTCAACAACTAATTTTGAGCGTGTTGAATCATTTACAACAATGTAGAAATGTTAAAAACGACAAGAAAAATGATAAAGAATAGAGCATATACACAAGAAATTAGTTCACACGACACAAAATTTCCTTTAGAATAAACTCAAGATGGGTAAAATACTCTAGGAAGGGTATGCCTTCATATTCTCGTCTTTGTCATGGGTCATTACTTGGAGTACATTTCCCTTACAATGGTATTTGGAATATTACACTTTCGAATTTTCGCTATCCTATCTCCATATTGCTCCTTCAACCACTAGAAATCCAATACACCTTTCTCCAATTCAAGATTCTGATATTGAGAGTCTCTACTTAAGCCAAACCCACCCTAGATAATGATTCAAAATATTTCTTTTATTCCTTTTATGACCACCTAGCAGAAAGGGAAGATGAGATTTCCTTAGAATGGGGATGGATCCACATTTGCAACTATCTAACCACCCATTCATTTGAACATCGTCACCCATATGATCCTCCTCTCAAGCCAAATGGTTGCAAGAAAGGATTAGAAGTGGTTTCTCCCATAGGAAAATTCAACAATCATGAACTCTAGAAGTTACATAGTCCACCAATGCATATAATTGTTCACTTTCCTAAATGACTCTAAGAGCTTATACCACGACTGAGTAAAGTGAAATGGTTTCCAATAAGAGGAAAAACAATCTTATTGATAATCTTCTACCTCAATGTCCTCAAACATGTAGAATTGGCTAGATTTGACTTGCAACTAACATATGACTAATGGAATTTTAAGCTCCCAATCTCCATGGTATACTATTTTGGACCACCACAACAATGTTTACAAATTCAAACTCTAACAAAAAATTCCTTGACCACATTTCTATCCCCTAAACCATTGTTGAAAGCAATATATATTTCTCACACCAAACAACCTCAACAAAAAATTGATTCCACACGACCTGCAGTATGTTACTAATTCAATTGCATGTGTTAAAGAGATTATTCTTTGTTGTAGTAACACTTGCAACAATGCAAAATAATATTCAAGTAATCCAAGTGACTTTTCTCTTTGTTGTAGGTAAACTTGCAGCATGCATTCAAATGTAGAACGAATTTGATCCAAACATCAAGATCAATTCAACATCGATTAGGAACACTTATTGCATAGTTCATGAAATCTTAAGTCAAGACAATTAACCAAAGCTTGGGGAATCTATTTTTCAATCGACACACAATTTTTGTAAACACTTTAAATATGCAAGATATGCATTGTCGATTGGTTTTTCGTAGAGGGAATTAGAGGTTATCTCATCTTATTTGAAATGGTCTTTGTAAGTATCAATACTATATCCCAACTATACATTTACTTGGGGTAGGAATCACAAAGACATCTTAAACCATTGTTGGAATGCCATGTATTTAAATTATTGGCTCTATTGAAATTTACTCCTATATCTAAGGAGTTGTAGAAGCTTATGATTTTTGTGCATCACATTTTCCTTTATTAAAAATATAATGGCATTGATGTTTCATTTCTTGAACTAATGGCACAAAGATGCATAATACATGTCATAATTCACCACTGCTCATCAAAAAGTTCTTTTAGAGTTAAATGTTAGATGTCAAGCTTCATAAACTACCACTATTAATGTGTAATTTGAAGCATCCACTTCAATCATGAATGGAAATTGGAGATTATGTGGTCCCATTGTTTGTAGTGTGCAAATATTTTGATTTAATGTTTGCAAAGTAATTTCTCAAGGTTTTTCATTGTAAAAGTTACTAACTTGTTTTGACAAGTCATTGAATGGTGATGCAATGTTTTATAAATTGGAAATAGACTTATGAAGACAAAATTTTATTTGGTGAAAATTTACACGTCATGTCATATTAATAAATCTTGGTTAGGATTCAATTCCACAAGGCTTGGTGGGGTTTATCTTCAACTCTGCAAACAACTATAAATCCACAATACACAAATTATTGGCACATCAAATCACACTTACTAAAATAACTTACAGCTGATTTGAAAGCATCATTTGGAAACCTGTTGTAGACAATCCATCATCTCTTCCCGCATGTTTCTAAACTCAAGTATATATTCCAAGTACATAATCACAAAATGGCAATGAATTTTGTCAATAGTCTCATGAATGTTACTTGTGCACTACACAAAGCAAATGACATCACTAAATACTCTTATGACCCTTTCTTATTGTCATTTAAGTAACCTCTATGTTAATCATGAGTTGATGGAACCCTATCTAAAGGTCTAATTTAGTGGAAAATATAGCCTTCTATTGATTGTACAATTTTTCTATGATTGACAAGGATTAACAATTCTTGATGGTTATCTTATTCAATGACTAAAAATCCACACATACATTATGAATCCTTGTACAAAATAAGCACAATTAGTGATCGAAATCACAACAAACTTAGATCGGTGGTACTTTGATTGAGGAATTCTTGCATTCGTTGGTTAATCTCAAACTCCAAAATTAAAGTTTTGTAAACACATATATTCACATATAATCTCATGCTATTTTAGGTAATTTTAGTGAAAAACCTTCAACCTCTAGAAAAAAATTCTTGTAGGACAATCAAATCATCAAATTTCTCCCTTTATTTATGCTAGACAATTGTGAGGATACACATGTAAAAGTCTTGGTTGGTTGTGCCACTGGCCTCTAGGTATACTCTCTACCAACCATTACTTAATGGTATATTAACTTTGTGTTTAGTTTAGTGATAAAAAATTCCTTTTACGATATAATAGGCCTTCCAACAAATTGCTTGCCCTTGGCATAAGATATTTATGACCCATCTTCACAAAAAGCACCATTGGTGAACCACTATAGATATTCAGTTTTGATATGGGACTAGATATTTATTATCAATTTGCATTGTACTAGTGTATTTATGTGACTGTTGATTATCGTCCAAATTATGTTATTATTGGTGCGTGTTCCTCATTTTTACACGTCTCCAAACATGTTCCCCTATATTTTCCCCTTACATATCTATCATTTTTTCTCCCCTCATGTTTTGTCTTTCCATTGTTTTCATAACTTTTTGGATTCTTTCCTATAATTGTACTAAATAATTATGGTCATTTCTGGTCGTGTCAAAATTGTATAGTATAGTTCCTGACACCTTTAGTTTTATGGGTTTGTTTAAGTGCACCCATGGTGTGTGTTCCTTTTGTGTTGGCTTTCTCGTTTCTTGTACGTTGACATTTACACCAATATGGTCTTAATTTGAATTCAAAAGGTCTATAAATACGCAGGTGCATTAGTGCATTTAGGACAAGTTGTAAAAGGAATGAGTTACTGATTTGTCTGATAGAAAATCATCTCATATTAACCCCCTCATAGTGGCATCAATCATGGTGATACAATGCCCATAAAATATTTTACATGCCATGAATGCAACATCAACATGAACTCGACAATACCAATTATACATAAATACTTAAACATACACAATCTATTAGCAAAGCCAAAGCATACTTCAAGTATGGGGGAGTTCCAGTAACAAATAGTTAATGAAAAGTGCCTTATGTCACTTCCATTGCGGTCAAGACTCTCTACCCTGACCAAGGCCTCCTCTCATCCATGCTAAAAGGGAAAATTACAGTTAGAGCTTTGAGGAAATTTAAGGACGAAGACCCTTAAAGAAAAGGAGCTTTGGAGACGAAAACCTCCAAGGTTTGAAGGTTGGAAACAAAAACTTCTCAACTTTGTGAGGTGGATCCACATGGGATTCACTATTGTGCTACACTTCAGATTTCTAGTTATTCGAAGGTTGCTTTTCAGATCTAGGGCAGGTTTTGGGGCTCCTTTCACTCTATCTCAGCTAAGTTTCAAAACATATCTGAGTTTGTGAGTTTGGAAGGTTTGGAACAGCCAAACCTTGATTATTTTCAAGTCATTTTGCAGATGGAACAGATCTGGGCACTTTTAGGCCAAAAGCGACCCCTTAGGAGATTGGTGCAACCTTTTGGAAGGGTTTTTTTGTTGTTGTTCAGTCTGTGGATGATTGGGGACTTTTTGGCACCAATAAATACAATTTTACCATCATTTTCCAGCCCTCTATTGGTACAATTCTAATAATAATGTCTGCTGTTAATTTCTGCACTGTTTCAGCCTTGATCTATTTTTTATAAATTCATACAAGTGAAGAAAAATTCATATTCCACTTGTAAGTTGTTCCTAGAGCCCAAATCGCCATTTTTGGCCTTGTGGGTATCTTGCAAAGTGATTATTTGCACCAATAATAGATATTTTCAGTCTGTTGTTCATTATTGTTGGTATTGACAGTTTGCCATCATTTTAGAATTCAATTTTTGTGGAGTTTTCAGTTTATAAAATTCAGATTTGAAAAGAGGGACATTACAATTTACAGGATATTGATTGCATGATCCACCTCAGCATTAATCAATGCATCAAAGAAATAAGTGACTCTTGTAATTAAACCAGTAATGCGTTTCCCAAGCTCTTGTTGACATACATGATGCAATTTTCTCTAAAGTGGTTTCCGAGGTTTGCTTCAATTTTTAGGAATTAACACAAATCTGATCACACACACACTATAAATAATTAATATTCAAACCCTAAACTGCTGCAATTTTTAAAAATTCATATCTTTGCTTAGAAGTCCAAATGAGCTGAAATTTTGGATAATGGACCACAAAAATATGAAAAACATATGCAAAAATCAGATTTTGCACAACCAACAAAAACCCTAATTTTGACCTAAAAAGTAGGTCGCCCAACACTTTTAGGGCACAAAAAATCCACTCCAAAAATTATGAAAAATCAATTTCTCCTTATTTCTCCTATTTCTATAATCATATGCAATATTAAATCAACCCCAAACTGCAGATCTGATAAAATATCAATTTTTACCATACCCAAAAAGCCTGCAGAATAGCTGAAATATTCTAAAATTGATAACTCACTTCAAACTCAATAATTTCTTCACCAAATAAAATGCAGATTGTTCTATAAATTAAGATCTTTCCAAAGAACTAAAGATCTGAATTTTGTGACAGCCGAAAACCCTCCAAAACAGCCCCCAAAATCCTCAACCCAGTCGCTAGGGTTAGAATAAGTTTACTACATTAAAAATCAGATCATAAAACACCCAACAATCATCAATAACATCCAAATATCCTCCTCAAATAAATGCGCCACTTATCCAAACAAGTCGCCAATGCTTGCAAGCATAAATCATACAAAGAACATACTTCAACACAAAATAACTCAACAAATGGAACAAGAGAGAATACTTCAATTGATCAAACCAGCTTACTAACTTCCCACGCAGAGAGAGAGAGAGAGAGAAAGCTTTAATGGGCATGCATCCCAACTCCAAGCATGGAGCATAAAATAAATATCATCATAACATGAGTCTAACAATGATCCTAGCACTCCTTTTATAAGCAAGGAGGCACAAAATTCGAAATCCCTAAGAGGGAAATTATTAAATAAAAGCAGTTTATTTTCCCTAGGTGTGGCGTCCCCTTTTAAAAAGGGTGATTTTAATATTTAAAAGCCACCTAAATATTATTTAATTAATTCCCCTTTTTAATTTGCATTTTGGGAATTTAATTAAATAATTACTTGCTCCATAAATATTAAATAATTAAATAAATATTGCTTTATAATGTCAAATGATTACATGCACATAGAAGAAACTTAATAGATTTGAACACATAGAATTATAAAGCAAAGGCAGCTCTAGATCCAGATCTAAAATAACACAAAGTTTACTCAAAAGATCTAAAGATTTAAAAGCAAGAAACACAGTATGCCGTGACACAAAGTTCTCCGGAAACCTGCTTCTTTGTATTCCTCTGCAACAAGTGGCTCTCAGGGGTTCAGCACAAAGTCTAGAACACAAGATTGCTTCTTACAAATTCTGATCCATTTGGAGTAGCCAGGAAGACAATCTCCCAGGAGTACGCACATGTGCCTTCGTTAGAAGATTTCTGAATGAAGTGCAGAAGTGAGTACGAGGTTAGAAAGAAAGATTTCAGCAGGCTATCAGATAAGCAAGTGTTTGACTTTGGACTAGCGCGGATACCTACCGATCTTAAAGATGATGGGAACGTGGTACTTGACACTTACCATCAGATGGGAGGAGATAAAGCTATACTGCAGGATAACATTGGAGGCTGCCATTCAATTGAAGAGAGATCTGGAGCTGTGTTGGTGAATACTTCGAACTGGCTGCTAACGAAGGGATACTGCCTTGATGAAGTATTGATAAATCAAATCACGGGCAACTTCGGCGCAGGAGATTCCCTCAAACGAAAGCATGAAGGAGAAAGCAGCAGAAGGTCCGAGAAGTTGAAAGTACACAGAAGATCTCAAGAGAAAGAGAAGACCACTTCTACGACCATAGCTTTGACTCTGACTTCTCCAGTACCCAGAGGATCACCAATTATTGCACCACGGCAGCAGGATGCTTCCATGCCTTCATTGAAACCGGCGACATTCGTTTTCTCTCCGCAGCCACTTCGTTCAGCACCCGTTCCAGAGGAGATGTTGAAGCTACAGATGACGGAGTTCGAAAGAGCTTTGTCCTTGGATGTTCCAGAAGATGGCAGCCATGACACTGTGGCACTTTCTGACGGAGAGGATGCAGAGCAGGAGATGGTGGTGCACTCAGTGACTTCTTACTCCCCGAGAAATAACTTCTCGGGATGGTTAGCTTGCTTGCAGTTGGTTCCGGAAGCAAGAGTAGAGATGAACTTAGAGGAGCATGACTTGCAGCTACTTCAGGATCTGAGCAGAACAAACAGAAGGCCTAAAGTTGCTAAAGCAACTTCTAGGTTGATCATCAAAGATTCGGGAGAAAAGTTTGCTGAGATATCAATTCCGGCGGAAGGAAAGATAGAAGAGGAGCTCATGGCAGAAGATGTGACGGTGACCAAAATACCACTCGGTCAAGCTACCACTGAAGGATTGAAGCAGGACACGCGCAAACGTTGCTGGATGCTTTGTTCCTTAGGCTTGATAGTGAAAAGGCGGAGAAAGAAGAGCTGCAGAAGCAAATATCTCAATTATGTGAGATCATAGCCAAGGTTGCTAAACCTTCCATTCAGCCCATTTCAGAGCAGGTGAGTGATCATCTTATGCAGGAAATGGAAGATGCAAGCAATCAAGTAAAAGCTATTGACGAATGGAAGGATCTGATTATTCGTCAAGCTTCTGTACAACTTGGGGAAGTGCCAGCCCGCCTAAAAGTTATGAAAGATGCAGCAAATCAACTAAAACAACCGATGGAAAGCATAGAAGGCATGAATACAGTTGCAGAGAGTAACCTGAGTATTTTGGCCGAGATCAACAAGCTGCCAGGAGATGTATTGGTTGCAGAACAAATTGTACCGGATGGATCAGTCGAGAAGGGGAAGCAGCTAGAGTTTGCAGTATCTTTCCGTTTGGAGATCTGCAGAGCAAGAGTTTTGCTGAAAAGGATGCAGGTGCTTGAGAGTAGAACATCAGATTTACCAGACAGTATCATTTCTTTCACTGAAGAAAGAGTGGATGGAGGTGTTACTTCATACGTGCGGATTGTTTTCTAACGAAGTGCATGATTCCCTCGAAGGTTCTCTTCTGATGGCGCAAAAGAGAATTGATAAAGCTACCAAGCCTTTCACGATGAATTCTATCAGTAGATTGGTGGCGCTGCAGGCAGACATTGCGAGGTTTGGGCCGAGTTTGGAAGAGGTGGAAGCATGCAGCAATGTGTTTGATGAAGGGTTGTGCAGTTGCAGTTCAGGGCAGAGAAGGAAGCAGTGGCTAAAACAGATGGAAGGATGCTGAATTATATGTTCGACAAGTATATCAGATATCAGAACAAGAAGAAGATGTAAACATTACAACTGACATGACTTCTTCTATTCTTTCTTCTTCTATTTTCTATGTTCCCGGATGAAATTGTAAAACTTCTAAGTTATTGGTTTTTGCAACCATTACTTGAAGTCATGTGGAACCATTCTATTAGTTAAGTGATACATGTGTCACTTAAAAAGAAGTTAGTTGAGAATGATTGCCGAAGCATGCAGCAAGTGTTGGATGAAGGGTTGTTGCAGTTCAGGACAGAGAAGGAAGCAGTGGCTAAAACAGATGGAAGGATGCTGAATTATATGTTCGACAAGTATATCAGATATCAGAACAAGAAGAAGATGTAAACATTACAACTGACATGACTTCTTCTATTCTTTCTTCTTCTATTTTCTATGTTCCCGATGAAATTGTAAAACTTCTAAGTTATTGGTTTTGCAACCATTACTTGAAGTCATGTGGAACTATTCTATTAGTTAAGTGATACATGTGTCACTTAAGAAGTTAGTTGAGAATGATTGTCAAATGTCATCTTTACTTGTTGTTCATACTTTAGTTCAGTTTGAGTCTTTTATTTGTACTTTCGTTTACCTACTAAACTTAACCAAGATGTTTCCAACTGCAACCTTATTTCAGAATATTAACTATTAGAGTTCATTCAAACGAGGGTCGAATCTTGAGAAATGAACTCATTTATTTCCCTTCAACGTTAATAGTTAAGGATCATTAGTTATGGATATATGTATCCTACATCCTTTAATCTGAATTTTTATCAAACGGGATCAATGATGGAGTTCAAAAACGAAGTTCGAATACTCCAAATTTTAAATTGATATTCCTTAGCTCCTAAGCTAATCCTGAATATCCTCTGATTATAAAATCATATCCTTCTTAATCCTTTTTAATGTCATTTCAAAATTCATCTTTACCCCAAGTATGAATTAATTGCATTGTTCAACTTAAAGGTTGTAATTAAGTAAGAATAAACATCAGTTTCAATTCAACATCCATCCAAGGATAATGAAACAATTCCAAATCAGGAAATAACACCATATTTCCCATTTAAACAGCAATATCAAACTGATATAATTATTGAAAATATCACACTTGTAACTGTATTCAATATTTCAAGTCATAATTTGTACATTTGCCAATCCAGCTGATTGGGTATAATTTATACAAAGCATTCATACAACTCATGGACAGAAGAATGTATTTTCTTCTTTTACAATTCCTCAAAGAGGAAATAAAAGCAACAGTTACAATTTAATTTACATCTAATCAAGAGGCATCAGAAAACAGCCAAGTCTTCATTCTAATCAAATTCCATCTGCAAAATGAATTGCACGGGTCAGTTCAATGAACTGAGCACATTAAGCACTTATCCTTAAAATAAGATGCTTCAACTAACTGTTTCAATAAAAGAACCCTGCTTTTATGAAACAACAGCAAAACATCAATCTCGAAAGCACAAAAGAGAAATCAGCATAACCACTGAACTATCAAAAAACATCATCGCCACCAGTCAAGGGACTGCTGTCCCGTTTTGACATAATCATTGCAAGTATCTATTTACAAAATTTGCAAAGTTAAAAATACAAGTAGTTTGCTGCCTATAAAGCATACAGTTATCCTTTCCACACCTTTCATTAATAACAAATGCAAAGGATGAAACTAACTGAGTATAAATCCATTACTTTCCTTTCCGTTCATGAAGCATGTTAAATTTAAAGCATTCAAGTACAAACAAGAAAGCGAACAGCAATGCATATAGTGGCTCCCATCTAAGCACTATAAATTTCATTATTCACGAATTCCAGATTTCCAACCGAATGAAAGAGGAAAAGATCATTTTTCTAAGACATTCATTCACATCTCTATTTCTTTCCGCATGACTGTCCTAACAGTGGAACCCAAACGAAAGACAGATCAAGATAACAGTTCAGAGTGAAACTTACAAAATCCATTCGGAATTCACTTTCCGGCAGCAAGGATAATTTCATTTATAATCAGCTTTAAAATGAAAACAGGAAGAATTCATCATCCATATCCATACTTCATTTGAGTCAGACTCATGTAAAGATCCGAAACAGGTTAGTACAACATTATGTACATCCATGATCAAACAATATAAGGCTGCATACCTTATATTTACCATAATTATAAGGAACCATATTTCTATCACTGAATCATTAACCAAACAAACAATTATTCATCATGCAGTCAATAAATCACATCAATTCATAATCCTATGAACGTATCCTGTTCAAAATAACATATTATTCATTGCTGTTACCTACAGCAAGTCTAATGTCTCATGACTATGAATTTCACCAAGTGAGAACAGCAGGTAGAAGGAGGATTTCCTTCCAACAATAATTCTACCCAATCCATTTTCCAGTTTCATAACAGTATGCACAACTTCCAGAATGCAAAATCAGATGTCATTACCTTTAGCAAAATAACCGTACAGGGTGGCAAAACATGAACCTAGTACAGTCAAGACAACTCCCATTGCATGACAAAATTTCAATGCATGTAATCCTTGCCCAGCAATTCAAAGCTAATTCGTAACCACCAAAACAGTCCATTCTCAAAGACCGTTTAGCATTGTTCAACATAACTAATCATCATACTTTCCTAACCAGATCACCTTTATTCAATATAATTTCAGAAGGAAAGCTATTTCTTTTCCAATTCCCAAGAACACTCATATAAAAGTCTAATGCCCATTCCTTTTAAAATACAAGATGCCATTTCCTCATAATTCGAAACAGCAGAAGGAAGAGAGAAGTCTTATCTATTTTAAGCAAGAAAGGAAAGAACAGTCAATAATGTGTTATCTTTTCTTTTCCCAAGGCAACTTCCTATATTCAGACAAAATTGAATGTTGTCTTCATCCAAATCAAACACAGCAGAAGAGAGAAGACCTATTCCCTCTTGTAAAAGAAATTTCATTATAGAAACGACCTCATGCAACTCGCACAGCCGATACAGTTATAACACAAGTTCAGATGACAGCAAAACAATAGTACAGCAATAAAATACCCACGCTGCCTGTACAGTTCCACATTCTATTTCACAAGAATAACCAGTTCGCATTTTTATATTAAGTCAATAGCCAGCACAACATGGAGGAGTTCCATGCAAGAAGAGCAAGGCACCTGTTAAACACAACACAGAAAAACGATTCCCTATCATTTCAAAAGAAAAGAATCAGCAAGGGTCAACGAACCCAAATTACAGCAACATATGCAACTGTATTTCCATTTCCATTTTACATGGAAGTGCAGTTCCAAATACAACAGCAAGAAACGATTGCATTAAAAGAAACAAATTACACCATAAGGGCGATTGCACAGTCCTTTCCATTTTCGAACAATACGAACAGTGAAAGGAATACCCACATTTCAACCCTTTATACAGTCTACAATCAATACTAAAATCTTATTTCCAACACGATTCGAGCAAGAACAATCGAGGCAGAGCAATCAAAATCAACTTCCTTATCATTTTTCAAGAAAAAGAAGGCATGAATCAACAAATCCATTTCCAAATCAATCTCAAAAACAATCAAGCAATCCAAACCCAAGAGCAGGGTTGTTTTAATGAAACATTTAAATCAAGCAAAGATTTTAAAGAGGAGGGCTTAACATGCCTGTAATCTCTTTTTCAGAACTCGAAGAAAGCTTCGTTTTGCCGCGTTTTTCTTCCACAACGGCTACACAAACTTCCCAGCACTCTTTTCTTCTTCAGGCTTATCAACAGCCTCTATTCTTCCACGAAAATGTCAATGCCAAGAGCTGGTTCGACCGAACCAGGTCAGAAAAACCAAATGCAGAGCAACTTTGCAAAAAGCTCGAATGAACAAAAATGACAATCAAAATTCCTTCATGCTGCTTCCAAGGCAAGCTGGTCGCGAGGACCAAAAACATTTAATGCATTAAAGGCTTGCCTTCCTCCTTATTTTCCACGCCCCCTCCACTTGGGTTGGCAAGTCTCCAACCTTCAAATTTTCCATGCAACTGAACTTGGCTCTATTTCAAAATAGATGCCTCTAAATTCCTTACCTGCCCCGCCAAAACTGGCGTCGTCCACGAAGGGACAGTTCATTTAATTGCCAATGAATGCCTCCTTCCCATCCTTATCCCTTTCTTCCCAAGGGTCTGCGTACCCCTTAGTTTAGGATTAGTTTAGGTTACATAACTCATTCGACCTAGGTCTTAGTTCAACCTTAGGCTTTAGAACTTAGGTTTATTTTCCCTTTTTTTTTTTTTTGTAATTTTAAAAATCCACTTAGGATAGTAGTATAGAATGTATGTTAGGTCTTAGGGTTAGTTTAGGTTTAATTCACACTAACCATTAATACTAACAACTTCCTTCCAGCCCCTTACTAACATTCATGCTATCACAGAACAGGACGTTCCGTCCTTCCGGTTCAAGTGTGAATTAGCATAGAAAACACAAGAGGATCTCAGCATACCTGGATCAATGGAATTGATTCAGGATATGCTGTCAATCAGCACAAGAGCAAGCAATTATACGACAACCTGTCGTCACATCAGCAAACACACAAGTACAGTGTTCGCTGTCCCATGCAATAATTCATAGTATGCAAGAATCCGAATTAGCAACACATTCTCTTAAAATCAAAACATATCCTAACATGTTTGCTCTCATTCCAAGAGCTATAACAGTATGTAAAACATTCACCAAGTTAGCATTCAAAAATCAGAGTGTTACACTTATGACCACCTTGGTTATCATTTCTGCAGGATTCTAACTGGTATGAATCTTCACCATCTTTAACTTCTCTTCATCCAAATCTATCCTGATGAAATGGTACCTCAACTATATATGTTTTGTCATAGAGTGGAAAACAATGTTATTTTTTAGGTGTATATAAATTTGAATATCACTATGTAGCTTCCCTTCCTCATACTTATGCCCCAACTCCTCAAGCAACTACTATAGCCAAATCATCTTTTTTCTTTCCTTTGTGGCAACAACATACTCAGCCTTTGTGGTTAACAAAGCCACAATATTTTATAGTCATGAAATCCAACTCATCACTATGTCACCTACAATTAACACATAACATGTTGTGTTCCTCATATTGTCCAAATCTCTATCCATGTTTGAATCTATATAATCACGCAAAGTCGTATCTGATACAATGCAACACAAAATTGTCCACATGGTCCCTCTCAAATACCGAAGGATCCACTTCACTACTTTCCAGTGATCTCTACCTGGACTACACATGAACCTACTCACTGCTCCCATTACATGAGCATTATCTGGCCTAGTGCACACCATGACATACAACAAGTTGCCAACTGCTGATGAGTAAGGTACCCTAGACATCTGGATTCTCTCTTCCTCTGTCTTAGGACACTTCTCCTTTGATAACTTGAAATGGTTTGCCAAAATGTGTCCCAACCGGTTTAACATCCTACATACTAAATCTCTCCAATACCTTCTTCCTATGACAAAGTCAACTTTTGTTCTTTCCTATCCCGATATATTCTCATACCAAGGATTTATTTTTCTACACCAAAATCCTTCATAGCAAAGGAATCGTTAAACTGTTCCTTGAGTACCTTTATTTCCTATATGTTTTTACCTGCTATCAACATGTCATCCACAAATAGACACAAATAATGCAACTTCCATCATAAAATTTATTGATATATACGTAATGGTATGAGTGACACCTGGAGTATCCCTGCTCCATCATAAAACTGTCAAATTTCTTTTACCATTGTTGTGGAACTTGTTTCAGGACATACAAGCTCTTCTCCAGTTTGCACAACATGTTCTCCTTCCATGTGACCTCATATCCATGTGGATGATCCATGTATAAAAAAAATGAGGAATAAACTAAAGCTGAGGACAAGAATATTCACGCAACTCCCTTTCATGAGAGATTAAAGGAAAAATTTGCCAAGGAAGAATCTACATTGATGCAAGAATTAAGGAGATTACATATTAAGATTCCAATTTTGAGAAAAATCAGAGACATTCTAGAACTTAACCAAGTGATTAAAGGCCTCTGCATAAAGACACCAGGAAGAAAAAAATAGTACTCAAAAACAGTGCAAGTTGATGGAAAGTTGGTTGATCTATTGTTAGGGAAGTTGCTCTTACCTAAGTATGGAATATAGGGATTCCGGTCATTTCTATGACCACAGATAGTCAAACCATATCTAATGTTTTGGTAGATCTCGGAGATTCTATTAACGTAATGCCAATAGATACAATGAATCTATTGTCTTTTCCAAGATTAGAGTCGACCAAAGCTATCCTCCAAATGGCAGACCAGTCCATTGTTGTACCAAAGGGATTCATAGGAGATGTAATGGTTACAATTTAACCATGGGAATATGTAGTAGACTTCATGATATTGCAACCTAAAAATAAAAAATTCAGTTATCTAGTTATTTTGGGAAGGCCTTTGTTAGGGATAAACAAAAATATATATGTGGATCAATCCCACAAACACACAGTAATATGAACTATGAACAAAAAATATAGAAACAAGAATACACGATAAGAAGACACGATTTAACGTGGTTCACCCAATGTGGGATAAATCCACTAAGAAACACTTTCCTAGATTTTATTATGAGCCAACAAGAGTATAATCCACTCTCAAATCAATCTTCCTACAATTAAAATGCACATATCATGTTTGGAGCTATGCTAAACAAACTCTCTCACAAATTCACACTTGAATTCACACACCCATATATATCCCTACCATACATCCATCTATTTATAAACACATAAATAGGTAAATGTCTAAGATATTTTACAATACCATGGGTACCAAAATCATGGGCCCATAAATCGACCCATAAACCTATGGGTTAAATACCACACATATAATTAATACATGAAAAGACCTCATTTTCAGTTACTCAAAAAAAAATCTTAGCGGTTGTCGCCCCTGAACCCCTGAGAGAATACATGAAGAGTGTATAGTACTTTTAGAGTACAATTTACAACACATCTAACACGAAAACATGCTAACATAAACAAAAATAAACCTATGGGTTAAATAGTACCCATATAATTAATACATGAAAAGACCACATTTTTGGTTATTCCCAAAACAAATTCTCGGGGGTCTGCCACCCCCCGAACTCCAACGAGAATATATAAAGAGTGTACAATACTTTTAGTGTACAATTTACAACACATATAACATGAAAACATGCTCCACTATCTAATAATTGCTGCTACATTTATTGATTGTAGGTTTGGAAATATGACTATCTCAAATGGGTATAAAGTAAAGAACATTTCCCTTGATCCACCTAGTCAGCCATACTTTGAAACTTATGAGCATATGTGGATTGATTTACATGATAAAGATTGTATGGGCCCTTCTTATTTATTAATGATTGCAGTAAAAAACCATGTGAATGAAATTGAAGAAACATACTAGATTTTTGATGAGAATCCTAGTTTGGCTGTAGAAAGAACTAGTTTGGCTTCATAAAGAACCATTCTGGATCCATAAAGAACCATTCTAGCTCTAGAAATAACCATTCTAGCTCTGGAAAGAACCATTGCGACTATAGAAAGAACCATTTGGGATATTGAAAAGTATAGTACATTTCTAGAAGAAGGCAACATTGAAATGCATGAGTATGCTCCTGCTCAACCACATGCTTATCATGAGTAGAAAATGTCAAATGCAAGAGCTGGTTCGACTGAACCAGACCAAGAAACCAAATGCAGAGCAACCTTTGGCAAAAGCTCGAATCAACAAAAAAAATGAAAATCAAAATTCCTCATACTCTTCCCAAGGCGAGCTGGGGCGCGAGGACCAAGAACCATTAATGCAATAAAGGCTCGCCCTTTTTCCTTATTTTCTACGCCACCTCCACTTGGGTTGGCAAGTCTCCAATTTTCAAATTTTTCCATGCTAAATGAATTTAGCCAAGCTTCCAAACGGATACCTCCATCTCCTACCTGTCCCGCCAAAACTGGCACCGTCCCCGAAGGGACAGTTCATAAATGCCAATGAATGCCTCCTATCCATCCTTATCCTTTCTTCCCAAGGGTCTGCGTACCCCTTTAACTTAGGATTAGTTTTAGGTTACATAGTTCATTCGACCTAGGTCTTAGTTAGACCTTAGGTTTTAGGATTTAGATTATTTTTCCCCCCTTTTTTTTTTATATAATTTAAAAATCCACTAGGATAGTAGTGTAGGATGTATGTTAGGTCTTAGGGTTAGTTTAGGTTTAATTCACACTAACCACTAACACTAACAACTTCCTTCCAGCCCCTTGCTAACATCCACGCTAACGCAGAGCAGGACGTTCCGTCCTTCCGATTACATGCCAAGGCCACCCGTGTCCAGGCATTTCTCGCCCCACGAGGTCCCGAATTCGATAGTACAGGGTTCAAGAATCGAACCCCTGTCGTTGACATTTTTCGTGCTAGCTATTCACACCTGTAATCAGATGTTGCACGCTTATAATAATCCTAGTCCAGTGCAAGTGTGAATTAACATAGAAAACACAAGAGGACCTCAGCATACTTGAATCAATGGAATTGATTCAGGGTATGCTGTCAATCAGCACAAAGAGCAAGCAATTATACGACAATCTGTCGTCACATCAGCAATCATACAAGTACAATATTTGCTGTCCATGCAATAAGCCACAGTATGCAAGAATCCAGATTAGCAACACATTCCCTTAAGATCAAAACATATCTTAACATGTTTGCTTTCATTTCAAGAGCTATGACAGTATGTAAAACATTCACCAAGTTAGCATACAAAATCAGAGTGTTACAATCCCCTTCAAAGTTCCCGAGAACTCTTCCACGGTCCAATTTGGTGCAGGAGGCAGATGATGTCGTCAAATTGCTATGCAGGTTGAATGGTGAAGCGAATGCCTACACTTTCCGTACATGGATGTATGCTTTCATCAGGACCATTGAAATCAACAAGGTTGATTCTATAATCAATTGGTCAGAAATTATTAGCAGCAACATCGGTGAGCAGCTTTGGAACATGAAGCGTACTTTCAGCTTCAAGATGACTTCATACTTGGTGTATGCTGCAGCTTCACAGGGTGTCTTTTCCAAGCTGGATAGATGTGGTGTTCTTTCCAAGGACCCCATTTTCGAGTGCTACCCACAACTTACTGTACCTACGTGCGAGAAGGACTTCAAAGTGATCAACGATGACTTCTTCTACAATTTCATCTACAGGCTAGACAAAGACTTGAAGACTCACACGGTAAGCAAGGAAGCGTGGGAAGCAGTGTCCAAGATTGGCAGTTTATTCATCCATTTTGCAGATTTCACATACCTCAGGGTTACGGGATTTTTTGGAGAACCAATAAAGATGCCCAGGTATCCGAGTGATAGATTGATCGCCATGGAGCTGAGCAGGAAACTTGTGGAGTTACACGACCTTCAGTTGAGACGGCACAAGTCTACGGGCTTCTTCCGAATCACTGTGGGATATTACAGTTGCATCAGCATTCACAGAGCTCGAGGGATGGAAGCGCAAATGTTATCCGAGTATGAGCAAGAGTTCTTCCCTTCACGGCTTAACTTCGATCCATTTGGAGTAGCCAGGAAGACAATCTCCCAGGAGTACGCACATGTGCCTTCGTTAGAAGATTTCTGGATGAAGTGCAGAAGTGAGTATGAGGTTAGAAAGAAAGATTTCAGCAGGCTATCAGCAAAGCAAGTGTTTGATTTTGGATTAGCGCGGATACCTGCGGATCTTAAAGATGATGGGAACGTGGTACTTGACACTTACCATCAAATGGGAGGAGATAAAGCTATACTGCAGGATAACAATGGAGGCTGCCATTCAATTAAAGAGAGATCTGGAGCTGTATTGGTGAATACTTCAAACTAGCTGCTGACGAAGGGATACTGCCTTGATGAATAAAATCACGGGAAACTTCGGCGCAGGAGATTCCCTCAAGCGAAAGCATGAAGGAGAAAGAAACAGGAGGTCTGAGAAGTTGAAAGTACACAGAAGATCTCAAGAGAAAGAGAAGACCACTTCTACAACGATAGTTTTGACTCCGACTTCACCAACTATTGCACCGTAGCAGCAGGACGTATCCATGCCTTCATTGAATCCGGTGACGTTCATCTTCTCTCCTTAGCCACTTCGTTCATCACCCGTTCCAGAGGATATGTTGAAGCTGCAGATGACGGAGTTCGAAAGAGCTTTGTCCTTGGATGTTTCAGAAGATGGCAGCCATAACACTGTGGCACTTTCTGACGGAGAGGATGCAGAGCGGGAGATGGTAGTGCACTCAGCGCTTTCTCACTCCCCAAGAAGTAACTTCTCGGAACGGTTAGCTTTGTAATTGGTTCCGAAAGCAAGAGTAGAGATGAACTTAGAGGAGAATGACTTGCAGCTACTTCAGGATCTGAGCAGAAGAGACAGAAGGCCTAAAGTTGCTAAAGCAACTTCTAGGTTGATCATCAAGGATTCAGGAGAGAAGTTTGCTGAGATATCAATTCCGGCAGAAGGAAAGATAGAAGAGGAGCTCACGGAAGAAGATGTGACGGTGACCAAAATACCACTCGGTCAAGCTACCACTGAAGGATTGAAGCAGGACACACAAACATTGATGGATGCTTTGTTCCTTAGGCTTGACAGTGAAAAGGCGGAGAAAGAAGAGCTGCAGAAGCAAATATCTCAATTATGTGAGATCATAGCCAAGGTTGCTAAACCTTCCATTCAGCCCATTTCAGAGCAGGTGAGTGATCGTCTTATGCAGGAAATGGAAGATGCAAGCAATCAAGTAAAGGTTATTAACGAATGGAAGGATCTGATTATTCGTCAAGCTTCTGTGCAACTTGGGGAAGTGTCAGCCCGCCTAAAGGTTATGAACGATGCAACAAATCAACTAAAGAAACTGATGGAAAGCATAGAAGGCATGAATACAATTGCAGAGAGTAACCTGAGTATTTTGGCCGAGATCAACAAGCTGCCGGGAGATGTATTCGTTACAGAACAAATTGTACCGGATGGATTAGTCGAGAAGGAGAAGCAGCTAGAGTTTGCAGTATCTTTCCAATTGGAGATCTGCAGAGTTTTGCTGAAAAGGATGCAGGCGCTTGAGAGTAGAACATTAGATTTACCAGACAGTGTCATTTCTTTCACTGAGGAAAGAGTGGATGGAGGTGTTATTTCATACGTGCGGATTGTTTCTAACAAGGTGCCTAATTCCCTGGAAGGTTCTCTTTTGATGGTGCAAAAGAGAATTGATAAAGCTACCAAGCCTTTCACGATGAATTCTATCAATAGATTGGTGGCGCTGCAGGCAGAAATTGCGAGGTTTGGGCTGAGTTTGGAAGAGGTGGAAGCACACAACAAAGTGTTGAATGAAGGGTTGATGTAGTTCAGGGCAGAGAAGGAAGCAGTGGCTAAAAAAGATGGAAGGATGCTGAATTATGTGTTCGACAAGTATATCAGATATCAGAACAAGAAGAAGATGTAAACATTACAACTGACATGACTTCTTCTATTCTTTCTTCTTCTATTTTCTATGTTCCTGGATGAAATTGTAAAACTTCTAAGTTATTGGTTTTGCAACCATTACTTGAAGTCATGTGGAACCATTCTATTAGTTAAGTGATACATGTGTCACTTAAGAAGAAGTTAGTTGAGGATGATTGCCAAATGTCATCTTTACTTGTTGTTCATACTTTAGTTCAGTTTGAGTCTTCTATTTGTACTTTCCCTCCTACATTCTATAAGTAGGAGAAGAACCTCCGGGTTAAGGAGGAATCATAATTTGTAAGAAGCAATCTTGTTTTTTAGACTTTGTGCTAAACGCCTGAGAGAAACTTGAAGCAAAGGAATACAAAGAAGCAGGTTTCCGGAGAAATTTGTGTCACGGCGTACTGTGTTTCTTGCTTTTAAATCTTAGATCTTTTAAATAAACTTTGTGTTATATTAGATCTGGATCTAGAGCTGCCTTTGCTTTATAATTCTGTGTGTTCAAATCTATTAAGTTTCTTCTATGTGCATGCAATTAGCTCTGCTATCTACTAATTGGGATGCACATCTTCCTCATTTCTTCTCTGTAATTCCTTTACTTTCTTCTTCTATAATTTTCCTTTCTTAAACAGCTGCTTACTTGCTGCAGAACTTCTTAGTTATGGTTCATGAACTAAGTGGTTAAAGTAAAACCCCTGATAGATAAAAACACATTTTTATTGATAAATCTGACACGGGAGCCTCACCGGTTAAATGAGGGAGATTTATCTCATGACTGCCTAGGTTTGATGCTATGCAGAAAATATAGCCAACAGTTTTTGGTGACACTGCTGGGGAACAACTATCTTTGCAGATCAAAGCTTTTCTATTGAAGATCAGAGTGGCTGAACATCCATTCACCTGATCCGTGAAGGCGCAAGGAAGGATTGATCATTTCTTCCAACTGCAGGAGCAATTCAATTTCAATCATCCTCCTCAAGTTAGAAGCCGCAGATCTAGTCTCTCACTAGGAAGGAGAGTACACACCCATCTAGATTCGGATCGTATTCAGCATAATCCGTCGGCTGGAATTATCCATCAAGTCTATCAAGTCTACACAAGGAGGAGACGTGCTCAAGTTAACATGGCACACCAAATTGTACCTGTTCCATGGGGAACGAATTTTGGACCTCTCAACTTGGCTCCACCTATGCACGAGCTGCCAAAGGGATCCAGAATTTTTTTTCCAAAATTCTTTGGAGATGGAAAGAAAAACCCGGATGATCATTTGGCAGCCTTCTTCATATCTTTTGGTGTGCTTGCAGTGGAGCATGAAGATGTCTCAGTTAGGTTGTTCATTGAGACTCTACACGACTTGGATGGAGAATGGTTCTATCGGCTGGCTCCTGACACCATAACCAACTGGACGACTATGTGTGAGCAATTTCTGAAAAGATTCAAGCCTGCAGAGGACGCTAGCACGTTGATCACCCAACTGACGCAGTTGAAGAAAGAGCCAAACGAGAACATGCGGGACTTTATTGCAAGGTTCCAAAGGATTTTGTATAAAATCCCCACTTCTGCCGCATTGAGCGACGAAAATCAAAAGACATTTTTTATAAATGCTCTATTGCCTGAAGTTGGATATTAGCTAAGAAGGGCAAGACCTGTAAATCTGCTGGAAGCACAAAATGCTGTTGTGGAGGTTGAGGACGACTTGATCATGGCTGGAAAACTGAAACAACCATCTCACAAAGGTGATGGCGCTTCTGCAAGTACTTCTGATCCTTTGTTGTAGAAATTGGCTAATGACATGCTACAAATCAAGAAGCAGATCTCTCAAGCAGGGAATGCAACCCCCTCAAGATTAGCACCTATTAGGACCTTCAATGGTCAAAATCAAAATCGAAACAGACTTGCTGCTGCACCACAACATTTGGCAATAGAAGCTGCTCTAAGGAATAACTTGGAAACTAATGAAGAGGATCTCGGCATTGATGAATCATTCGATGATGAAGACTTTATAGATCCCACTAGCGACTCCAATATTGGTTACCTGGACTATGAATCTGATGATGGCTATTATGAATCTTTTGAAGATTCTGATGGTCACACTTTTGCGGTGTTTACAGGTCTCATACGTGCCAAAATGCCGAAGCATCCACAAGCGTCCGGAAAGAGAGAGAAGATCCTGGCCCGGATGTTACTATCTTGAAAAGAGGTAGCACTCTTCCTTCTTCATTAGCGCCCAAGGATAAATATTCAAATTCCTTCAATTCACAGCAAAGAACCAACGCACATCCTACTGAAGCAAGTCAAGCTTTCGACATAATTGATCACATCAAGAGAAACAAGGTCCAAATGTCAGAAGCTGAGTATTTGAGGCCATTTCCTGATCAGCTCAATAGATTGGTCAAATATGTGCAAAGTAATGGTCCCAGCCCAACAAACAATAATTCACGGGGTATCTTGTCAAGTCCAAAGATTACTTTACCTTCAAATAATGCTGCTGCAAGTTCTTCTCCTTCCACCCCTTCTCCTGCTACATCAGAAAGGATTGAGCCATTCTATGTGTCTTTTCTCATCAACGGACATAAGCTAAGCAATTGCATCTTGGATTCTGGAGCTTCCGACAACGTCATGCTTGCCAAAGTTGCTGATGCCTTGGGTCTTACATTGACAAAAACCATCAGAAGATGTTATTCCATGGAAAGGAAAGTCCCTCTTGTGGGGCAAATCAAAGATGTGCAGGCAGTACTTCCTTCCTTCCCAGATAAAAGACTGAAAATGACTATCCTTGTAGCAGACATTCCAGTCTCTTATGGCATGCTGTTGAGTAGAAATTTTTGCAAAGAGCTAGGTGGAGAAGTCAAGATGGATTGGTCTTGTGCGCACATACCAATCAAAGGATTAAATCAGAAGCTGGAACTTGAGAAGAAATCCACGTACACAGTATCAAAATCTGAGGATCCTAGATCTCAGATCTTGTTTCAGGAATCGGATCACGGAGTCTATTATCTTGAAATGGATAAAGAAGAAATTCAACCGGTGATTTGAGAATCACATCAAATTGATAACAAGATTTGGACTCTGGAATTTGATGGTAGCTACTGTTCATTTGGATCTGGTGCAGGCGTTGTTCTTATCTCTCCTGAAGGGAAGGTGCATGCGCACTCCTTCAAATTAATGTTCGAAAATACTAACAATACGACTGAGTATGAAGCATTGTTGTTAGGCATGGAGTAGGCAAGAACAATGGGAATCAAATTATTACACGCAAGAGGAGATGCTGAGTTGATTGTGAAGCAGATAAGGGGCCTCTATCAAGTCAAAAAAGACAAACTGCGGCACTACAGAGATCGGGTCTACTCTGATATCCTGGATTTTTTAGCTTTCTCGGTATCTTACATTCCGAGGGAACAAAATTAAAGAGCTGATTCGCTCGCAGTGACTGCAACCTTGTTGAATCCGGATCAGCCCCCTACATTCTTTAGACATGGAGACTACAAAGTGGAAATGGTTTTTCACCCAAAGGTTCCTGACAACGTCCAGCAATGGCAGGTTTTCAATGATGACACACAGATTGCTGCCTTTCTCCAACAGAAGGACAACTTTGAAGAAATCTACTATGAGGGAAGCAATTCACCTCCTAGGCAGACCACTATCGAAGAAATGGATGCTGACGTCTCAGGAGGTCAGGAGATTATCCAGCTAAAGGGAAATAAAATTCCCAAAGGCTTGGTATCTCTTGAGGAAATGTTTGATAAGCATGATCAGATGCTTAAGAAAAATGAAGAAAATGAGGAAGGCTCTTCCTCCGACACACAAGTACTAATTTTGGAAGCCGTTAATGATCCCAAATTAATAAATCTGGGTAAGTGTTGTTCAGAAGCTGAAAAGGAAGCTTTCACTAAGCTTCTTAAGAAATATATGGATGTTTTTGTCTGGTCTTATCAGGATCTAAAAACATATCAGCCTGCGGAAGTTCAACACTACATCCCACTTAAACTAGAACAAAAACCTTTCAAGCAGAAGCTGCGGCGGCACAATCCTACCATTTCAGGAACCATCTTTGCAGAAATCCAGAAGTTGTTAGATGTAAAGATTATCTATCCCATACACCATTCGGAATGGTTGGCCAACATAGTCCCTGTCAGAAAGAAGAGTGGCAAGATTAGGCTGTGTGTGGATTTCCGCAACCTTAATCAAGCTTCATTAAAGGATAACTACCCTATCCCCATCATGGACCACACTCTGCAGGTGGTCACTGGATCTGAGATGCTTTCCATGCTTGATGGCTTCTCAGGCTATAATCAAGTCAAGGTGGCTGAGGAAGATCAATACAAAACGGCATTCATCACACCTTGGGGAACCTTCGCATACTAGAAAATGCCGTTTGGCCTAATTAATACCGGTGCTACATTTCAAAGAGCTATGGATCTAGCCTTTGCTCATCTCAAAGATATAATCATAGTGGTGTATCTGGATGATCTGACAGTCTTTTCCAAAGATAGAAGCATGCATATTTCAAACTTGGAAGAGGTCTTCATACAATGCCGCAAGCGTGGTATTTCTTTGAATCCTAAGAAATCCATCTTTGCTGTAACCGAAGGAAAGCTGCTTGGGCACATTGTTTCCAAAGAAGGAACAAAGATAGATCCAGAGCGTGTCAAATCCATTCAGACATTGCCTTTGCCCACATCCAGAAAAGGAGTTCACTCTTTCTTTGGAAAAGTGAATTTTCTCAGAAGATTCATTCCTGACTTTGCTGAGCTAACCCGTCATATTTCGAATATGATGAAGAAGACACAAGATTTTAAATGGAGCAGCAAAGGGAAGGAAGCTTTTGAGAAAATCAAAGAATCCATGTCGAAAGCTCCAGTCTTGGTTTCACCTGACTTCAGTAAAGAATTTATTCTTTATTGTTATTCTTCCGAACACACCATGTCAGCAATTCTAATGCAGAAAAATCAAGAGGATGCAGAAGCTCCTATTTCTTTCATGAGTACGCCTCTTAAAGCCTATGAGTTGAAATACACTCCGAAGGAAAAGCATGCATATGCAGTGGTGAAGGTGTGCAAAGCATTCAGGTATTATATTCTTTCCTCACACACTGTGGTTTTGGTTCCAGATACTGCAGTTAAATCCATTCTTACTCAGCAAGAGTTAGGATTATTGAGAGGCACATGGGTGACAAAAGTTCAAGAATATGACCTAGATATTAAACCAACAAAGCTAGTCCGAGGAAGAAGTTTGTGTGAATTAATGATGGAGATAAAAACATTTGTGCCTGAAGTAGATCAAGATGAGATAGATGAAGATTTCCCTGTAGTACTTTTTATAAATCTGGTAGAGGAGTGGTATAGTAACATTGCTTACTTTCTGACGTATGGAGAATGCCCAGATCAACTTTCCAGAAAAGAGAAACGAACTATCAAACTGAAATCCAAAGATTTTGTTCTTTGGGATAATGGTTTGTACAAGAAAGGAATTGATGGTGTATTTCTCAGATGCGTGGACAAAGCTCAACAAGATCAGCTACTACAACAGTTTCATGACATGGCTTGCGGTGGTCATTTCTCAGCCCGAGTCACTGCACACAAGATCCTTAGAGCAAGGTATTACTGGCCCACCCTTTTTCAAGATACTGCAGAATGGGTAGCTAAATGTCAAGCATGCCAACATTTTCTTGGGCGTGTGAAATTGCCTGCATTACCTCTAAAACCCATTGTGATTGAAGAACCTTTCCAACAGTGGGGAATGAATTTTATTGGAATGCTTAACCCGGCTTCCAGTGCCGGTCATCATTACATTCTAACAGCTACTGATTATTTCAGTAAGTGGGTAGAAGCTATTCCTGTGAAGACTGCCACTTCCGCCGAAGTGTGCAATTTTATAAAAGAAAATATTATTGTCAGGTTTGGCGTACCCAGCAAAATTGTAGCAGACAACGCTCTGAATTTTTCTTCTGAGGAGTTGGTGGAATTCTGCTACACTTATGGGATTCAACTTGTTCATTCCTCAAACTACTATCCACAAGGGAATGGTCAAGCTGAATCTAGTAATAAGAACTTGGTAACTATCATGCGCAAGCTTGTAACAGAGAATCAAAGGACTTGGCATAAAAAGTTGTTTGATGCATTATGGGCCGATAGGATCACACCAAAGAGGGCGATAGGCATGTCCCATTTTCAGCTGCTATATGGTAGAGACACAGAGCTGCCTCTCACCTTGGAATTGCCTACCCTACGACTTTCTAAAGCCCTGGAGGATTCTACATTCATGGATGCTATTGATAAAAGAATCATGTACCTGACTGAACTGAGGGAAGTCCAAACTCAAGTTGCAGATAGGTTGATAGAGCATCAAAAGAAGGTGAAAGTCATCTTCGGAAAAAGAGCCAAGGAAAGAAATTTTGAAGTTAATGACTAGGTCCTTTTATGGGACAAAAGAAGAGAAACAAAAGGCATGCATGGAAAGTTCGATTCACTATGGAAAGGGCCTTTTGTGATCAAAAAGATCGCCGGAGCAGATAGCTTCATTCTTGCTCATTAGGATGGAGTTGAATTGCCATTGCCTTTTAATAGGCAACACTTGAAGCTGTTCCAGACATGAGAAGCATGGTAAAACCTGTATGTACATAAATAAGTTTGTGTTTGTTTTTCCTTGTTTTATCTTGTTTTGGTGTTGCGTTGTGTTCTGTTTGTTTGCCTGACCTCGTGCCCAAAGGACAAGATGCGAAACCAGAGATGCTGGGATCTCATCTTTTCACTTTGTCATTCTGACAAGAGAAAAAGATGTCCATAGACGGGAGCCAACTGGTGTCACATTAGATTTCACCCTGAAATCTGTGACTACCCTATCCGAAAAATTTTCATACTTTTAAAATAATGGGTCGTTTGTTGTTTTTATTGCCTGAAAGTTCTTGTATTGTGTCAGGATAATCCCAAAGAGCCATATTAGCCTTTTTCGCCAAATACCCAGATGCCCAAAATTGTTTTATTCTGTCGTCGGGATTTGTCTGCGGGGAAATTTATATTTAATTATTTTGAGCCCCGTATGAGGCTATTTGTGGTTTGTTTTAACTCTATTATGAGCGAATATGTTTATTATTCCTATGTGCCAGAAGGATTTTAACTTATTTTAAGTTTTGGGCTTTATTTGTAACATTTTGGTAATTTTTCGTGTTTTTTGTGGTGTCCCGTTTTGTTTTCTGTGAAATTTCTCTAAAGCAATTCCTTTGCCGGGTAAGCCCAATTTTTGGCCTGGAGCAGCTGGAAAACATACACGCTCATTATTCCCGGAGAAAGTCACCATCAGAGGTCTGGATCACTGGGAAAAAGCGAAGTCGTGCACAGAAAAGCCCCTACAGGGATGGGCGCATTTTTGGAAAACAAAGGATTTAAGCTGCGATGGGAAAAATATAAGCCACAGGCAGGGTGGGAATTTTATGCCTTCCTGGCAGGGTACTTTTTCCCGTTTTATAAAAGTCACTTAAGCTGCAGTGGGAAAAATAGAGGCTGCAGGGAGGTGGGAGTTTTATTGTCTGCCTTGCAGGGTAAAAATTCCCATGATATAATAAAAGGAAAGTGACTTAAGTGAAATCATGGGATTTTAGTGCGTGCCTTGCAGGGTAAAGAATCCCATTGTCAAAGTCAAATCACTTAAGTGGATCATGGGATTTTGGTGCCTGCCTTGCAGGGTAAAGAATCCCATTGTGAAAAAATTCTTAAAAATAAAATTACATGTGCAAAAAAGTGCGCCCCCTTTGGTGAGAGATTAAAATGATTAAATTTGATTATTTTTATTAATCTTTCTTCTCAAAAAGTACGCCCAAGCTTGGAGGAGGTCAACAAGTCAAAGATGGAATAAAAGAAAGGAGTTAAATGCATTAAATTTAATTTATTTAATGGCTGCCCTCTTCCTCTCAAAAAGTGTGCCCCATTTGGGTATTATTTAATGTTTTTTAAGGCATTAAAACATTAAATTAATTTCTATTTTCAGTGGCTATGGTCAAAGCACTATGGAGCTTGAGTGAAGTGCTGTGTGAAGGATTAAATTGGATTAATTTAATTTATTGGATGGCTGTCCTTAAACATGCTATTTATAAAAGAGAAAAGCATGATTTTTAATTAATTAATTGTCTTTAAATGTTAGGGCAATTATTAATTATAGAATTGTGAAGGTTATATAAGCATGGGCAGCCATATGGGTGAATAATTTAATTTACAGGTAAAGAATTGCAGCCAGAAGGAAAAGTGCGCCCCCATTAGAGGAAGGATTTTGTTCAGACAAAGTGCTAACAAGGCTAAAAGCTTCCAGATTTGGCGCATGCTTTGGAGGAGGTTGATCTTTCTCTGCATAGTTGTTTTTACAGGTGTTATAGGAGCTCAGGTGTTGATTGAAAGGATTCATGCTCTCTTTATGTGCAAATTAAACACCAATTTTTGGGGCAGTAGGCTTGAAAAGTGCAGATTTTTATAATTTAAATTCACTATTCATGCTTCGGTGGCCATTTTTGTCTGAATAAATTGCAGGAACTCATTACAGGTGCTTTACAAAGAAAAGGAGTTTTTTATCAATGTCCAATACATTGCAAATATCCTCCGAATCTGAATAATTGTCCAGATCTGCACCAGTATTGAAGAAATCTGGCCAAGTTAGAAGAAAAAGAATTATTCAGACAAAGATAGACAAAGCCATGGCGAAAGGAGATGAAAAAGAGAGCACGATGGATTCATGCATTGCTTCCAAACTTGCAGACATAGGAGACACAGATCTAGGCCCAGAACCTCTTTCTGATTTGATTGATAGATCCAGAGCGGGAAAGACTTCACTCATGCATGTGGTCAAAAGTAGCAGAATTATCCGAGCTGCAGCTTTCCCATATACAGCCCAATTGCCAGAGTTCGTGATGGAGTGTGCTAGATCTTATCATTCTTCATCCAGATCAGTGCGTGATGTTGTAGGAAAGACAATAATTCGTTTGGATGCGGAGTTCATCAATTATTGTCTGAAGATTCCAGTGCGAAAGGTGGTGACTTCTATTAGCATTCAGGATGCTGACAGTAGATGGGAAAAACATAGAGATGATTGCATGAGCATAATGAACAACCGGTTCATGAAGAAGCCTAGATCCCCTTCAAAGTTCCCGAGAACTCTTCCACAGTCCAATTTGGTGCAGGAGGCAGATGATGTCGTCAAATTGCTATGCAGGTTGAATGGCGAAGCGAATGCCTACACTTTCCGTACATGGATGTATGCTTTCATCAGGACCATTGAAATCAATAAGGTTGATTCTATAATCAATTGGTCAGAAATTATTAGCAGCAACATCAGTGAGTAGTTTCAGAACGTGAAGCGTACTTTCAGCTTCAAGATGACTTCATACTTGGTGTATGCTGCAGCTTCACAGGGTGTCTTTTCCAAGCTGGATAGATGTGGTGTTCTTTCCAAGGACCCCATTTTCGAGTGCTACCCACAACTTACTGTACCTGCGTGCGAGAAGGACTTCAAAGTGATCAACGATGACTTCTTCTACGATTTCATCTGCAGGCTAGACAAAGACTTGAAGACTCACACGGTAAGCAAGGAAGCATGGGAAGTAGTGTCCAAGATTGGCAGTTTATTCATCCAGTTTACAGATTTCACATACCTCAGGGTTACGGGATTTTCTGGAGAACCAATAAAGATGCCCAGGTATCCGAGTGATAGATTGATCGCCATGGAGCTGAGAAGGCAACTTGTGGAGTTACACGAACTTCAGTTGAGACGGCACAAGTCTACGGGCTTCTTCCCAATCACTGTGGGATATTACAGTTGCATCAACATTCACAGAGCTCGAGGGATGGAAGCGCAAATGTTATCCGAGTATGAGCAAGAGTTCTTCCCTGCACGGCTTAACTTCAATCCATTTGGAGTAGCCAGGAAGACAATTTCCCAGGAGTACGCACATGTGCCTTCGTTAGAAGATTTCTGGATGAAGTGCAGAAGTGAGTACGAGGTTAGAAAGAAAGATTTCAGCAGGCTATCAGCAAAGCAAGTGTTTGATTTTGGATTAGCGCGGATACCTGCGGATCTTAAAGATGATGGGAACGTGGTACTTGACACTTACCATCAAATGGGAGGAGATAAAGCTATACTGCAGGATAACAATGGAGGCTGCCATTCAATTGAAGAGAGATCTGGAGCTGTGTTGGTGAATACTTCGAACTGGCTGCTGACGAAGGGATACTGCCTTGATGAAGTATTGATGAATCAAATCATGGGAAACTTCGGCGCAAGAGATTCCCTCAAGCGAAAGCATGAAGGAGAAAGCAGCAGGAGGTCTGAGAAGTTGAAAGTACACAGAAGATCTCAAGAGAAAGAGAAGACCACTTCTACGACCATAGTTTTGACTCCGACTTCACCAACTATTGCACCGCAGCAGCAGGACGTATCCATGCCTTCATTGAATCCGGCGACGTTCGTCTTCTCTCCTCAGCCACTTCGTTCAGCACCCGTTCTAGAGGATATGTTGAAGCTGCAGATGATGGAGTTCGAAAGAGCTTTGTCCTTGGATGTTTCAGAAGATGGCAGCCATAACACTGTGGCACTTTCTGACGGAGAGGATGCAGAGTGGGAGATGGTAGTGCACTCAGTGAATTCTCACTCCCTGAGAAGTAACTTCTCGGAATGGTTAGCTTTGCAGTTGGTTCCGAAAGCAAGAGTAGAGATGAACTTAGAGGAGCATAACTTGCAGCTACTTCAGGATCTGAGCAGAAGAGACAGAAGGCCTAAAGTTGCTAAAGCAACTTCTAGGTTGATCATCAAGGATTCGGGAGAGAAGTTTGCTGAGATATCAATTCCAGCGGAAGGAAAGATAGAAGAGGAGCTCACGGCAGAAGATGTGATGGTGACCAAAATACCACTTGGTCAAGCTACCACTGAAGGATTGAAGCAGGACACGCAGACATTGATGGATGCTTTTTTCCTTAGGCTTGACAGTGACAAGGCGGAGAAAGAAGAGCTACAGAAGAAAATATCTCAATTATGTGAGATCATAGCCAAGGTTGCTAAACCTTCCATTCAGCCCATTTCAGAGCAGGTGAGTGATCATCTTATGCAGGAAATGAAAGATGCAAGCAATCAAGTAAAGGCTATTGACGAATGGAAGGATCTGATTATTCGTCAAGCTTCTGTGCAACTTGGGGAAGTGCCAGCCCACCTAAAGGTTATGAACAATGCAACAAATCAACTAAAGCAACTGATGGAAAGCATAGAAGGCATGAATATAGTTGCAGAGAGTAACCTGAGTATTTTGGCTGAGATCAACAAGTTGCCGGGAGATGTATTGGTTGCAGAACAAATTGTACCGGATGGATCAGTCGAGAAGGAGAAGCAGCTAGAGTTTGTAGTATCTTTCCGTTTGGAGATCTGCAGAGTTTTGCTAAAAAGGATGCAGGCGCTTGAGAGTAGAACATTAGATTTACCAGACAGTATCATTTCTTTCACTGAGGAAAGAGTGGAGGGAGGTGTTACTTCATACGTGCGGATTGTTTCTAACGAGGTGCCTAATTCCCTGGAAGGTTCTCTTTTGATGGTGCAAAAGAGAATTGATAAAGCTACCAAGCCTTTCACGATGAATTCTATCAATAGATTGGTGGCGCTGCCGGCAGACATTGCGAGGTTTGGGCCGAGTTTGGAAGAGGTGGAAGCACGTAACAAAGTGTTGAATGAAGGGTTGATGTAGTTCAGGACAGAGAAGGAAGCAGTGGCTAAAACAGATGGAAGGATGCTGAATTATGTGTTCGACAAGTATATCAGATATCAGAACAAGAAGAAGATGTAAACATTACAGCTGACATGACTTCTTCTATTGTGTCTTCTTCTATTTTCTATGTTCCCGGATGAAATTGTAAAACTTCTAAGTTATTGGTTTTGCAACCATTACTTGAAGTCATGTGGAACCATTCTATTAGTTAAGTGATACATGTGTCACTTAAGAAGAAGTTAGTTGAGGATGATTGCCAAATGTCATCTTTACTTGTTGTTCATACTTTAGTTCAGTTTGAGTCTTCTATTTGTACTTTCCCTCCTACATTCTATAAGTAGGAAAAGAACCTCCTGGTTAAGGAGGAATCAAAATTTGTAAGCAGCAATCTTGTGTTTTAGACTTTGTGCTGAAACCCTGAGAGCAACTTGAAGCAGAGGAATACAAAGAAGCAGGTTTCCGGAGAAATTTGCGTCACGGCGTACTGTGTTTCTTGCTTTTAAATCTTAGATCTTTTAAGTAAACTTTGTGTTATTTTAGATTTGTATCTAGAGATGCCTTTGCTTTATAATTCTGTGTGTTCAAATCTATTAAGTTTCTTCTATGTGCATGCAATTAGCTCTGCTATCTACTAATTGGGATGCACATCTTCCTCATTTCTTCTCTGTAATTCCTTTACTTTCTTCTTTTATAATTTTCCTTTCTTAAACACTTGCTTACTTGCTGCAGAACTTCTTAGTTATGGTTCATGAACTAAGTGGTTAAAGTAAAACCCCTGATAGATAAAAACACATTTTTATTGACAAATCTAACACGGGAGCCTCATCGATTAAATGAGGGATATTTATCTCATGACTGCCTAGGTTTGATGCTATGCAGAAAATCTAGCCAACAGAATATATGAATTGTCTCCTGCCAACTTCTCTGCACATGAAACACAATTAAAAAGTATAGTCAACACATCCCTCTCAGCTATGATGCGGTGTACATGGTAAGAGATTGGCCGGAGGGCAGGTTCACATTACCCTGTTTAGGGATTTTTTGAGTGTGTTCTTGATTTTCATGGCCAAAATTTCAAATTTTTAAGCTATATATTTAGCATGACAACACCTACAAAGAGTTTTCATGCAGGACTAGTGGGGTGATCACTTGGCTTTCAGAAGCTTGTCTCCCTTCAACGTTGTTGGAACACTATCTATTTTCCATTCCCGCACTAGAATAACCCAAACCTGTATAATGAGAACGATCCTCTACCTATATTGGATTAGAAATACCTTGGCCATTCTTACCAAGGCCTCTTCCATCAAATCCCATTTTAAACAATAACTTAGATCTAATGCCCTTAGTGTGTTTACAAAATCACCAAAAACATTACTTGAATCCAAATCTTAATAGGAGGAAGAACTACATGGTGAAAAACTTACAATGCGCTCATGTGTCATGGTTTCTGCATCTGAAGTGGAACAAGAATCTTTCTTCAGCTCACCACACTATAATTTGATCAAGATTTCATCCTTGGAATCCAACTCTGATTTCAAATGTTCAATCTGCGCTTTAAGGGAATAAAGCTTGTATGCATCTTAGGATAACATTCTCATCCTGAATCTTTCTGGTGATGCTTTCAATTTCTTCCATCCTTTCTCTTTTTAAGGTTTTCCCCATATCTACCTGTAAACAACTTGTAATTTCCAAATAATGCAAATTGTAAATGGAAGATCAAGCCAACAAGGTCTGCAAATCCGATTGAATCAAAAAACCGAATTGATATCAAAAGCAAACCATTGAATTCAACCAGCTCTAATACAAAAACTTGATCTATAAACAAGAATAGACCCTGTATTATTTTTTTTGTTTTTCAACAAATCCTTTAATTTATCAGCTTCCGTGATTTATGTGAATCCAAAACTAATTAAAATATGATTTTTTTAACTATTATAGACTTATCCAGAACTGATTTTAATGATTACCAAAATATATTTTATTCACATCTTGATCAAACTATCAAAATTTTACTTTTATCGATTCTTTGTAAATGTTGTGAACCGATTTGAATAAACATTTTTGAATTAAAATATTACTGATTAAATGAGGAAATAAATCAAAATGTAAAATGCAAAAAATAAAAAAATAGACGACACCAGAATCGTTTACTGACTTCGGCAATTGCCTGCGTCTCTGAGTTCATTTAAGTCGATCCATTAAAATTGTCAAAACTGCAAGTACTATCAAACTTACAATTTATAATAATAGATCCAAAACCTACAAATTCGTGCCTTCAGAGCTTCACAAGACTCTGATGATGCTCAGTGTTCGTCATCCACCTTATCAAAGAACTTACAAAACCTCTCCCCTTCATTCTATGTCAACAAGCGACTTTCTCGCCTTAAAAAGACATCAAAATAACTCTAATTCAGGAAAGTAATATATGCACAAGGAGCGTCTTGGAATTTTGGACAGCCTACCAGTTTACACCAACTGCTAAAAATGCTCCTAAGTTGCTCAAAATTTCACTTTTACAAAATTGCCCTATTATCCCAAAAAACACAGTCACAGAGTTAACCTTCAATAAAATGTAACTCGCCCATTTATGGGCTTGAGTCAATGTTGTGGTGTAATGACCAAAGCTTATTTTTTGAGAAGGTGGTGGGATTAGGGGGCTGACTGATTGTAACTTCCTTTTTTGGGAGTATTAATCCCACATTTCATGGGGAAAACAAAGCATAAGGCTTTATTAGGCCTTTGTTGCCCCACTTTATTCGTGGCTTGGACCACACATTCACCTTTTGTTTTGTTTAAAAATTCATGGTGGGATGTGAAAAGGACATTCTGTGACCAAAGTGTGTTGGGGGGTTGTGTGTTGGCTCGTTCGGTACCAAGTATGGCATGTTTGCTCGGTTGGTTTGGTGAGATGTTGGAGAGTTAGACCGGTTGGTGAGTGAGTTGGTGGTATTAGGAGTTGAGCTGGAGGTTGAGTTAGTTAAGATAGCTAGGTGAGGTGGCATCAAGACTTGGCAAGTCGGTGCATGGTAAAAAATGCATAGTAATAGTTTAAAGTTACAATGAGCTTTGATCCTTCATGCATCACAAAATGACAATCTACGACATTTAAATACGAAATTGTGACAATGGTAATATAAAGCTACAGAGGCAAGGGCAACCCTTCGCAAAAAGAGTGTGTTGACCTTGGCTGAGTGCCCCCAGCCAAAAAATAGTGGGGCCCACTTTTTGGACTCGAGTGTCAAAGACTGGAAGTGAAAAACCAGAAACACCCTTTTACCATTTTTATCATTTTTACACTGCCATGTGTCACAGTCATATTGGTTAGCTACTCCTATTTTTGCTCCTCCAACTGGGATCTTCTACAAATGGTATCTTGCTCAAACGGAGTCCATTTTTTGCATTCAAATAGCAGCGTGTTAGGTTGTGGAGCCTGTTTTCATGTGTGAAAGTGTTGAAGACTGTCCACTAAGAGTACTATACACTTTTCATGTATCCTCGCCGGGGTTCGGGGCCGGGCCAGGGTCTGGGGGCATAGCCCCCAATTTTTTTTTTGGGCCTTAAAATGTGCCCGATATATCGAGAAACGTGATTTTCTCATATGGGCGGGATTTTGACCCATAGGTTTATGGGGCGGTTTTTGCCCATGGTTTTGGTACCACGGCTTTTTAAAACTGCTTAAGCAGTTGTCTATTTATATGGTTTTATGCATATGATAGGTGTATGAAAAACATTGTAAATGTGCTTTGAATTCGGGTGTGAATTCTGTAGAGTTTGTTGAGCATAGCTCCAAACAGATCTGGGTATTATATTGAGAGAGTGGTGGCTTGTAATAAAATATGAGCAAGTGATATTTTGTGGATGTAGCCCAAATTGGGTGAACCATGTTAAATACTGTCTCTTTGTGTTGTATTATTTTATTCTGCACTTTTATTTGAGGTCTATAATAATTTTCTGCATATTAGTTTCTATTGTTGCGATTATGTGAGGGATTATTCCGCATATTTTATCCCTTATTACCTAACACGACGAAAATATCTAAGAGTCTTCTACTGTTCTCTCATGATTTTGGGAGATTTAGGGAAACTCTATCCACTAAATTAATCTCTGAATCACTTTATCTACTAAGAGAATCTTTGACACAACAAGCTTGCCACCCTATCATCTTTTCTCTTCTTTTGTGCACCTCATATATCACATTCAAATTAATTCTCTCAGCCCCCTTTAAACCATCTTTAGTCTGACTACCCAACCTCGATGCATGAAGAGACACTTGCCTTCCCCTTTATGCTCCTTAACATCAAGTTGATACACTCTCAACCCCCTTCAAGCCATCTTTAGTATGACTACCCAACCTTGATGCATGAAGAGACACTTGCCTTCCCCTTTATGCTCCTTAGCATCAAGTTGGTATGCTCTCAACCCCTTTTAAGTCATATTTAGGATGAATACCCAACCTTGATGCATGAAGACACACTTGTTTTCCCCTCTATGTTCCTTAACATCAATTTTATACTTCATGCCTTCTGAGTGTTACTAAACACAACCTAAATTGTGTGTTTGTATTAGCTTCAAGTTGATTTCCGCTTCTTTAGGCCGATTTTTTCTTTCTTGCCTCATCTTTTTAGCACAATACTCATGTTACCTCCTTCCCAGCCTACCCAGCCTCGATGCATGAAGAGACACTTGCCTTCCCCCTTATGCTCTTTAACATCAACTTGATATGCTCTCAACCCCCTTCAATTCATCTCTAGGCTTACTACCCAACCTTGATGCATGAAGACACACTTTTTTTCCCCTCTATGCTCCTTAGCATCAATTTGATACTTCATGCCTTCTAAGTTTTACTAAAAACAACCTAAATTGTGTGTTTGTATTAGCTTCAAGTTGATTTTTGCTTCTTTAGGTTGATTTTTTTATTTCTTGCCTCATCTTTTTGGCATAATACTCATGCCTTCTAAGTGTTACTAAACACAACCTAAATTATGTGTTTGTATTAGCTTCAAGTTGATTTCCACTTCATTAGGCTGATTTCTTGTTTCTTGCCTCATTTTTTTGGCACAATAGTCATGTTGCCTCCTTCCTCTCTATGTTTATTCCTCCTCCTTAGACTTCTTTTAATTTGTGCTATATCAATCACGTTCTTTTCAGCTTCATGTTGGCATCTTCCTTCCTCTTAGTGACGTCGCGGTTTTCTGCACTCAATTAGAGATGTGCTCATGCATCAACTTTAGGTTGATGTTCTCTTATGTGCACATCCATACTTAGACGTCTTTCTCTTCTTTTGCCCTAGCTGCCTTTGATCAATGATTTGATCTCATGTCCCTTTTTGGAGGCTAATTTTTGAAGACCTTAACCCATTCTTTCCATGTGGGTCTAAAGAGAAAAGCTAGGAGAAGTCTGAATTATATTATTATTGTTGCTTAGATAGATGTCTTCATTTATTATTATTTATCCTATTGGAAGCAATATGCTCCAATAGTGAACCTTTTAATAGTTTAATAATAATGGTATTGTGAGCATGTATGCTCCAATTATCCTTTTAATATTTAAAATGCACTTACTTAAGGGGTCGACCATGATGTAATGATTGTTTTAAGCACTCCTTATACCTATTTAAGGAGGTCGCTTGGGCATTAATGATTTATGTTTTGAAGATTATTCTTATTTTGGTGAAAGTTGGCTAGTGTAGACCTTTTACTCTCTCTCTCTCTCTCTCTCTCTCTCTCTCTCTCTCTCAAGAACAAAACCCCTTGGGTTGAGGATCTCTTCCAAAGACAAAAACCCTTGGTTGGGAAACTTGTGAAGGAGGAAAACCCTTCATGAGGTTTTTGGTGTGCAAGTTGGTTTGAAAGGAAATAAAGTATCTTTCTCTTGCATGTGTTGTCTCTTTGGTGAAAATTATATTTTATTTCAAGTGGAGCGACCTATACTAAGGTGGTAATTTGGTATGTGTGGTGACATTTTGGAAAATCTGAAATTATCATCTTATTCTCTATATTTTAAAAGCCAAGATTCCGAGTTCCATGATTTTTGGTGCTTCCTAAGTTGAGTTGTGAATTTTTAAAATAAAGTTGCAAACAAGGGTTTGTTAAAATTCATATCTGCATATCTAAGGCACTAAAAATCAGATTTCTTGCATTATATGATTGTTGTTGTTATATCATAATTTTAAAGGCTCAAGTGAATTTGATTGGTAGGGTTTTGAAGGCATAAAAGTCAGTGTGAAACCCCAATACAAGTCGCTGCCCTAGAAGGGTGTTGGCTGGAAGCAGTTAAAGATTTTTATACATTTATTTCAGTCTCTAACAACTCACTAAAAATCTGAAAAGTGTTGTTTATCTTCAACTTTTGGTCATTTCCTGAGGCCTATTCTCGGTGCCACACATCGACGTTTTTTCAAGTTGGTGTTTATTCTCTTGGTTGGTTCATGCTAGTAAGAAACACCCACTTCTTTTAGTCATGTTGGTAAGATTTCTACACTATCAATTGATCATACATAATACAGACAAATAGTGGTTGAGTTATAGAAAGTAGGTGCTCCTATTCACGAGCCACATATTGAAAATGACCTCTTTATTTACTCTGAGGCACATATTCCATCCCTAAGACCCAATGCAGTCTATTTTGTGCATTGCATCTACATGGTGGACAATGTAACTACAAAGGAACTACAATTTCTTTAACCAAATAAAAAGAATATATTACCATACATTTTAGATAGAATAATTGTAAGTTCGGAAGTACACAACCTCTGCATGTGCATTGTTGGAGCTGATTTATATATGTATTCATTTGTCTTTATTCTCTGAGATGGTTGTATTTATCCTGCAATTCTGGTTAGTGCTTCTGGGTATGTATATAATATATATGCTAAGCCATAAGTAATCTATACAAACCTCTTAGAATGAGGATTAGTGACAAAACATGCAATTTTCATAACTAGTATTTACAAATGTTCAAATATTTGTTCTAGTTTGTAATTGGATCCATTGTAGAGGTCTTAGCTTGAATGTTGGTAGTGTGTGTATAGTTTGGATTATGGTTACAGTTTATTGTTAGATCATTTGCTAACTCAATGATATGTCGACATATTTGGGAAATTCAAAACTAGCTTGTTATGTGTTTGCCAAGAAACCCACAAAATGTAGTTTTCCATGGCATAACCCTCATGCTATAATGGTGTTTTAATTTCCTTGATTTTTTGGCTTTGTATCATGGTCTTAATGTGATATTTTGGCTTCACAAGGTGGTGCACTAGGTCCACAAGGAACAATCATTTCTTATATCATTGAAAAGATCTTCGAATATATATTATAATGTATAGTCCATCTAGTAGTCTTAGGAATTTTGGGTCATAGAAAATACTAGCTTCAATTCTTAGCATTAATAACAACAATTTGATATTTTCTTAGATGAGCCTCTTGTCAAAAGGTAATTAAAACACATTTTCTTATCACCTAATGTAGATGCTCTTTAATATTATGTAGAGAAATTTTTCTCTATTATGCATTTTTGAAAGAGTACTTATAGAATTATTTGCTTCAATTTTTCAATTTGCTATTTTCCAAGAGCTTAGTTTTGTAAGGAAAAGATCACATCTAGTATATATATATAATGGAATGAAATGAAACAATGAATGGGTATGTTATTGATGTTTTAGACATGATGAAGTTTCTATGTTACATTCTACTTGCAAATTTTATTTGAAATCTACCATCCGCACTGTATCTGTAATGTGCATACAAAAAAACTTCAAGACATATAGTTGAATTTGAAAGTTTAACTAGATATATCCTTTCTTTTTACTTGTTTTGGTATTTTAATTTGTGCTTGTTTGACCATTCATATATTATCATTAAAGTTCTCAAAGAATCACATACTCAAGGGAAAATATTTGTCCGACCGATATTGCTTTGAGCCAAAAAAAAGATGAATTTGATGCAATGAAAAAATATCCAATGATAGAAGAAAGGGGAGGCTCTTATTCGTGATATAAGGTGGTTTGTATTCCATTATTTATTTCTCAAAACTTTATATTGACATGGCACAAGTAATAGTTTTCACTAGAAAATATTTGACATTAATGTTTTCTTGCATTTAAGTTGCTTTTAGTTATTAGTTTCAATATCTTATCGATTTTTTTAATTAATGTAAGTTCAACTTCCTTTTGCAGAAAATATGTTCATCAAACCTTGTATTTAGTTCTTGTTTCTTTTTTAACTTCTAACATGTGAAAACTCAAAATGATGACATAATACCAACCTACAAAATGTGGCCTTTCCACCAAAAATGAATTTGGTCAAATTTTATTATTCAACAATATAATAATTTTCTCAAATAAACTCACAATAAAACTTCACACATTCATATGGGATATTATATTAATGTAGAAATTTTTTTATAAGGAAAACACTTTTTATCGGACTTATGAACCGGGGGGTTAAAGGGACCCCACCCATATAGTTTTTTCAATCTTATGACAGGGTGGAAAAACATTGGACATTATAAACTGCCACCCTGAAAACAAAACTCCAAAAATGTCTATACTATATACCGAAAATAACATACTACTATTGACATACTAATCAAATACATCTATAACTTCAACCTTGACATGGGAAACTGGGGTTGCTAGATTCTTCTCACTGTCCAACCCTGTGCCCTACATCTCCCGCCTTGGTAGCTTTAAATAGGAAAGCATAAGTTGATTTACTCTTTGCCAGAAGATTAGACTGAATGGGAGGAGCCAGACCGATAGGGTAAGACAAATCATTTAGGTTTAGGGGATTAACATTCGTTGGCCCCGAATCTTTCGACCTACAAATATTGTGGATAGTAACTGCAAATTCCAGCAGGACTGCATTCCTCCTTTCTAGTTCTGCCAGACGAACCCTTTGGTCCAAGCTATTCCCCCCTAAACTAAATCCATGAAAACATTAACAACTGCTTCATCAAGCCCTACTAGGTGCTTCAGGATGTTGATATGGTGGGCAATCAACAACGCCTCTTCCTTGTTTCTACATATTGCAAGCAAATTGGTGACAAAGGCCGCAACTATCTCAGCATTGACTATGGCTCTGCCAGACCCCTGTAAATACTTCTCCCCGATTATTCACTCGAATGCATTGCAGACGGAGCCTAAGCCTCTCTGAAACACCTTTTTGAGGTGGGAAAGTGATATGGGGCAATAAAAATCCATTTCTTTACTTTCCCCTATTGAAAAATGCATGGAACCGGAGGAACCACCATGAAAACGGCTCTAAAAACATAGACCTGCGAAGTGTTTCGAGCAAAAAGAGGAGGCTATATTGGATTGAAAATAACTGATCCCCCACAGCTAAAAGAGAGCTCATATGCGTTCAATCGGGAGTGCCGCAGAATGATTATGGAGGGACTCCTCATTAATAATCGCCGCCAGTCCCTGCAATTTATTTGCTTCATTAGAAGATATATGGCCTTCTGCTTGTGTCACTCCAACATTAGCAAGTAGGTCAACAACCACGTTAGCCTCTCTAAATATTTGGCAAATATGCCTCTTCCAACTTATCTGACCAAAAAATTATATTAGAAATAAGATCATCTAAAGCCCAATGCGAAGATTTTCCATTCTTAATTATTTGGACTAGGACCTGGGAATCACCTTCAATGAAAAGGTGAGACCTTCAATTTTCCACTACTAACTTCACACCAAAGAGAAGGTCTTGAGCTTCGGTAATATTGCAAGTCCCGACTTGCAGGTGAATCAAATTGGCGCAGATCAATTCCCCTTTCTCATTGTGAGCTAAACACTCGCCTATGACAAACCGAGATTTCCTTTGGAAGCTCCATCGAAATTAACCTATCAAAACCCAGGGGGTGGTATTAATGTAGAGATTAATACATATATAGAACTTGAATTCTCCTATAGATAAGGAGATGTTTCTAATCATGATCCCTTTAATTTCTCTACTATTTCCTAGGATCACTCTCAACAACCTATCACTATGAGTTGTTATGACAACTCATTTTACATACACAAATATATTATTATTTTAATCTAATACTAACTCAAGTTTAATAATGTGAATAATATCCATGAATAGTACGAACATGGTAGAAAAATGTTCACACTTTTAATTGCAATGTGCCTAATTTTAGTGGAATACCTAAATCTTATGGCTCATGATTTTGATCCAAACAATAGAAGACATCTCCTTCCATAGTTTTCCACAGGTTTACCACAGACTTGGACATGAATAAGAACACACTTGACTGTTCACCTCGTATGGTTTTCTGGATTACCATGAATCTTTTCAAGATCCATGCTTTGTATTACAGTTACAGAAGTGCTTGTGTTCTCCACTACATCTTTACATTAGGGTTTTACATAAGAAAATGAAGCTCATGTATTACAAATGTAAACAAGAAAAATGCTTTTGTTCTCATTCACTACAAAACAAAATAGGAACTCTAAATATGAAGCACACCACAATGGAAAGCAAACACACAACTCAAAAAAAATGTAACCAATGTTGTACATGATCATGTTGCTACCTGTTGATTAGGGTTTGGACAGTTTATAGCATCCATGAGGTTAGGAGGTAGTGAAAACCTAATTATGTATGAACCTGAGATTGGAACTAAGCATTGAAATAGGGTTATAAGAGCCATGGAAAGAGCATGAGAGGAGGAACGTGAAGTCTATTTCAAGATACTCAAAAAAGATGTGGGTAGGTTCTCCAACTCAGTGTGGATGATAGAAAAGTGAATTCCACATACTCCTATTTATATAGTTGTTATATCTACCCTCTGCATGCACAAGGACTAAATCCCACATTTGTGCCTTCTCTCCAATCAAAAATTGCAACAAATTGTCAAGACTCTTGTTGATAACTTTTGTTTGGCCATTTGTTTGCTTGTGATACACAAAACATAACTGCAACTTTGTGTCCACCTTCCAAAATTCGCGTCGAAAGTGGCCAACAAACTTAGTGTCTTTGTTACATACAATATTGTGCGCCAATCCATGCAATCTCATAACATCTCTTAAAAACAAGTTAGCTATATACTCAATAACAAGGATACAATCATAACACCTGTTGCTTCTATGCATGCTTTTCCAAAATCTTCATCTTCCAAGTAGAGTTCCTTCATAGCCTAAAACTCTACAACTTACATTTATATCTCATTCACGAAGACACATCTTCTACTCAATATCTGTAACTCTATGACTTCCCACTTCTATGCTTTAAGACAAATCACTAACTCTACAAAAATTCAACCCATTTAATGTGTCTTTGATTCAACTTCCCTATCTCTTTATGAATTGCAATGCTTGGATGTTTGTTCATAACACCAACTCCTTGGGCAACAAATAGTGCCTCCACTTCTTCAAAGTTTGCACTAAGGCATAAAAATATTGATCATCAACTCACTTTCTTTTGGTGTCATTTGGTTTCTCGCTAAAATGTGTGATGAATCTTCCTTTTGGACTCATCACAGCTTGAATGGCTATTCCACTTGAATTGTAATCAACCTAAAATAATTTCTTGAAATCAAGAAAGTCCAACACTGACTGCTTTGTGACATTTTTCAATTTTGAAATCCCTATTATACATCAACGGTCCATGAAAAATTTCTAATGTCTTCGCATAACTTATGTGATTGATGCACAAATTTTACTAAATACTCTTAAGAGCTTCTTTTAGAAGCTCATCAAACCATGCAAGCTTCATGCTTCCATAACATTCTCTGGTGACAACCATTCAATTATAGCTCACACATTTTCCAGATACATCTCCAATCCTTATTGAGATATCATAAATCTCAAGTACACTGAATCTTTGAGCATAAAACTACATCTCTTCAAGTTCACAACTAGCTTCTCCTCGTGCAAATGCTCAAACACCTTCAAATGGACCTAGATTTCCTCAAGTTCCTCCTGTGTTTTGCTGAAAATTAGAATGTCATCTAAGTATACAATGACAAACTTTCCTAAAAGGGATTTAACACTTCATCAGTCGCACAAATGTGCTTGGTGCATTGGTTAACCCAAATGTCATGACCAACCACTCATACAACCCATCCCCCATCTTGAAAGTTTTCTTCCAATCATCCTCTTCTCTTTTACTAATCTACTAGTATCCACTCTTTAGATCAATCTTTGTAAAGTATCTCACACCACATAAAAGATCCATCAAATCATCCATGCATGTGAATGGAAATTTGTACTTGATGGTTATCTTGTTGATGGCTATGGAAATCATTCACATCCTCTACACACCTCCTTTCTTTGATGAGAATACTGCAAGTATTATGTGTGGGCTAAGGGTTGCTCTAATTAACCCCTTCTCAAGAAATTATTGCACTTGCTTTTTCATCTCACTTTCCATAGGTGTCAACCAATATGTGGCCCTATTTAGTAAATAAGACCCTAGAATCAAATCCATTTGATGACTTATGTTGCACATAGTTGGTGGACCATCCAAAATATCATGCAACATTATATCACTTTCGTAACAAGACAGTGATGCTTTTCTTTAATCATGTGTAGATACATTTTAGAATCTTAGAGACCATCACATCCGATAGGAATTCCTATTCTTGAGAGAGTTTTGGTAAAAATTGTGTAAAAGAATGGATACGAAATTTAAAACAGTCTAATGCGTTCCATCTATATAAATAGATGGACAAATGGAGGTTATGAACATAGTGTCATTACAAATATTAAGCGGTATTAACCAAAGTATCCTAAGGGCTTGGATGAACATTTGGTATATATACATCACTCATACAATAGAGTTCATTCTTCATTAAATCCTTCACCTTTCTTTTGGTTTTATGCCACCAAGTTCACTTGATATTAGTTTTGGATAGTCAGGTAGAAAGCTGGAAAATAGAGATTCCTAGATTGATAAGCCCACAAGTTCATGGAGAAGGTGAGACTGATACACCTATGGGTCTAAGAGAGACTAAAAGAGTCTCAACTCAAGTAAAACAAGCTTCATTATCAACAACACACAAAACATAAGTTTCATGTGAGCGACATGGTTTGGTGTACATGGGTAAGGAGAGACACAAAAGGCCTCCATACAAGCGCAAAAACTTTTCGTATGGTCTGTTTTAGACAATGAAGTAGGTAGAGCATAATGATTTTTAGTTGAAATTACCTAAATATATGAAGATATTTTCAGTGATTGATGTTGATCAAGTACTCTTGTTTGAAGAGAAAGAGGAGGTTATTTTTCCTTAGATAAGTTTGCGCTTGAGTAGATGGATGAGCTAGAGGAAGATCTCCTTCATGACAAGAACATGAAGTAGCTCAAATGGAGTCAACAAGAGAGATGGTTGATTGAAGAGTAGTAATTTCCAAATAAGGCTAAATGGATGTTTTATGAGGACATGGAAGATAGGTTCATGCATTTTATTGTGTCCTGAAGCATTAGGGGACAAAAAGCCCCTTTGTTAGGAAGGCATGATGCAAAATTGATCTAAATGTTTGGATCACGTTGGTTCTACAGTTGAACACATGTTGCAAGTGTACCTACAAAAAAGTGAAAAGTCACTTGGATGAATTGAAGAGTATTTTGCATTGTTGCAATTGTACCTCCAACAAAGGAGAATCTCTTTAACACTGCTAAATTTGAATTGGTAACATGTTGCATGTCGCGTGGGCTTAATCTTATACTAAGGTTATTTGCCATAAGTGATCTATATTTCTTTTAGCAATTGTTTGAATGTTGGAAATGTGGTCAGTGAATATGTGGTTAGATTTTGGATATGTAGACATTTTGGTGGTGGTCCACAACAATATCACAGAGTCAGGGAGGTGAATATTCCATTCATATGTTTATTACAAGTCAAATCTATCCAACTCTACATGTTGGAGGATGTTGAGGAAAAATAATAATGAGACCATTACGTTTCTTATAGGAAGTCATTTGACATTACTCGGCCATGTTATAAGATTACATAAAGTGATTTTAGGACAACGAAAATTTTTATGGACTAATGTATTATGTAACCATTGGAGGTTAAGGCTATGGTTGATGGATTTCCTATGGCAGGTTACACTTCCAATCCTTGTAGATGACCATTGGGCTCAAGAGAAGGATCCGACTGGTGATGAAGATGTGAATGAATGATTGTCCCCATTCCAAATAGATTAATCATCTTCCCCTTTTGTTGGGTGGCCAAAGAAGGGATAAATGGAAGATTTTGAGTCATTTTCTAAACTGGGTTGGCTCAAATAGAGATTCTCATTCGTAGAATCTTTAAGTGGAAAAAGGTGTATCAAAGTTCTTGTGGTTACAAGAGCAATGTAGAGGTAGCGGAATGTGAAATTGAAATTTAATTACTCCAATGACCATTGTAATATCAATGTAATTGTAATATCCCCTTTTGGGATAATAATTAAATTTTATTAATCTACTTGTAATAAAAGTAGACTTATAATAGAAACCCTTCTAGGTTCACCTCGACTAACCTAGTGTCGGCTTCAATACAACGCAAATGGGGTTGGAATCAGCTAAGGTAAAGGTTAAGATGGGCTATTTAATTGAAATTAACACTTTTTAAACCAATAAAATTGTTGAAGTAAAAAAATAAATTATAATGCCGGAAAATCACTGAAAACTTCGAAAATTAATATCTTCCTTAATATTAAATCTTTTTGCATGAAACAAATTGCAAATGGACGATAAAATTAGGATCTTTCAAAAGAACCAACAATCATGATTTTTCACCCATTGAAATCCACTCAAATTAGCCACATAATCTGCAGAACAAGTCGTTTGGGTTAGGAAAAACAATTAAATTTATTCTTGCTCTTTGTCCTTCACTCCCCAGCCTAATAAATGTTGTTTCAGATCTGCAATAATGAAGTTATGCCAGCAGATCAAAAAACATTTCAAACCCTTTCAAAATATGATGGAAATTCCCCTAACCCAGTTGATTTATTAAAAATAAATTCCAACAAGGTTATTATCTCCAAATATCATGAAATAAAGTGCATTTGTAAAAGAATAATGAGCAAAAATAGTTCATATTTTATTCTTGCTAAAAATAATTGAAAAACACCATAAATCCCCTTTAAACAAGTCAATTTATTCTGACAAAACCAACAATAATTTCTATAATTTATTGATTAAAAGATAGCCCACAAACTCTCCAAATAAGCTCTCACACTCCCTCAATAATGACGACTTCAAATCTATTGAATAAAAATGTAAATAACTTATCAATTCAAGCTCTCAAGGGCACACACACTTCACAATGAGTGGTGTTGATGAATACCTTTTTATTTTTTTATCACTAATGGGCATACATCCCTCTTCAAGCATGCAGATAAATTATAATAACCGTCAATATACAAAAAGTGGTGCCCCTCATCTTCCTTTATAGATCTTATTTGCTCATTCTCCAAAGTTTTTCTTCCTTTGGCGTCATCTTCTAAGAGAGTTTCTTTATTTAAAAATTGCCTGGAAATCACAATAAAAAAAGATTAAATGCATTAGAAAATTAAATGATGCCCATATGAATCAACCCATGCTCAAGATAAATCGATTTATTCAAATAATAATTATTAAATATTTCAAAGAATTCGACTTGCCTTAATTTCTTCAAAAATAATTAACTATCCTAAAGAAAATCGATTCCGTTTCTCTTTTTTCGAATTGCACAAAAATAAAAATATATTTTGATTTTTGAAATTTATTGTGCAAATCGACTTTCTCTTATTTTTAATTTTTATTTGAAAAGGAGGACATTACAGTCCTCCCTTCCCAAAATTGTTCCCCCTCAAGCAATTACAAATTTGGATGCTCTAAAATTGAAGCATTTTCCCATATGGAATCCTTAATTGGTAAATCCTTCCACTTTACCAAATACTCCTTGATGATACGTCTCCTTAAATTTCTTTCCCTTGTATCAATGATGGATTCTGGAATTAAAATCAACTTTCCTTCTTCATCTAAAGGGGGTAACTCTGAGGAAGGAACAACATTTTGCCCAAGTGTTTTTTTAATGCAAGAGACATGAAAAACATTATGAATCTTACCATTTCCGGGTAGGTCCAACTCATAGGCCATCTCACCAATTATTTTAATAACCTTGTAAGACCCATAAAAATGTGGCTTTAACTTTTCCTTGCCACTTTGCTTGATTGTAGATGGCCTATAGGAATGCAATCTAAGAAACACCCAATCATCCAATTAAAAAGTTCTCTCACTCCTGTGTTTATCTCCATACAATTTTTATCTATTTTGGGCTATGTGCAAATTTTCTTTGAGAGCCTTCATAATGTCCATACTTTGTTGCACCAACTATTGTGCACTAGGCACTCTACTATCTATCATCATTACATCCATGAAAGAATTAACATCATAACCATACAAAGCCTTAAAAGGAGACACTCCAATGGACATATGATGTGTAGTATTATAACAAAACTTAGCTAGATGCAACCATTTTACCTAAGCAAACTGCTGTACTGAAACATAATATCTCAAATATTCCTCAGCCCATTTATTCACTATTTCAGTTTGCCCATCTATTTGTGGGTGATAGCTAGTACTTGGAGTGAGTTTAGTCTCAACTAACCGGAATAATTTTGCCAAAAGAGACTCATAAACTTGTTGTCCTTTTCACTCACAATATTCTTAGGGACACTTGTGTAATTCAAAAATGTATTTGAAATACAAATCAACAATCATAGGGCCATCAAATTTAGTAGGAAGTGGATGAAAATGAGCATACTTGGTGAGTCTATCCACTACTACATACATGCAAGTCTTGCCATTAACATTTGGCAATCCGGTAACAAAATTCATGGACACACTCTCCCACTTTTGAGGGGGAAAAGGTAGGGGCTACAAAAGACCAGCTGAAAAAGTATGTTCATTCTTATTTCTTTGGCACACAACACATTCTCTAGCATACTTAAGAACATCTCCTTTCATACATTTCCAAATAAGCCTTTCCCTTACCAATTTGTAGGTATTGAAATATCTTTGGTGTCCACTTGTAGGAGCGTTATGTGCTGATTTTAAAATCAAATTTTAAACTTCTGATTTTGGGGTTAAATACACCCTTCCTTTGTAGAGTATGAGACCATCTACCACCTTGTACCTTTCATCAACAATCAACCCTTCCATCATATCATTAGAAAACTAATTTTTTACATATTTAAGAGTGATTAAATCCTTCCAATCAACTGATATAAAAGATACGGAACAAATTTCTACTTCCCTTGGAGGATGGTTGCAAAGAGTAGAGAATCTTGTCATACCTTGGAAAAGGATGTTCTTTTCTCCCACCACAAATTTGAGCAACAAGTCCTTATAATTGAGGGTGAAATCCCCCAAAGAATGCAACCATTGCACTCATAACACAAGATCCATATCATTCATATTAATCATATAGAAGTCATCAATAAGCTCATAATTCCCTATGGTGATGGATAGCCTGGAAATTCGTCTAGAGCATTATAAAATATACCCATCAGCTATGGTAAACAATAAAACCTTAGAAAACCTCATCACATAGACCAAGCCTAGTTACCAATCTTTCACTAATAAAATTATGAGTGGTTCCACTATCAATTAGGATGATTACCTTTTGTTTGCATAACATACCCTTCACTTGAAAAGGGAGATGCTTGGGAGTTCCGGAAAGGGCTACAAATGTTCCTTCAACTTCTTCTTCATCTTCTTCTTGCACATGCTCATCATCCACCTCATTTATCACTTCATTAGTATCATTAGAATATGAAATTAAATCAAAATCTGAATCTACCACTTCAATGAAATAGATTTGTCCTTTACCTTTGCAATTATGATCCCTTACTCATGGGGCCTTACAATCAAAACACAATCCTCTTCTTTTCAACTCATCTCTTACATCTTTTTGTCTGCCATTTTGGAGTTGATTCCTATGTGGTGGTACATAGGGCTGTGTTGGCATTTTTGGGGCCTCTTTTGATGATCCAAGGGGCTGCCCTCCATGTACTTTTGTGGGCTGTTGTAAATCAGACCTTGGTTGCCCTCTAAATCCACTTTTGGACAACGATTGTGAAACATTAGAACGTTTCCTTTTAGGCCCATCATCCCCTCTATAAGTTGCATATTCTAAATCTAGAGATTTAGTAATACAATCTTGCAAAGACATAGGGTTAAAGTACCAAACCTTTTAGAGGTTCCATCAAACCTTTAGTAAAGAGGAATATCAAAAAAATTTCACTAACATCGGATACCATCACTGCAATCCTTTGAAAATCTGCCACATACTCTTCAACATTACTTAATTGCTTCAATTGAGGAAACTCTCGAAAATGAATCTCTAGATCCTTTTTATCAAACCTCTCCATGATCCTTCGGCTAAATTCTTCCATTGTATGGATCAAGTCATGTTCTTGGGTGTGCATACCATGGAACCACCACTCATGTGCCATGTCTTCAAGGTGAAGAGTAATAAACTTGAGTGCCTCTTCTTCTTGCATGGGGTTGAGGGAGAAATAGGTCTTTATCTTTTGCAACCAAGCTCTTACCGTTATCTTGTTGCTTCCATCAAAGCTTGGGAGAGAGACCTTGCCCAATCTTTGTTGGACATCGATATGGGGTTGCTTGTGGGCTCTTTCGGTCTTGTTTTCCATCTTCAAAGCACAAAAATCATCAAAAGTGAGTATGACCCTTGTGGCCAGATGCAAAGTACCATATTCAATGTTACATGTCTCAATGGTCTCTACCATTGATGGTTCTTCAAATGCTCTATGGCTCTCCTTAGGAAGGAAGGTGCCTTTGAAGAACTTAGGAGGGGGTTGTGTTGAATTCATTTCCCCACTATGGGAACTCCCTTCTCTATTAGAGTTTGGTGTCTTTCCATTTCCTAAAGCTTCTGTGATGAGCTTGGTAATTTGTTCACTCATGGTTTTTTGAAGATCCAAACCACACCCTTGCATTAGCTCTTGTAGAAATCTTACTTGATCTGGTGTGAATGCCCCTTCATCCATGTTTCCCTTATTTCTCCTCTTATAGTACTGAAACTCCTTATCACCTTGCATCCAAAAATACCCACACGAAAAGATGAAAGTAGGCTTTGATACCATTATAATATTCTCTTTTGGAATATTAATTAAATTTTATTAATCTACTTCTAATAGAAATAGACTTATAATAGAAACCCTTCTAGGTTCACCTCGACTAACCCAGTGTCAGCTTCAATACAACCCAAATGGGGTTGGAATGAGCCAAGGTAAAGTTTTAGATGGACTATGTAGTCAGAATTAACACTTATTCAACCAATAAAATTGCTAAAGTAGAAAAATAAATTATAATGCCGGAAAATAGATGAAAATTTTGAAAATTAATATCTTCCTTACTATTAACTATTTTTGCATGAAACAAATTGCAGATGGAAGATAAAATTAGGAGCTTTCAAAAGAACCAACAATCATAATTTTTCACCTACTGAAATCCACTCAAATCAGCCCCAGAATCTACAGAACAAGTCGCTTGGGTTAGGAAAAACAATTAAATTTATTCTAGCTCTTTGTCCTTCACTCCTTAGCCTAATAAATGTTGTTTCAGATCTATAATAATGAAGTTATGCCAGCAGATCGAAAAACATTTCAAACCCTTTCAAAATATAATGGAAATTCCCCTAACCTAATCGATTTATTAAGAATAAATTCCAACAAGGTTATTAGCTCCAAATATCATGAAATAAAGTGCATTTACGAAAGAATAACGAGTAAAAACAGTTCAGATTTTATTCTTGCTAAAAACAATTGAAAAACACCATAAATCCCTTTTAAACAAGTCAATTTATTCTATGACAAAACCAACAGTAATTTCCATAATTTATTGATTAAAAGATAGCTCACAAACTCTCCAAATAAGCTCTCACACTCCCTCAATAATGACGACTTCACATATATTGAATAAAAATGTAAATAACTTATCAATTCAAGCTCTCAAGGGCACACACACTTCACAATGAGTAGGTGTTGATGAATACCCTTTTCCATTTTTTTATCACTAATGGGCATAACATCAGATCTTCAAGCATGCAGATAAATTCATAATAACCGCCAATATACAAAAAGGGGTGCCCTCATCTTCCTTTATAGATCTCATTTTCTCACGTCTCCAAAGTTTTTCTTCCTTTGTGTATCTTCTAAGAGAGTTTCTTTATTTAAAAATTGCCTGGAAATCACAATAAAAAAAGATTAAATGCATTGGAAAATTAAATGATGCCCATATGAATCAACCCATGCTCAAGATAAATCGATTTATTCAAATAATAATTATTAAATATTTCAAAGAATTCGACTTGCCTTAATTTCTTCAAAAATAATTAACTATCCCAAGGAAAATAGATTCCCTTTCTCCTTTTTTGAATTGCACAAAAATAAAAATATATTTTGATTTATGAAATTTATTATGCAAATCGACTTTATCTTAATTTTTATTTTTATTTGAAAATGAGGACATTACAGTCATCCCTTCCCAAAATTGCTTCCCCTCAAGCAATTGCAAATTTGGATGCTCTAAAATTGAAGCATTTTCGCATATGGAATCATCAATCGGTAAATCCTTCCACTTTACCAAATACTTCTTGATAATACGTCTCCTTAAATTTCTTTCCCTTATATCAATGATGGATTCCAGAATTAAAATCAACTTTCCTTCTTCATCTAAAGGGGGTAACTCTCAGGAAGGAACACCATTTTGCCCAGGCACTTTTTTAATGCAAGAGACATGAAAAACATTAACAATCTTACTAATTTCCTTGGTAGGATGAACTACATAAGTCAGTGGAATTTCTTGTCATACCTTGGAAAATGATGCTCTTACCTCCTTCCACGAATTTTAGCAACATGTCCTGATAATTGAGGGTGAAATCCCCCAAAGAATGCAACCATTGCACTCCTAACACAAGATCCATATCCTCCATGTTAATCATATAGAAATCATCAATAAGTTCTGTAGTCCCCTGGTAGCAAATAGAAAGCTTGGAATGTTCATTTTGTGCATGATGCACATAAACCCATCAGCTATCTGTAACATTAAATTTTGAAAAACCTCATCACATAAACCAAGCCAACTTTTCGCTCACCAACTTGTAGGTCATTGAAGTACCCTTGATGTGTCCACTTTATAGGAGCATCACTGTAGCTAGATTTTGCAATCAGATTTTACCTAAGCAAACTGCTGTCATGAAAAATAATATCTCAAATATTCCTCAGCCCATTTATTCAAATTTCAGTTTGCCCATCATCCTCCCTTTGTAGAGTGAGGCCATTCCCACCTTGTACCTTTCATCAACAATTGCCCCTTCCATCACGTTATTAGCTGATTTTTTTCATACTCAAGAGTGATTAAATCTTTCTAATCTGCTGATATAAAAGACACGGAATAGATTTCTACTTCCCTTGGAGGATGATTACAATAGAGTGGAATTCCTTGTCATACCTTGGAAAATGATGCTCTTACCTCCTTCCACGAAATTTAGCAACAAGTCCTGATAATTGATACTTGGTGAAACTACCCCAAAGAATGCAACCATTGCACGCCTAACACAAGATCAATATCCTCCATGTTAATCATATAGAAATCATCAATAAGTTCGTAGTCCCCTATAGAAATAGAAAGTTTGCAAATTCTTCTAGTGCATGATAACATAAACCCATCAGCTAGTAACATAAAATTTTGAAAACCTCATCACATAAACCAAGCCAACTTTTCGCTCACCAACTTGTAGGTCTTGAAGTACCCTTGGTGTCCACTTGTAGGAGCATCATGTGCAGATTTTAAAATCAGATTTTTTACTTCTGATTTTGGGGTCAAATACATCCTCCCTTTGTAGAGTATGAGGCCATCTACCACCTTGTACCTTTCATCAACAATGCCCCTTGCATCATGTCATTAGAAAACAGATTTTTTACGTACTCAAGAGTGATTAAATCTTTCTAATCTGCTGATATAAAAGACACAGAACAGATTTCTACTTCCCTTGGAGGATGATTACAAAGAGTGGAATTCCTTGTCATACCTTGGAAAATGATGCTCTTACCTCCTTCCACGAATTTTAGCAATAAGTCCTGATAATTGAGGGTGAAATCCCCCAAAGAATGCAACCATTGCACTCCTAACACAAGATCCATATCATCCATGTTAATCATATAGAAATCATCAACAAGCTCATAATTCCCTATGGTGATGGAAAGCTTGGAAATCCTTCTAGAGCATGATAAAATATACCCATAAGCTATGGTAACATTAAAACCTTGAAAAACCTCATCACATAGACCAAGCCTAGTTACCAATCTTTCACTAATAAAATTATGAGTGGCTCCACTATCAATTAGGATGATTACCTTTTGTTTGCATAACATACCTTCCACCCCGAAAGGGAGATACTTAGGAGTGTTGGAAAGGGCTGCAAATGTTCCTTCAACTTCTTCTTCATTTTCTTCTTGCACATGCTCATCATCCACCTCATTTATCACTTCATTAGTATCATTAGAATATGAAATTAAATCAAAATCTGAATCTACCACTTCAATAAAATAGATTTATCCCTTTACCTTTGCAACTATGACCTCTTACCCATGGAGTCTTGCAATCAAAACACAAATCCTCTTCTTCTTAATTCATCTCTTCCATCTGTTTGTGCGCTATTTTTGAGCCGATTCCTATGTGGTAGCACATAGGGCTGATTGGACCTCTTTGAGGCCTCTTTTGATGACCCAAAGGGCTTCCCTCCTTGCACTTTTGTGGGCTGTTGTAAATCAGACCTTGGCTGCCCTTTAAATCCAATTTTGGGCAAGCGGTTGTAAAGCACTAAAACATTGCCCTTTGGGCCTATAATCCCCTCTATAAGCGGCACATTCTAAATCTAGAGATTTAGTAATACATTCTTACAAAGACATAGGGGTTAAAAGCTCTTACCAAACCTTTTAGAGGTTCCATTAAACCTTCAGTAAAGAGGACTATCAACCTTTTCTCACTAACATCCGACACCATCATCGCAATCCTTTGAAAATCCGCCACATACTCCTCAACAGTACTCAATTGTTTTAGTTGAGCCAACTCTCGAAAATGAATCTTCGGATCCTTCCTATCAAACCTAGCCATGATCCCTTGGCTAAATTCTTCCATTGTATGGATCAAGCCATGACCTTGAGTGTGCATACCATGGAACCACCACTCATGTGCCATGTCTTCAAGGTGAAGAGTAACAAATTTGATAGTATCTTCTTCTTACATGGGGTTGAGGGAGAAAGAGGTCTCCATCTTTTGCAACCATGCGCTAACTGTTATCTTGTTAGTTCCATCAAAGCTTGGGATAGAGGCCTTGCCCAATCTTTGTTGAACATCCATATGGGGTTGCTTGTGGGCTCTCTTGGTCTTGTTTCCCATCTTCAAATCACAAAATTCATCAAAAGTGAGTATGGCCCTTGTGGCCGGATGCAAAGTACCATATTCCTTGTTATATGCCTCAATGGTCTCTACCATTGACGGTTCTTCAACTCCTCTAATGATTCCCCTAGGAAGGAATGTGCCCTTGAAGAACTTGGGAGTGCGTCGTGATGAATTCTTTTCCCCACTCTGGGAACTCCCTTCTTCATTGGAGTTTGGCATTTTTCCATTCCCCAAAGCTTCTGTGATGAACTTTGTCATTTTGTTCACTCATGGTTTTTTTAAGCTCCAAACCACAACCTTGCATTCGTTCTTGCAAGAACCTTACTTAATCCACCGTGAATGCCCCATCATCCATACATCCCTTATTCCTCCTTTTGTAATACTGAAACTCCTTATCACCCTGCATCCACAAATCACCCACACAAAAAGAGGAAGGAATTCTCTGCTACCACTGTAATATCCCCTTTTGGGATATTAATTAATTTTGATTAAATTACTTTCAATGGAGGTAAACTTAGAAAAGAAACTCCTTCTAGGTTCACCTCAACTAACCTAGTGTCGGCTTCAATACAACCTCAAACGGGGTTGGAGTGAGCCAAGATAAGGGTTTAGATGAACTAACTAGTCAGAATTAACACTTCTTTAACCAAATAAAATTGCAGAAGTAGTAAAATAAGTTAAAATATGTTGAAAATGAGCTGCAAACTTCAAAAATTAATCTCTTCCTTTAATATTTGCTCTTTTTGCCTGAAATAAATTGCAAATGGAAGATAAAATTAGGAGTTTTCAAATGAATTAACAATCATGAATTTTTAACCCACAGAAACCCACTAAAATCTTCCCCCAAATCTATGCAAAACAAGTCGTTAGAGGGTTAAGGGAGAAATAATTAAATTAATTCCAGCTTTATTTCCTTGACTTCTCAACACTCAATAAATCACCACTTTCAGATCTGCAATAATTAATTTATAACAACAGATTGAAAAACCCTTCAAAACCCTTCCAAATAATGGGGAAAAACTCTCTAAACCAGTCGCTTTACTAAGATAAACGTTCCAGCAACATTAGCAACCTCCAAATATCATGAAATAAATATGCATTTGCAACAAAATAATGAGCAAGAACAATTTTAGATTTTATCCCTTGCCAAAAACCATTTTAAAACACCATAAACCTCCTCCAAACAAGTCGATTTATACCATGAAAAACCAACAGTAATATCCATATTTTTTATTGATCAAAAGATAGCTCAAAAACCCTTCAAACAAGCTCTCACACTCTCTCAACAATGGCGAACTTCACATATGCATTGAATAAACTCAATGTAAATAACTTATCATTTCATAGCTCTCAAGAAGGCACACACACTTCACAATGGGTGGTGTTGATGAACACCTTTTATTTTTTGATCACTAGTAGGCATTCATCTCTCTTTAAGCATGAAGATAAGTTATAATAAATCCATCAACATGTAAAAAGGGGTGCCCATCATCTTCTTTTATATCTTTTCATTTGCTCAATCTTCAAAGTTATTTTTCTATTTTTGGCGCCATAGTTCTAGGATGAGAGCCTTTTATTAACTTTAAAAATTCCTAGAAATAATTCACTCAAAGCAAATATTAAATGCATGGGGAAATTAAACTTGATGCCCAAAAGGAAAAGACCCATGCTCAAGACAATATAGATATTATGTGCCCAAACATTAATTAATAAATCATCCTCTAAGGAATTTGCAACTTGTCTATTAATTTATTTACTTCCAAAAATTATTAATTATCCTAAAGTTAAATCGATTTTCGTCTCTCTTTTTTCGATTTGCACAAAAATAAAAATATATTTTGATTTTTGAAATTTATTGTGCAAATCGACTCTCTTATTTTTAATTTTTATTTGAAAAGGGTGACATTACAATAATCCATGGATTGACACCTGATAGTGATGGGATGGTGAATGCATACCCTTCCTGAAGATTTTAACCCTTCTTGTGTTTTCTTTAAAAGAAATTTTGTGTCATGTGAACTAATTTTTTGTGTATGTGCTTTGTTAGTTAGCATTTTCCTTCTCATTGTTCACATTCCAAATTGTTGAGAGTATTGGGTAAACATTTAACTTAGAAATACATAGTTGGCATGTACTGATTTATGGATCATGTGGAATCAGAACCTTACGATTTCAATTGTCAATTAGGGTTTGGATAGTGTATACCATCCACAAGGTCAAGAGGCAATGAAAACATATTTTAACCCTTCTTGTGTTTTCTCCAAAGGAAATTTTGTCTCATGTGAACTAAGTTTTTGTGTATATGCTTTGTTAGTTAGTGTTTTCCTTCTTATTGTTCACATTCCAAATTGTTGAGAGTATTGGGAAAACAGTTAACTTAGAAATCCATAGTTGGCATGTAATTATTTATGGATCATGTGGAATCAAAACCTTACGATTTCGATTTTCAATTAGGGTTTCGATAGTGTATACCATCCATAAGGTCAGGAGGAAATGAAAACATATTTTAACCCTTCTTGTGTTTTCTCCAAAAGAAATTTTGTGTCAAGTGAAATAATTTTTTGTGTATGTGCTTTGTTAATTTGTGTTTTCCTTCTTATTGTTCACATTCCAAATTGTTTAGAGTATTGGGAAAACAATTAATTTAGAAATCCATAGTTGACATGCAATGATTTATGGATCATGTGGAATCAAAGCCTTACGATTTCAATTGTCAATTAGGGTTTGGATAGTGTATACCATCCACAAGGTTAGGAGGCAATGAAAACATATTTCCTTACGAACTCGATATGGGAACAATGCATTGGAATAAGGTTGTAAGAGCTTTGCAAAGAGGGGAGGAGGAAGGTAAAATCTATTTCAAGAGAGTTCAAGAAGATGTGAACATGATCTCCAGCTAGGTGGGTGATGTACACCAAAACGAGAGTTTTATGCAAGCCTTGACTAAGACAATGGGAATGATACCTAAACCCACAAATGAAGAATTGACTAAATCAAGGGTAGGAGAATCATCCACACGCAGTGCATTTAAGGATGAAAAAAAGATACATACAAGTTTACAACCATATGTGGTGTCCCCGAGATTTCACCCTGAAATATGGGACTAACCCTTTTTAAAAAAATTCATTCTTTTCAAAGTAACGGGTTGTTTTGTGTTTGTTTTTCCTGTAGTTGTTTGCATTGCTCCAAGGTATCCCCAGAGAATCATATAAGCCAATTTTGACAAATACCCACATGCTAAAACTCATTTTATCCCTTTGTCTGGTTTTGTCTGAGAGAATTTTATTTATTTATTAAATAAATTAAGTTTTGTTTAAAAATAAATTATGTTGCAGTTGAACCCTACAGAGGATTTTCATGCCATTATTGCTTTTGCCTCTCAATGGAGTGTTCACCAGGTAAGAGTTTTTACTAACCAACTAATTGGCAGGTTATTTTCAAAGCAATTGTTTGCAACTTCGAGTGGGGTTTTTCGTTTTTATTTCTTCTGTGTTTTGGTTTTTCTCTATTTTTCCGTTTGGCAATACCTGTAGCCTGTTCATTCTTCCTATCAGACCTTTTCCCGAGCATAGGATTTTGAAAAGCTTTCTAATGTTTTTAATTACAAGAGCTCAGGATTCCTTCATGAGATTGAAAGAGGTTGTGTAAAGCTCGAGAAAATATTCACTTTTAGAAAAAATGACACCTAAAATGGAGCCATGGAGTGAAAGTTATGGCACTTGCAAGTTTTTGCTGCTAGATCTTCCCGGACCCTTTCCAAAAATGGAAAGAAATGCAGTCTTCATGTCAGTCGCAATTTTCAAAACTGCCCTTCAGCTTGAATGTCCACACCAAATATGGAAAGTCAAATCCAAAATAAGTCACACTTTTTGCCTGCCTTCTGGGTCAGCGTTTAGCGTAAAGCAACTTAAGTGAAAAGCGAAAAATTGGACCCTAGTAGGCAGGGTAAAATTTTACCTGCCTGCTGTTTAAGTTTTTCCCTCAAAAATAACTTAAAGTGAAAAGTGGAAAATTGGACCCTAGTAGGTAGGGTAAAATTTTACCTTCCTGCTGCTTATGTTTTTCCCTCAAAAACAACTTAAGTGAAAAGAGGAAAAGTGTACCCCAGAGGTAGGTTAAAATTTGGCATAATGACTTAAGTGAAAAGAGGAAAAGTGTACCCCAACAGGCAGTTTAAAATTTTACCTACTTGCCCCCCATGTTTTTCCTTTAAAGCAAGTCAAATTCACCCATACAAGTCGCATTTTTTGGAAGCTGCCTAGCAGGCTAAAATTTAACATGACAACTTAAGTGAAAAGTGGAAAAGTGCACCCTAGCAGGCAGGGTAAAATCTTACCTGCTTGCTCCTTGTACTTTTCCCTTGGCTTATAGCCAAAAAATTTGACCCATCCTTGCATTATCAATTTCCTAAAAGTTGTTTTTATTTATTTATTTCTAGCTAAGGTTGGTGCCAAAAATAGGAGGAAAGTCAAAGTAAACAGGAAGGCTAAAAAAAGACAAAGAATCCTGCTAAAAATAAAGGAAAGAATTGCATAGAAAAGCAAGCCAAATTAGGCAAACTTGGGCACCCAAGTAAGGAGAAAAAGCACATCCTATTATTAGAAATTGCTAAAAATAAGAAAAGGTAATGGGTAAAATTAGCATGCAGTTGCTTATATAAACAATGGATGTCATAAGGAAAGAGAAATTAATCCTTTTAGGTGGAGCATGCTACTCTGGAGGATTTTGGCACCCAAGGTTAGAGGTGTGAGCAGTAAATAAATATTTTCAATTGCCGGGAAGCAGCTAGTTTTGGCGCCCAAGGTTGGAAGTGCTTTCTTTTTACTATTTTGGTTATCTGCATGTTGATGTGAGTGCACAAGTTATTAAAATAATATTTTTAGCTTGCTTAGCATGCAAGCAATGTCTAAAAATAGAGGGCAACAGACTTTATAATTAGGTCTCAGTGAAGAAATTAGATATTCATGCTATGGAATGTATACATGTTTGAATTATTTGCAAGAATACTTCATTTATGCCCATATTGATGAAGAAAGCATAAGTCAATGTCTGATACATTGAATATATCTTCAGAATTAGAGGAAAAATAGATCCAGCTCTCATAATTGCAAAGACTACCAACAAAAATTCATTCTCTTGTTTCTAATGCAGCCCATGTAAAAGTCATTACATGGAAAATTCCTTTCAGGAGCTTGTGTATGTGCTCCCAATCTTCCAGTTGAATCCTTCATTGAATTTACTTGTATTTTTCTTCACTCAGAGTACTTTCCAGAATTTAAAATTGCTCATATGCAATAAAAAATAAAAGGTGATGAGTTTTGTCTGAATTGTTTACGACAAACATCTTATTAGTGCACGTACTGGAGAAAAACTACACGTGCTAGAGAAGAACTGCAAAAGCTTCAAGGATAAGAGGAGAAGACAAGTTAGAGGCAACACCTGTAAGAAAATTACAGCCAGTTGCTTCTAGATCTAGTTTGGTGAGAATCAAAGGCAAAAATTCAACAACATATGGGAGAAAAAGCATCTTTGATTCAAGGCAGAGATATCATCCAGATCATTCATTGCTAAAATAGGTGAAGCAATAGTACAATGCATATTGGATCAACATACAGAGTATGGAGGAAGGATAAACAAAGAGTGTTGTAGCTAGAATAACTTTTTTTTCTTTCTCTTATTTTCTTTGACAAAGTAATTGAGTAATCAATTAAATTGTAAAACTTAGGTAATTGGCTTTAAAAAGTCGTTACTTCAAGTTACTGGAAGAAGTCAATTACTTGGAAATAGGTGGTAGACATGCAAAATAGAAGGTTTTATTTTTAGTTATAAATCATGCATGTCATGCAAAGAGGAATATCATGAGGAAGATTGCCAACTACTTCCCTTTTACATAGCTTCCACATGTGACAATTCATTAAAAATTTCCTATTTGTAATTGCCCTCTATACACTATAAATAAAGGAATAGCCTACAGGTTAAAGAATAATCACAATTGGTAAATCAACATTCTTGAGTTTTAGACTTTGTGCTATAGCCCTTGATGTCATTTTTGTGAAAGCTGGGGAATTGAATAAAGATAGATTTTAGGAGAACTTTGTGTCAACGGCGCATTGCTTTTTACTTCTGTGTGGATTTTTAAATAAACTTTGTGTTATCTAAGATTTAGATTAGAATTTTTTCCTTTACTTCTATATTGTGAGATTTATCTATGTATGAGACCAACTTTGTAAACTATTGGTTGGATTACACATCTTCTTATCTTCTTTCCCAAATTCCATTATTTCCCCTGATTGAAAATACTTTATAAACAACTGCTTACTTGTTGCAGAATTGCTTAGCTATGGTTCATGAGCTTTACAATTAAAGTACAACCCACAGATAGTTATTAGGATCCATTATTGACAAAAATCTTACACGAGAGCCTTATCGGTAAATGATGGAGATTTATCTCATGATTGCCTATGTTTTTAGCTGCGCAAAAAATCTAGCCAACAATATGATGGAGAGAAAAGTAGCATTTAAGGCTGAAAAAAAGATACATACAAGTTTACAACCATATGATGGAGAGAAAAGTATTGATAAGTTAGATCAATGGGGGGCCGAGCTGAGAGATATAGAGTTCAGGGAGGCGGGTGCCTCCCTTCTCCTCCCCCACCCCCACTCTTCATAGATTGTCTTCTCATCAAAAAATTTTGTTCGTTAGGCTCAAGTTATCCACCCATACTCTCACATGCTATGAGAGTTATGCATTATCCCTTGAATGGTGTAAGGTGCCTCCCAACTCCAAGTCAGAAGCCTTTAAGAAGCTTATGACATAGAAATTTCATCCCATTCGATATGAATAGGACAGAGTTATTCAATGACATTACTTACTGCAACGTTAGGGATAAAGTGTACATAAGTATACTAGTGAGTAAAAGGTCAGTTAAGCTACACAAAGATGTTATGAAAATCAATATGTTTATGAAGTATATGGGTGGGTTGTTTGGATGCCTAAAACACCAATACTCATGACAAATACTTGAGACATAGATGAAGCATGTGATCAAGCCTGTTACATGGAATTGGATCAGAAAAAAGTGTCTTCATTCACAAATAAAAACAAAGAGACAGGGCAACAAGGAGGAGGTCAAAAGAATAAGGAGAAAGACAACTGGAACATGAAAAATAATACTAATACAACAATCAAAAAGGACAAAGGCAAGAGTAAGATCAACTCAAAATGTGCCCATTGTGACAAAGAAGTGCATGTGGAAGAGAAATGTTGGAAGTTACATCTAGATTTGGCATTGCCTTGGAGAAATAAAAAGAAGGATGCCAACATTGTAGTGATGAATAAAGAGAGAGATTGGAGGTGATTTTGACACAAATGATATGATCTCATGTTGTGCGTAAAGATACATGAATGGTTGGTGAGAGATCTAAAGCAAAAGAGGAAGAAGAGATAATGATGCTCTTTCATATCAAAGACAAAAAGGTGGACTCCCTTTTTGATACATGATTGCAGAATAATGTAAACTCTCAAAATCAAGTGAATGAAATGGAATTACAAGTAGTTGATCACCTGCATCCTTATGCATTGGATTGGCTTAGTGTAGAAGTTAAGGTGAAGACGCAATGTTGAGTTGAGTTTTCTATGTAGATGGTGATTACAAGGATGAAGTGTTGGTGGATGTGGTTGTGTTGGATGTTTGCATAGTAATCTTTGGTGGCCCATTCAACATTCCTATACCTCAAGGATGTTACATATTTCAAAAGGGCTAATCAATATAGGCTGACTTAAGACAAAAAATTATACACTTTAGGGGCAGTTGAGAATAAAATACAAGTCACCATGATAAGTGCAGGAAAAGTGAAATGGTTGATCGATGCTAGTGGTAAATTTGCTTTGCCAATGTTGAGAGGCAAAGGAAAGCCAAAAGGGCCTAAGCTCAAGGGGATGCATGGACAATATTCTCACCAAAAATAGCAAGGTGTGACCGCTTTGGTGAAACTTTTTAAGAATTGTTTGTAGAACTTAATGGGTTCCCCCATCTCCCCCCCCCCCCCCCCCCCCCCCGCCCCACAAAAAAGAGCCATAGACCATGAAATCCAATAGGTACCAGAATGTTCTTTGCCCAACTTGTGGCTGTATAAAAAAAGTGTTGTTGAAGTATACGAAGTTAAAGAACAACTCAAGAATTTTTCGGAGTGACGGGTAATTAGAACGATTACCTCTCCATGTGGATTGCCTATTTTCATAGTGCCAAAGAAAGATGATACGTGGCAGATGTGCATAGAATATTTGGAGCTGAATAAGATGACCATGAAGAACCAGTATCCTCTGCCCCAAATAGATGATTTATTGGAATCAATTTCAACATGCCATGTACTTTATGAAGCTTGACATTAAATCTAGATATCATTGAGTGAGAGTCAAGGAAGAGGATGTTTGGAAAATAGCATTCAAGACACGCCAAAGTCTCTTCGAGTAGCTGATTTTATCGTTTAGGTTGTGTAATGCACCAGCCACCATCATCTGTCTCAAGAACATTTAGCTCACCTTGAAAAAGTGTTCGCACTTTTGAAGGGGAAAAAGTTGTTGTCAAAAGGTAAGAAGTTTGAGTATGTTAAACCCTCATTGGTGTACCTTAGTCATGTGGTGGGTTGTGTAGACATGGGGATAGATCTATCTAAGGTTGAAGCAATCGTCACTTGGTCAAAGCCCACTACCATGAGCGGGACACAAAGCTTTGTAGGTGCAGCTCAATACATCTATAAGTTTGTAAAGGACTTATCATATTGGTTTCTTGCCGCATGAATTAATAGGAAAGGGATGGAAGTTCCATTGGTGCAGTAGACAACAAAAAGCATTTGAGGAACTAAAATAGAAGATAAGTATAGCACCAGCCCTTGCTTTACCCAATTTCACACTCTACATTCATGGTAGAGACAATTACCAGTGATTATGGTATGGTTGTGATACTACTACAAGAACATAGCCTTGATTGTTACTATTTTGAAACATTCAAAGGGATAGTGTTTAAAGATCTCAATACTTCCTAAAGTTTGTAAAGGACTTCTCTTACATCACTGCCCTACTACATGAAGTTATAGGAAAAGGAAGGAAGTTCCACTAGGGTAATAGACAACAACGAGAATTTGATGAGCTGAAAAAGAAGATACATTCAACATAGAGACAGTTGCCAATGATTATGGTATGTGTATTGCTACAAGGAGGTAGGATTTCTTGTTATTGTTCGAGATTGAAATCATTTGTTTTGTGAACATGAGTTCACTTTCAAAGCAACATGGGATTGCTTCACAAGTGTGGGACTTGCGTGGTGAAGAAAACTTCTAGAGAGAGCTGGCTTCTCATATACTTGTACTCATAATGCTATATCAACTAACTAATATAACATTTGCAAGGTGAAAAGGGAGAGAAAAAAAGGTAAAAGAAGGGTGATGTGCCAAATGAATAATAGGAATCTTTCTCCAATTTATGTTGGGAATAACACAATATATCAAACAATTGAAAATATGATGCACACACACATTTATCATGGTTCATACAACGGATAACATAATTTGCAAGAGATCAAAGAGAAAAAGACAAGAGTAGGGAAGATATAAGGCACAACAACATATTGATTGCTCCAATATATACAATTTGTATTGAACTGTGAAAGAGGCCATGGATGCATTCCAATTGCCCATACGAATGCTAAGACATCACAAAAGTGAGAATTCAAATGAATTTTTGGGAGGAAAAGAAACTGCTAATAGACTAAGGGTGAATATGCCACAAGGTTAGAAAGCCCTTTGAACATAATAGACTTTGTTCTTTATAGAAGAAGAAATTGCAGAAAAAGGACATTTGGAAGAAATGTTGTGAGCCAAAAGAAAAAAGAGTTTTGGTGATGCAGGAGACACATGTATTGCTGGACATTTTGGGGTGAACAAGAATGAATAATCTACAATGTCAATTTTTATTTAACAATTCATGTTGCAATATATGAATTTGTCAATTGTGAAGTGTGAGAAAGAACAACAATCGGAAGTTTGGGTTGTACCAGCCATTGCCCGTGCCTAAAAGGCATTGGGAAAGCATTTCTCTAGACCTTTTTGGAGTCTGCCCAAGGCAAAAAGGAAAAGGGGATAATAATTATATTTTTGTCATTGTGGATTGTTGTAGTAAGATGTGTGTTGGTTGCTTGTAAAAAGACAATGACAATGAGTGTTGTAGGGATTTTATTTAATAATGTGTGGAAACATTTTGGTATCCTAGAGAGCATCATATCACATAAAGATTCCATATTATTGAACAAGTTTTGGTGTTGGTGCACAATCTAGGAAAAAATCGATATGCAAATTTAACGATCTACTGCCTTCCATCCACAAACAGATGGACAGGTGGAATTGGTGAACTAAACATTGGTGCAACTGTTAAGGGGTTATAACCATAAGTATCCTAAGGGTTGGGATGACTGTTCAGTGTATATACGACACTCATACAAACAAGCTATTCGTTCTTCAGTAAATATTTCACCTTCAGAGGCATGTTTTGTTTTTATGCCACTGAGCCTGCTTAAGATTAGTTTTCGACAGTCAAGTAGAGGGTTGGAAAATAGATACACCGTGGTTGAAAAGGCTCAAAAGTTCATTGAATAAGTGAGACAGATACGCCTTTGGGTCTAAGAGACGTAAAAAGTATTGACTCAAGTATAAGAACCGTCATGTTTAGCACTACATAGAGTATAAGTTTCATGTGGGTGACTTAGTTTGGGTGTATTTGGGTAAGGAGAGACAAAAAGGGCCTTCATGGAAGCTTAATCCATTTTAGATCATGGAGCAAGTAGGGCAGAATGATTTTTGGTGGTTATTGCCTGAATATATTGAGAGATTTTTAGTTATTAATGTTGACTAATTACACTTGTTTAAAGAGCAATAGGATGGTATACTTCCTTCCTGGGATAATTTTGCACATTAGGAGATGGATGAGTTGGAGTGGTATGTTGTTTTTGACAAGAAAGTGAGGAAGACAAGGCATGGAGAATAGAAGATATGGTTGATTAGTGAAAAGGGATAGTTTCCAAATAAGCCTAAATGGATGTTTTGTGAGGACATGGGAAAGATGTTCCCACATTCACATCTTGTCTTTAGTGGACCAAATCCCCTTGTTAGGAGGCATAATCCAAAATTTGTCTGGATGTTCAGATCAGGTTGGTTCTAGAGTTTGACAATTAATGCAAGTGTAGCATCAACAAAAAGAAATGTCACTTCCATAACATGAAGTGCACTTTGCATTGTTGCAACTGTAACTGCAACAATGGAGAATCTCTTTAACATTGTTGCACTTGAACTGGTAACATGTTGCAAGTCATGTGGACTTAAATCTTATGCTAATGTTGTTTATTCTAAGCAATCTATATTGCTTTTAGCAATGGTTTGAATGCTAAAAATGTGGCAAGTGAATGTGTGGTTAGATTTTGTATCTGTAGACCTCTTGGTGGGGGTCTGGAAGAGTAGCACGAAGTCTATGAGGTGAATATGCTCGCAATAAGTAAAAATTGGCCGATTCTATATGTTGTAGGACATTGAGGTAGAAGATTTTAAACAAGAGTTTTGTCTCTTATTGAAGGCAATTGTACTATACTCGGTCATGTTATAATCTCGCATGGAGTCATTTTATGACAATGAACTATTATATGGACTTGTTGACTATGTAACTAATTAAGGCCTATTGGCTAGATTTTTTGTACAGCTAAAAACCTAGGTAGTCATGAGATAAATCTCCCTCATTTACCAGTGAGGTTTCCGTGTAAGATTTTTTCAGTTGTATTTCCTAATATCTATTTGTTGGTATTACTTTAACTATGTAACTCATGAACCATAGCTATACGGTTCTGCAGCAAGTAAGCAGCTGTAAAAGAAATGAAAAATTTGAAGAAGGGGAAAATAATAGAAAAATAGGAAGGAAAGGGGGGAAGATGTGCAACCCAATCAATAGATTACAAAGTTGATCGCATGCACATAGGTAAAACAAATAGATATTAACATACAAAATTATAAACAAAGGAAACTTTCAGATCTAGATCTAGCATAACGCAAAGTTTATGAATAGATCTAAGACAAAGTTAGAAACAATAGTGCACCGTTGACACAAAGTTATCCGGAAATATGTCTCTTTTTTATTCCTCTGCCTTCAAATAGCTATTAGGGGTTTCAGCTCAAAGTCTAGAAACACAAAAATGTTGCTTACAAATTCTCGATCCTTTAACCCGGTAGGTTTCTTCCTCTATTTATAGTGTATAGAGGGCAATTACAAATAGGAAGCTTTAAATGAATTCCTGCATGCAGAAGCTATGAAAAGGGAAACAACTGACAATCTTCCTCCTGGAATTCCTCTTTGCATGACATGCATGATTTATAACTGAAAAATAGAACCTTCTATTTTGCATGTCTGCCACCTATTTCCAAGTAATTGACTTCTTCAAGTAACGAATTTTAAACCAATCACTTAAGTTTTATAATTTAATTATTGATCAATTACTTTGTCTGGAGAAAATAAGAGAAAGAAGAAGAAAGAGGAAAATAAATTAGAAGAAAGTTGCAAACTTCCACTTCCATAGTCTTGTTGTACTTTTTCATCATATGAATTCTGCATGCGTGGTTGAGATACTCCCTTTTGAATTCTTTCCTTTGATTCTCACCAAATTGGATCTAGAAGCAGCTGACTGTGATTTGCTTGCGGGTGCTACCTTTGACATGTCTTCCCCTTTTATCCTTGAAGATTTTGCAGTCATACATGCACTAGTGCAATGTTTGTCATAAATAATTCAGACAAAACTCATCATCTTTTATTTAAAATTGCATATGAGCAATTTTGCAATTCTGGAAAGCACTCCAGTGAATGCAAATACAAGTAAATTCAATGAAGGCTTCAACTGGAAGATTGGGAGCACATGCACAAGATCCTGGAAGGAATTTTCCATGCACTGACTTCTACACGGGTTGTGTTAGAAACAAGAGGATGAATTTTTGCCGGAAGCCTTTGCAATTATGAGATCTAGATCTGTCAATTAAATCGGTGATAGGTTCAGGGCCTATGTTTGTATCATTGACTTCAACAAATCTGGAAGCTATGCATGATTCTGTTGATCTTTCTCTTTCATCATGCTTCATCATGGCTGGAACAATCTTTGTCTGAGCTCTTTTTCTTTTAATTCTTTTGAAATCCCTTGCAATTGGATCAATTTGTGTAGATCTGAAAACTTCTTCAGATTCAGAAGATATATTCAATGTACCTGACATTGATTTGAGCAGCTGTGATGGATACCTGCAATTTTATTCAGACAAAGATGGAGTCCATGGCACGAATACTTGATTTTTATCACCAAAATCTGCATATAAAGTTTGCTGCCCTAAAATTTGAGGTTTTGCTTGCATGCAAAGCAAGCAAAAATATTATTTAATTCACCCGGGCACATATACCAACATGCAGATGCTCAGAATGACAAAAATTAGGCTATTCCAACCCTAGGCACCAAAACATGTCCGGGTTGCAATCATTTGCAAAAAGAATTAATTGCTTCTTTATTATGGCAGCCCATGCTTATATAACCGTCAACATTCTATTTTTAATAATTTCCTTTCATATTTCTGGCAATTTAATTAATAAACAATCATGTTTATTCACCCAAATTGGGCACCCAATTAAGCATGTTGCTGGTTGCTTTTTAAAAAAATTATTTTATTTATTTATAGCATGCATCCTTGACTTCTCCTTAGCTCTTCAACTTGCATTAACTTTACTTCTACTTATGGCACCAAAATTGGGTGAATAAACCATTAATAAATATTATTAAATGCATTATATTCACCCAAGGTGGGTTGCACTTTTTGGCAAGAGGAATTGCTAAAAATTTGAATTCAGTGTGATGAGAATTTCCACCCTATACTGCAGCTCCAAAAATCCCCTCTTCCACTTAAGTGATTCGACTTTCATCATGAGAATTTTTACCCTACAAGGCAGGAAAGAAATTCCCGTCGGTGCATTAAGTGATTTTTCTTTTATAATGAGAATTTTTACCTTGCAAGGCAGGTAAGAAATTCCTACCTGCCTGCCACCTCTAATATTCCCATTGTAGCTTAAGTGACTTTGACTTCATGGGAAAAATTTCCCTGCAAGGCAGGTAAGAAATTTTCATCTTCCTGCCACTGCCAAAATTCCCACTGGCAGCTTAAAGTCTTCCTTCCAAAAAGTGTGACTTGCATTAAAATTGCCCTCCTTTGATAAAGTGCAACTTGCATGGGTGAATAAATCTCTTTGGTGGGAAAAGTTATCCTGCCAGGCAAACATAAAATTTCCATCGGTGCTTTAAGTGATTTTTCTTTATTTTATAATGAGAATTTTCACCCTGCAAGGCAGGTAAGAAATTCGCGCCTACCTGCTGCCTCTTATTTTCCCATCGCAGCTTAAGTGACTTTGACTTCATGGGAAAAAGTATCCTGCAAGGCAGATCAGAAATTCCCGCCTGCCTGCCATTACTAAAAATCCCATTACAACTTACAATCATTAATTCCAATAAATGCGACTTACCTGGGAGAGACTTTTTGTGCATGACTTCATCTTTTTTGGTCAGAAGTTTGCATTTTGAGGCTGATTCCTTTTGGTGTTGTGTTGGTAGATAATCTTTAGATGCTTCAGGGAATTAAATAGACTATACTGGCGAAGGAATTGACCTAGGGGAATTTCATAGAGAAAATTGGAGAAAAACGTAAAAGAAATAAATAAAAGTGAATAACGTTTCCAGAAGTTGCAGACAATGCCCTGAACTCATCCCTCGTGAAATCCCTATTGAGATAAGTGAATACTGGCATGCAAAACTTCAACAGGATTCAACCAGAGCATAATTTACTTCAAATGGGGCATTATTTATTCAATAAATAATTAAATAAAAATTTCCCACAAACAAAACTTGGAGGGATAAAATAAGTTTAGACATCTGGGTATTTGTCGAAATTGGCTCATATGATTCACTGGGAATATCCTAACATAATACAGATATCTTCTGGAAATAAAACACAAAAAGACCCGTTATTTTAAAAAAATGATTTTTTTTCAAATGGGTAGTCCCAGATTTCAAGGTGAAATCTGGGGACACCAAGGCCACAATTGTTGGGCACACTGCACTTCTAATCATTGTTGGTGACTGCTGGGCTTGAAATGATGATCATATGGGTGAAGATGTGACTAAATGTGCAATTGGATAGTTGCAAATGTGTGATTGTTCTACATTACAGGAGACTATTTCTTCCCCTTATGAAGTGTGCATCCAAAGAAGGAATAACAGGAAGATTATGTCATTTTTTAGTGTGGGTTGCTCATGTATAGATTCAAACATGGGCAAAATCTATTGAATTGGTAGAAAGGCATACCATAGTTCTTGTGCTTGCATGAACAACATGAAGGAAGGGAAATTTGAAATTCAAATTGTAAATTCTAATATACTATTGCAATGCCAATCTACTCCATGTTATGACTGTAATATACCCTTGTAGGATGTTAACTGATTATTATTAAATACTTGCAAAAATAAACACTTAGAACATAAACCTTCCTAGGTTTACCTCAACGAACACTAGTGTCAGCTTCAATACAACCCAAATAGGGTTGGAGTGAGCTAAGGTGAGGATTTGATGGGCAATCTAATTGGTATTTACGCTCCTTTATCCAATACAATTTGCAGATGTAAAAAAAATAAATAATAAACGTTGAAAATTAGCTAAAACTTTGGAAATTAATAACTTGATACTAATATCTTTTAATGAACAAGAATGTAGTAGAAAGGGAAAATTATGAGCTGTCTCATCAAAATAAATATCCCAAATCTTTGCAATGCACTAGAGAAATTCATACAGCCCCGAAACTTGAGATGACAGTTGCTAGGGTTGGTAAATTGCATAAATAATTTACAAACTTAAAACTTCAAGATATTCAGATAAGTTGCAGATAGTTTACTTCCTCATAAAATGTGTCAATACCCTAGACAAGTCACCAATGCTCAGATTGAGTAAAAATCATGCACAAACACCTTCAACACATAAGAGTTCAAAATGGAAAGAACAATGGATTCTTCAATAACTTCAATAATGGATTCAAATAAGAGAGATATCAGTGCTCAGACCCCCTTCTAGGGTGTACATGTCCCAATTCTCCAAGCATAGAGTGAAATCAATAATTCATCAACATGCCCCTCTAAGGAAAATGTGACCTCCTTTTTATAGAATTAAGATGTGCAATATCTAAAAAAGATCAACCATTCCCTTTTAGAGGGAAAATATAAACTCTCATTAAAATATTTAATACTAAGGCTATGTGCACTTTATTTATTTTTAATTAATTAAATAAAAGTAACTAACCTATGTGCAAGTTAAACTAACTAAAGAGACTCCGATGTTATTGTAGCGCATCCATGCCAAGAGACAATGCAAATGAAAAATAAATATTAGCTAATGTCTCAGAAAAAGGGGCACATTCTCAATGAACATCATAATGAAATGCTGACAACAAGTATTGTGAAAAGCACTAACTTATAAATCCATAGTTGGTGAGTCATTAGGAGTTGGTGAGTTATTAGGGTTTAAAATCCAAATATTTATGAATAAAGTGGCATTAGCCCCTTAAGATTATTCCTATTGAGTAGGGTTTGGATATTTTATGCCATCCACAAGGTCACGAGGTAGTGAAAACGCAGTTCCTTAAAAACCCAAGATTGGAACAAGGTGTTGCAATAGGGATGTAAGAGCTATGAAAAGAGGATAGGGGGAAGAAAGTAAAATTTGTTTCAAGAGGCTCGAAGATGTGGCTAGAATCTCCAACTCGACAGGGAAGATAGGCCAAATTGAGAACTTTATATAAGAATTGGCTACTAAAATCGTAATGATACCTAAACCTAAGGCAAAAGAAGAACCGATCATAATTGAACTAGGGGGTGGATTGTCCACACGAGTGTATTCAAGGCTGAAGAGAAGCTTGGTATACAACCGTATGATGGAGAGACCAGCATTGAGAAGTGGAATCAATTAATATCTCACATGGAGGTGTATTCATAAGTTGCCTCCTCATCAACAATTATTTTCGCCATGCTCAACTTATCTACTCGGCTCATGTTCTTTTCCCATGCTCTCACTTGGTATGACAATTATCCATTATACCCTTGAATGTTGCAAAGTTCCTTTGGTGTCCCCAGATTTCATCCTGAAATCTGAGACTACTCTATCCAAAAAAAAATCGTACTTTTAAAATAATGAGTTCTTTTGTGTTTTTATTGCCAGAAAGTTCCTGTAATGTGTCAAGATATTCCCAAGGAGCCATATAAGCCATTTTTGCCAAATACCCAGATGCCCAAAATCGTTATATTCTGTCGTCGGGATTTGCCTGCGGGAAATTTGTATTTAATTATTTTGAGTCCCGTTTGAGGCAATTTGTGCTCGGTTTAATTCTGTTGTAATCGTACATATCATTATTCCCATATACCAGTAAGGTTTTAACCAGGAATGCATTCTGGACTTTATTTTTGACTTCTGGCAACGTTTTGTGTTTTCCCGATTCTTTTTTTGTGAAATTTCTTTGGATCAATTCCTTTGCCGGTTTGGCTTGATAATTGGCCTGGAGTATCTGGAGATCACATATGCATGTTGTGCCAGAAGGAATTCACCATCGGAGGTCTGGTTCTCTGGGAAAAGACAAAGTCGTGCACTAAAAAGTCTCTTCTGGGCTGGCCGCATTTTTGGAAAAAGAGGGTTTGAAGTGAATCATGATATTTTTGGAAGCAGCAGGTAGGTGGGAATTTTGTTCCTGCCTAGCACGGTACTTTTTCCCATGGAAGCAACGTCACTTAAGTCACAATGAAAAAATTAGAGGCAACAGGCAGAAGGGAATTTCTTACCTGTCTTACAGGGTAAAAATTGTCATTGTGGAATAAAAGAAAAATCACTTAAGTGAATCATGAGATTTTATTGCTTGCCTGCTTCTTCTTGTAGGGTAAATAATCACATTATGAAAGTCAAACGACTTAAGTGAATCATGAGATTTTCAGGGCTGCCTTGCAGGGTAAAAAATCTCATTGACATCTGACTTTTAAAAATAGAAATTCTTTATTCAAAAAAGTGCGACCCACCTTGAGTGAATAATAAATGCATTAAATAAATATTTGTTAATATTTATTCACCCAATTTTGGCGCCCAGGCTTGTGGAAAAGTCAACAGAGGTAAATGGACAAAAGGAGGTTGAAAATAGACTGTTCTAAAATTAAATAAATAATATTTATTTAATGCAATCCCTTTATGTCAAAAAGTGTGCCCCTTTTGGGAGATACATAATACTTTAAGTATTAAATGATTAAATTAAATCATTTTTTCAGTGGCTAAGGTCAAAGCATACTGTGAGGCTTGAGTTAACTGGAAGCAGAAGTCTAAAATTAAATAAATTTAATTTATTTAATGGCAGCCATAAGCATGCACAAAATAGGCGCCCCATTTAAAGAGTGAAGCTTATTAATTAATTAATTGCCAGTAATAGGAAAGACATTAATTAATTATAGAATCATAAGGATTATATAAGCAGGGGCTGCCATAAGGATGAATTAATTAATTCACAAGTAGAGAAGTGCAGCCCAGAGAAAAAGTGTGCCCCGTTTGAAGAGGTTTTTTGCTCAGAAGAAGGTGCAATTAATGCTAAAAGCTTCCAAAATTGGCGCACAGCGTGAAGGAGGTTGATTTGTGTCTGGATACTTGTTTGCATAAGTGATACATGTGCTCAGGTGAAGTTGGTAAAATTCATACTTGCTTTGCATGCAAATAGAACATTAAATTTGGGGTAGCATACTTGAATTATGCAGATTTTTATGATTAAAATCCAATGTTCATGTTCCGGTTGCCATCTTTGTCTAAATTAATTGTAGGAATTCGTTACAGGTGCTTTACAAAAGAAAGGGAGCTTAAATCAATGTCCAATACATTGAATATATCCTCCGAATCTGAAGACTTATCTAGATCTGCACCAGTTTTGAAGAATTCTGCCCGAGTAAGAAGAAAAGAAATTGTTCAGACAAAGATAGTCACAGCGATGGCAAAGAGGGCTGAAAAAGAGAGCATAACGGAATCATGTCATCACTTCCAAATTCACAGACATTGGAGACACAGATCTAGGTCTGGAACCTCTTTCCGAATTGATTGATAGATCTAGAGCAGGAAAGACTTCCCTCATGCGTGCAGTTAAAAGCAGTGGAATTATTCGAGCTGCAGCATTTCCATACACAACCCAGTTGCCAGAGTTCATTATGGAGTGTGCCAGGTCTTACCATCCATCATCCAGATCAGTCCAAGATGTTACGAGGAAAACAATAATTCAGTTGGACGCACAGTTCATCAATTATTGTTTGAAGATTCTAGCTCGAAAGGTGGTGACTTCTATTAGCATTCAGGATGCCGGCAACAGGTGGGAGAAGCATAGAGTTGACTGCGTGAACATAATGAACAGCAGATACATGAAGAAGCCCAGATCTCCTTCTAAGTTCCCAAGAACTCTTCCGCGGTCCAATCTGGTACAAGAGGTAGATGATATTGTCAAATTGTTATGCAGGATAAATGGCGAAGCAAACGCTCACACTTTCCGTACATGGATGTATGCTTTCATCAGGACCATTGAAGTCAACAAAGTGGATTCAATAATCAATTGGTCAGAAATCATTAGCGACAACATTGGTGAGCAACTTCGGAACGTGAAGCGTACTTTCAGCTTCAAAATGACTTCTTATTTGGTATATGCAGCAGCTTCACAAGGCATCTTCTCCAAGCTGGATAGATGTGGCGTTCTTTCTAAGGACCCCATTTTCGAGTGCTACCCACAGCTTACTGTACCTGTGTGCAAGAAAGATTTCAAAGTGGTCAATGATGGATTCTTCTACGAATTCATTTGCAGGCTGGACAAGGACCTAAAGGCCAACAGGGTGAGCAAGGAAGCGTGGGAAGTTGTATCCAGAATTGGCAGTCTATTCATTCAGTTTATAGATTTCACATACCTCAGGGTTACTGGCTTTTCTGGAGAACCGGTTAAGCTGCCCAAATATCCGAATGATAGATTGATCACCATGGAGCTGAGCAGACAACTTGTGGAGATACACGACCTTCAGTCGAAACGGCACAAGTCTACGGGCTTCTTCCCAATCACTGTGGGACATTATGGCTTCTAGAGCATTCATAAATCCCGAGGATTGAAAACAAAAATGTTATCTGAGTACGAGCAAGATTTATTTCCAGCACGACTGAATTTTGATCCATTTGGAGTAGCCAGGAAGAAAATCTCCTAGGAGTACGCACATCTGCCTTCATTAAAGGATTTCTGGATGAAGTGCAAAAGTGAGTACGAGGTTAGAAAAAAGGATTTCAGCAGGCTATCAGCACGGCAAGTGTTCGACTTTGGACTAGCACGGATACCTGCGGATCTTAAAGATGATGGGAATGTGTTACTTGACACTTACCATCAAATGGGAGGAGATAGAGCCGTACTTCAGGATAACGTAGGGGGCTGCCATACGATTGAGGAAAGGTCTGCCGCTGTTCTGGTGAATACTTCAAATTGGTTGCTGACGAAGGGATATTGCCTTGATGAAGCATTGATGAATCAAGTCACGGGCAACTTCGGCGCAGGAGATTCCCTCAAGAGGAAGCACGGAGGAGAAAGCAGCAGGAGGCTCGAGAAGATGAAAGTGCATAAAATATCTCCTTCAAAGGAGAAGATCATTTCCACGGCCATGACGTTAGGTCTGGCTTCTCCAGCATCCAGTACTTCACTGACTGTTGCACATCAGCAGGACATTTCCATCCCTCAATTGAATCTGGAAACATTCATATTCTCTCCTCAACCACTCCGTTCAACACCTGTTCCTGAAGAAACGTTGAAGCTGCAGATGGCAGAGTTTGAAAGAGCTTTGTCTTTGGATGATTCAGAAGATGGCAGCCACAACACTGTAGCAGTTTCTGATGGAGAGGAAATAGAGCGGGAGATAGTAGTACACTCAACAACTTCTCATTCTCCAAGAAGTAATTTCTCAGAATGGTTGACTTCGCAGTTGGTTCCAGAAGTTAGAGTGGAAATGAACTTGGAGGAACACGACTTGCAGCTGCTCCAAAGTCTAGGCGGAAAAGATAGAAAACCTAAAGTTGCTAAGGTAACTTCAAGGTTGATCATCGAGGAGTCGGGGTAGAAGTTTGCTGAGATGTCAGTTCCGGCGGAAGGAAAGAAAGAGGATGAGCTCACGACAGAAGACATAACAGTAACCAAAGTACCTATCGGTCAAGCCACCACAGAAGGATTGAAGCAGGATACACAGACATTGATAGATGCTCTATTCCTTAGGCTTGACAGAGAAAAGGCGGAGAAACACGAACTTCAGAAGCAGGTATCTCAGTTGTGCGAGATCATAGCCAAGGTTGCTAAATCTTCCACTCAACCCATTTCAGCTCAAGAGCAGGTGAGTGATCATTTGATGCAGGAGATGGAAGATGCAAGCAATCAGGTGAAAGCTATCAACGAATGGAAGAATCTGATTATTCGTCAAGCTTCTGTATAACTCGGAGAGGTGCCAGCCCCCCTGAAGGTTATGAATGATGCAGTAGATTAGCTAAAGAAACTGGTGACGAGCATAATGGATATGAAAACAGTTGTAGAGAGTAACCTGAGTACTTTGGCTGAAATCAATAAGCTACCGAGAGAAGTGTTGGTGGAGATGGAAGATGCAAGCAATCAAGTGAAAGCTATCGACGAATGGAAGAATCTGATTATTTTTCAAGCTTTTGTACAACTCGAAGAGGTGCCAGCCCACCTGAAGGTTATGAATGTTGCAGCAAATCAGCTGAAGCAATTGGTGACGAGCATAGTAGATATGATTACAGTTGCTGAGAGTAACCTGAGTACTTTGGCCAAAATCAATAAGTTGCCGGGAGAAGTGTTGGTCGCGGAACAGATTGTACCGGACGGATAAGTTGAGAAGGGGAAGCAGCTGGAGTTTGCAGTATCTTTCTGTTTGGAGATCTGTAAAATTTAGCTAAAGAGTGTTGGAAATATTGTCATTGATGTCAAAAGAGGTGCTGAACTGGTAAACGGAAATCTGTCAGAAAGTAATGGAATTATTGACAGAAATCGTAGAAAGTAACGAAAATAACCAACAGTATAGAAGGGTAGAAAATGAAAGTTTAAATACATGAAAAGAAGTGTTTTTGCATGAGGATTATCATGGTATAAGCAAGATATACACAACTATACATAAGAGAGATATCCACATTTTAAGGTGTTCATATGTAATGTTTTATGGTGAAAAAGAAGATTTAATGATGGCTGACAGTGATTTAATGATAACAGTGATTTGTCTAAGGAGGGGCAGTGCTCATATCAAGTGGTTAATTGCATTGATTAATGTGCATTTAATAATTATGGGCTGCATTAATTATTTTTTGGTTTTATTCGACTAATGCACTTGATTAAGTTGTGTTAATGGAAAGGTTGTGTCGGTTGGAATGATGTGTCTTTTCGAAAAGATACAAAAGGCTATATAAGAAGATTCATATGAGACTTATAAAGCATGGATTCAAGTTGAATATTTTAAGAAAAAAGAAGAAGAAAAGGAAGCGTAAGGGCAGAATTTTAGAACAGCAAATCTGAAAGTAAGAAGAAGAATTTTCCATTATTCATTGAGGAAGCAACAAGTTCAAAAGTGGAAAGAAAATTTTGTAAGGAAGGTTGGTGCCTTCATATTCAAAGAGATTGGTGTCTCTTGCTGAGTTGGTGCTTAGCAAAAGGGGTGGGTGCTCCTGTAGGTTGGTGCCTACAAAACTGTAATTTGGGGATTGGTGTCTCCAGTAGGTTGGTGCCTACAAATTTTTGAGAAATATATATAAAGAAAGAAGTTTCTCTGTGGTTTTCTTCCGAAAGGGTTTCCACGTATATCTGTGTCTACTTGCATTAAGTTTTGTGTTCTTTGATTGATTTGATATATTCACATTGCTCGTGATTATAGATCTAAGTTTAAGTATTGAAGTTTGAAATAATATCATAATACTGATTCACCCCCCCCCCTCTCAGTATTATCTTGTGCTCAACAATTGGTACCAGAGTAGGTTCCTTCAAGAACAATCTAACAGTTGGAAGGTAGATCTCGACAGCACATATGGCTAGTCAAGTACAAGAAGGTTTTTCCTCAAACAAGGCTTCGTTGTTTGACGGAACAAACTATGCATTTTGGAGCATAAGCATGAGAACCTATCTGATGGCACTAGGGTTTGATATTTGGCAATCAGTAGTGGTCGGATATATCATTCCATCAACTCCGCCAATAGACCAAGTAGTAAGAAGGCTTTTGAAAACAATGCCAAGGTAATGAATGCAATCTTGTGTGGTCTGTCAGAGTCTGAATTTGTCAAGGTAATGCAATGTGACACGGTAAAGGAAATATGGGATAAACTTCGAACAATATATGAAGGTGATGATAAGGTCAGAAAAGCTAAGCTTCAAACCCATATGAGAAAATTTGAGAGCCTAAAAATGAAGGATGATGAAGATGTTGCAACTTATCTTTTGTGGGTGGATGAAGTTGTCAACGCCATAAGAGGGCTTGGAGAAAAGATTAAGGAACCTGTGATCGTCCAGAAGTTCTTAAGATCTTTACCATTAAGATTTGATGCTAAGGTGTCTGCTATCGAAGAAATGAAGGATCTTGATAAGCTAAGCATGGACGAACTACATGGAATATTGATGGCTTATGAAATGAGGACCGAGTCTAATAAACCAGCAAAGAAGGAAGCTGCATTCAAAGTCTCGAAGAAAAAGATGAAAAGGAAGCTTTATTCATTCGAAAGCTAAAGAAAGGATCCGGGAGATACAAAGGTAAGTTACCATTTAAATGTTTTCATTGTGGTAAAATTGGTCATTTTGCAGCTAAATTCCCAGAGAAGGAAGATAGTGAAGATGAAGAAAGCAAGCCCAAGTTCAAAAGAGAATTCAAGCAAAGCAGAGGCAAGAAAAGATTTGAAAAGCAAAAGAAGAGTCTATATTCAAAAAGAGGTAGCTGTTATCCAACTTCACCCCCCAGGGTTGAATTGATAACATACATCAGGATTCTCAAGTCCCAAGTTGAAAAAGAACGAGCTCTGAGAGAATGTGAGAAGTTGCAGAAAATAAGCCTGGACCAGAAAAAAAATTGTGAAAATCGGCTAAGTCCTTGTCCTAGAAATATTTGGGACGTTCGGGACACCAAGGCGCGGTTCAGCCGAAACGCCTCCAGGCAGCCCGCGAAGCACTGGGACAAGTGGAACAAATGTATGCGGAGGGCGCGAACCGGCCGGTTCGGCCGAAAAGGGAAATTGCGACACAAGGACAAGTGGGACAAAGGGACGCGCGGGACACGGATAGCCGAAGGAGCCGAAAGCCAATCAGATCACGCCACGTGTCACCGGTAGAAAAGGGACGAGGAAGCCCATTTCGAGCGGATCGGAGGATTTTGGCCCGCGAAGCACTGGGAAATTTGGGACAAAAGGACGCGGTGGACGCGAAAATCCGACAGGCCCGTGGACAAATCACAGCATGACATGTGTCGCCAAGGAAAAAGGTCCAAAAGTCAAAGGGGCGAGTTTTCGAGCACTGATCCAAACCAATGAAATAGTGCCACGTGTACAAGTTTAAGGGGCCCACAAGAAAAACCCACGAAAAGGTGGAGAGAGGGAATTGCTCAGCGAACCAGAGCCTACCACGTGTCGTCCAGATGGCAGAACGCAAGAAAAGAAATTTAAAAATCCGTTTTCACCTATTTTGTGCCCTAAATATTCAAACCTTCATATCTTTCGATCCAGAGCTCGGATTTGCACGTTCTTTATATCAACGGAAAGATGTTGAAATTCTCTACATGATTCTGGGGTCAATCTTGCATTTAGGTGTAGTTTGGAGGGATAAAATTAAGAAAACGTCTCTGACGCGTGTAATGCTTCAACAACCAATTTTAATACAACAGACATCTCACCGCTCCTGTTAGACAGCTCGTCGTTTTGCCAGGATCCGCCGCTTGGATCATAATGAGATGATTTAAATGCTACCAAGAAGTGGTTGGAGCAGATTCTGAATTTCCCCTCTCTCCTCTCTCATTTCTTGATATATATTGTAAAGAGGTCTCCAATGCTAAGATAAAATAGCCCTTTTAAGATAGCGGACATTTTTTTTGTTTTGCATCCTCCCTTCTTCCCTCGCTTGCAAGAGAGTTTGTGGAGTTTTCAAACCTCCCATATAGGTTGTAATGCCAGTCTTTTGCCTCTTAGCCACTCGCAATATACTGTATTGACTTTTGAGCAATAATATATATGTTCGTGATTGATTCTCAACCCTCTCATGTATTCATTGTTGTCGTTTTGATCTCTTATTACAGTTTGGTTACCTATGCATGGTGTTTGTATTGCATTTATGTGGTCTGTGTTAAATTTGCAAAACAAATGTCTAATATTCCTCGGTGCATCACCTTTGTAGTTTAGGTTTTATTCTATGCATTTTCTTACCCTGTCTCCTTGGCAAGTTAGATTAGGTTTTAGTAAACCCTCTGCATTTTTTGTATACATTTGAACAGAGGAATAGGAACCAGCCTTCTCTAGAGAATCTTTTCTCATCTTCACAATTCCCACACTTGGAGAAAGGATTCCATGTTGTGCAATCACATTGGATGCCTGAACATCAACCTAGAAGCCTGATCTGCATCCAGGGGTGCTTTGAGTCTGCAACAACAGTAGCAGCTCATCCGAAGAAAGCGGAATAAGTGATTCAGACAATGATGATGAAAAAACATTATTTATGGCTATAGAAGAAGGTTCATCAACTAGCAAAGTTGATTTGGAAGGAATCGAGGACATAGAAGAAGAAGGTGAGGTAAATCTCGAAGAAGAACTCATTTATGCGTTGGGTGAAATAAAACCACTCAAAAAGAGGAATCAGAAGCAAAGACTTCAGCTCCAGAAATATGAAGAACAAAATCAATCTTTCGAAGCTAAGTTAGAACAGAGTCTTGAAGAATTAAAGAATCTAATCATTGACCTAAAGACCCAGATTGAAGAAGCAAAGAGAATTGAGGAAGGGTTGAGGAGTCAGCTCAAGGTGAAACAAGAATAATGTGACAAGCATGAGTCAGAGATTGTTGTGATGAGAAAAGACTTAGAAAAGGTAAATACCAAACTAATGAACAACTTGAAATTTGAAAAAAGTACTAAGGTTCTAGATGAGATTCTAGAAAATCAAAGATCACCATCCAACAAATCAGGACTCGGATATGAAAAAAAACTAGAGAAAGCTTCAAATTCCATTGAGATTCCGAAGAAGAAAGGTTTAGAAAAGGCAAAAAGTTATGCAGAAATTCTAAATGCACCTACGAAGAATAAAATTAGAAAGGAAGAGGAAACTATGAAGACCAGTTCCATCCACAAGGAAGGTGTTAAAGAGAACGACATCAAAAGACCATTTACTCCACGACATAGGAATATGAACAGGTTCGAAAGTTCCTTTCATGGTTATTGTTTTTATTGCAATATATATGGGCATAAAAAGATAGAGTGTAGAAAGTGAATGAGAGATAATGAAGCCTGAAACAAACCAAAATATGCTCATAGAGTGTTGAATATGAACTATAATTTGTTTGCTCCACTATCCTATTATAACGAGGAAGCCATTATCTGCTACAAGTGCAATAATTATGGACATATAGCATGCTTTTGTAGAAATGTGTTTGACTCGAGACAAGATCAAAAGACAAAGCCTTTAGATACAAAGAAAAAGGAGGCTACGAAATCCTAGACAAGGAAGCAGGAGAAAGATGGGATAGACAAAGAAAAATACATGCTCATTCAAACAACTTTTCATGCTCGAGATGAAAGACAGCAGTGATACATTGATAGCAGATGTTCAAGACATATGACTGGTGATAAAAGTAAGTTTCTCTCCTTAAATAAAGTAAATGAAGGTACAGTAAAATTTGGTGATAATGCTATAGTGAAGATCGTTGGCAAAGGTACGTTGAGTCTGGATAATGGAAAAACAAAAATAGAGAATGTTTTGTATGTTGAAGGATTAAAACATAACCTCTTGAGTGTGAGTCAAATGTGTGATTAGGGACACACTCTTAAGTTCTATGCCGAAGGATGTGAAATAAGGAAAGCAGATACAGGAGAACTAATTGCAGATTGCCACTGAATTGTAAATAACCTATACATGCTCAGAGAAATAAAAGAAGAAAAATGTTGCCTAAGTCAAGTTGAGGAGAGTTGGCTATGGCATAGAAGGATGGGACATATAAATTTTGATAATCTTGTGAAGGTAAGCAATAAGCAGGTCGTACGGGACATGCCTAAAATAACAAAGCCTTCGAGTACTCTATGCAAGTAGTGCCAGCTTGGGAAGCAGACCAGAACAAGATTCAAAACAGAAGGAGTATTCATCCACCAAACCATTGGAGCTAATTCACACGGATTTGTGTGGACCTACCAGAACGAAAAGTATTCAAGGTGAGAGTTATTTTATGTTACTCATTGATGACTATACTAGAATGACATGGGTAGCATTTTTGAAAGAAAAATCTGAAGCATTTAGAAAGTTCAAAGCTTTCAAGGCATTAGTAGAAAATGAAATAGGGCTGAAGATAAAATGTCTAAGGTCAGATCGTGGAGGTGAATTCATGTCAAATGAATTTATTGAATATTGTGAAGACCATGGAATTAAAAGACAATACTCAACTGCAAGAACTCCACAACAAAATGGAGTAGTAGAAAGGAAGAACATAACCGTTCAAGAGATGGCCCGAACAATGCTGAATGAATCTAAGCTATCAGATAGATTCTGGAAAGAAGTGGTAAGTACTACCGTTTATATTTTGGATAGAGTGCAAATCAGAGTTAATCATGACAAAAATCCATATGAATTATGGAAAGGAAGACCAGCCTCGGTCAAATATTTTAAGGTATTTGGGAGCAGATGTTTCATTAAAAGAATTGAAGAGGACTTAGGCAAATTTGATTTAAGATCCAATGAAGGGATTTTTCTTGGGTACTCTACTAAAAGTAAAGCCTTCAGATGTTATAACAAGAGGTTGCAGACTATCATAGAAAGTGCAAGTGTCAGAGTGGATGAGGGTCTGGATCTAAAGACAAAAGAAAATTCAGAAGAGTCTTTAGAAACACCAAGTCTTGTGAAAGAAGAACAAGAGGAAGAAGAAGATATTGAAGAGTGGATTAAATCAGAAAGGAAAGATACCAAGACGCCATCTCGCTTCGTTCAGAAAAATCATAACGAAAGTCAGATTATTGGAGAACTTGATATCGGGGTTCAAACCAGAAGAAGAATTACAAATGCTTCTGAGCAAGGGTATTTTTCTCTACTATCTAAGGTAGAACCTAAGAAATTTTTAGAAGCAAGACATGATAAACATTGGTTGAAGGCGATGGAGGAATAATTAGATCAAATTGAGAAAAATGAAACTTGGGAACTGGTTCCCAGACCAAAGAGTCAGAATGTGATTGGCACTAAGTGGGTATTTTGGAACAAACTAAATGAAGATGGTCAAGTCACTTGAAATAAGGCAACATTGGTATGCAAAGGGTATGCTCAAGTGGAAGGTGTTGATTTTGAAGAGACTTTTGCTCTGGTTGCCAGACTAGAAGTAATCAGAATGTTCCTTGCTTTCGCAGTGTTTAAAAATTTCAAAGTCTACCAAATGGATGTCGAATCAGCCATTTTAAATGGGAATTTAGAAGAGGAAGTTTACATAGAATAGCCTGAAGGGTTCCTATTATCAGAAAATGAAGATTATGTGTGTAGGTTGAACAAGGCATTGTATGGATTAAAACAAGCCCTCAGAGCATGGTACTCAAGGCTTGATCAACATTTACAGGACAAAGGATTCAAGAGAGGACATGCTGAAAGTAATTTTTACATAAAAACTGAAGATGAACACTAGTTAACTGTGGTTATATATGTGGATGACATAATCTTTGGAGGAGACAATGAAGAAATGTCTAGAAAATTTGCAAAAGACATGCAAATGGAATTTGAAATGTCTATGTTGGGTGAGTTATCCTTTTTCCTTGGATTGCAAATTTCTCAATCTAATAAAGGAATATTTATATCCCAAACCAAGTATGTGAAGGAAATGTTGAAAAAGTTTGGTATGGAGGAGTGTGCACCTGTCAGCACACCGATGATCACCGGAACCAAGTTAATCAAAGATGACGAATCTCCAGATGCTGATCAATTTCTCTATAGATCAATGATTGGGAGTTTATTATATGTGACAACATCCAGACCAAATATCATGCAAGCAGTGGGTATGGTGGCACGTTTTCAAGCAGGGCCGAAAGAAACATGTGAAAGTTGTAAAATGCATTTTCAGATATCTAAAGGGAATTATGGAATACGGGTTATGGTATCCAAAAGGAAAATATTTCACATTGACAGCTTATACAGATTCAGATTGGGCAAGATGTGTAGATGACAGAAAAATTACAAGCGGAGGAGCATTTTTTCTTGGAAACAACATGGTATCTTGGCTAAGAAGCAAAATTCGGTATCCCTATCCACAACAGAAGCAAAGTATATAGCAGTGGTACTATGTTGCACGCAAATTTTATGCAAGAAGCAGACCTTGAAGGATATCAAAGTAGAGTATGATAATCCCATCTCCATATTATGTGATAATACTAATGCAATAAGTATTTCAAAGAATCGGGTTATGCATTCCATAACAAAGCACATTCCCATAAGATATCACTTCTTAAGAGAGCAGGTGGCAGAGAAACAGGTAAAGTTGGAGTATGTCGCTACATCTGAACATATAGCAAATATTTTCACTAAGCCACTTCCAAAGGAGACATTTGAATATCTACGACATAAGCTGGGAGTAATTTCTTTCACATCTTTACATTTAAGAGTCAAGGGTAGCACTGGTTAAGGGGGAGCTAAAACTTTGCAAATTTTTTAGCTCCTAGGATGACCCTTTGCCATTGATGTCAAAGGGGGAGAATGGTAGTAAGGGGAAGCTACGGTAAGAGGAAGCTACAGAAGAGGAGATTATTTTTGGGGTTGACATCAATGACAAAGGGGGCGATTGTTGGAAATATTGTCATTGATGTCAAAAGAGGTGCTGAACTGGTAAACGGAAATCTGTCAGAAAGTAACGAAATTATTGACGGAAATGGTAGAAAGTAATGGAAATAACCAGCATTATAGAAGGGTAGAAAACAAAAGTTTAAATACATGAAAAGAAGTGTTTTTGCATGAGGATTATCATGGTATAAGTGAGATATACACAGCTATACATCATAGAGAGATATTCGCATTTTAAGGTGTTCATATGCAATGTTTTATGGTGAAAAAGAATATTTAATGATGGCTGACAGTGATTTAATAACAGTGATTTGTCTAAGGAGGGGCAGCGCTCCTATCAAGTGGTTAATTGCATTGATTAATGTGCATTTAATAATTATGGGCTGCATTAATTATTTTTTGGTTTTAGCTGACTAATGCACTTAACTAAGTTGTGTTAATGGAAAGGTTGTGTCGGTTGGAATGATGTGTCTTTTCAAAAAGGTACGAAAGGCTATATAAGAAGATTCATATGAGACTTATAAAGCATGGATTCAAGTTGAAATTTTTAAGAAAAAAAAAGAAGAAGAGGAAGCGTAAGGGCAAATTTTAGAACAACAAATCTGAAAGTAAGAAGAAGAAGTTTCCATTATTTGTTGAGGAAGCAACAAGTTCAAAAGTGGAAAGCAAATTTTGTAAGGAAGGTTGGTACCTTCATATTCGAAGAGATCGGTGTCTCTTGCTGAGTTAGTGCTTAGCAAAAGGGGTGGGTGCTCCTGTAGGTTGGTACCTACAAAACTTGTAATTTGGGGATTGGTGTCTCGAGTAGATTGGTGCCTACAAATTTTTGAGAAATATATATAAAGAAAGAATTTTCTCCATGGTTTTCTCCCGAAAGGGTTTCCACGTATATATGTGTCTACTTGCATTAAGTTTTGTGTTCTTTGATTGATTTGATATATTCACATTACTCATGATTATAGATCTAAGTTTAAGTATTGAAGTTTGAAATAATATCATGATATTGATTCACCCCCCCTCTCAGTATTATCTTGTGCTCAACAAAGAGGATGTAGGCACTTGAGAGTATGACATCATCTTTACCAGACAGTATCATCACTTTCACTGAGGAGGAAGTGGTCAGAAATGTTACTTTATACATACGGATCATTCCTAGCAGAGTGCCTTATTCCCTAGAAGGGTCTCTTTTGATGGTACAAGGGAGAATTGATGGAGCTACTAAGCCTTTCACGATGAACTCCATTAACAGACTGGTGGCATTGCAGTCATATATTGCGAGGTTCGGGCCGAGCTTAGAGGATGTGGAAGCATGTATCAGGGTGTTGAACAAAGGATTGCTGCAGTTCAAGACAGAAAAGGAAGCTGTGGCTAAGACAGATGGGAAGATGCTGAATTACATGTTCAACAAGTATATTCAGTATTAGAACAAGAAGAAGATATAAATGTTATAGCTGGCTTGACTTCTTCTTCTATTCTTTCTTCTTTTATTTTCCACGTTCTCGGATGAAATTGTAAAACTTTAAAGTTATTAGTTTTGAAATCATTGCTTAAAGTTATATGGAACGATTCTATTAGTTAAGTGATAGATGTGTCACTTGAGGAGAAGTTAGAGGAAGATGATTGCCAGATGTCATCTTTACTTCTTGTTTATGTTTCAGTTCAGTTGAGTTTCCCATTTGTACTTTTCCTTCTACATTCTATAAGTAGAAGAAGAACCTCCGGGTTAATGATGGGAGAATTTGTAAGCAACATCCTTGTGTTCCATACTTTGTGCTGAAACCCTTGAGAGCCACTTGAAGCAAAGGAATATACAAGAGCAGATTTCCGGAGAACTTTGTGTCACGATGGATTTTGTTTCTAGCTTTCTATCTTAGATCTTTAAATAAACTTTGTGTTATTTTAGAGCTAGATCTAGAACTGCATTTGCTTATAATTTTGTGTTTATATCTATTGATTTCTTCTATGTGCATGCAATCAACTCTGCTATCTATTGATTGGGATGCACATCTTCCCCATTTCTTCTCTGTGTTAATATAATCCCCTTCTTCTTTAAAAATTTCCTTTCTTAAACAGTTGCTTATTTATTGCAGAACTGTACAGCTATGGTTCATGAGTTGAACAGTTAAAGTAAAACCCCATATAGATACTAGCATATTTTAATTGACAAATCTAACACAGGAGCCTCACCGGTAAATGAGAGAGATTTATCTCATGACTGCCTAGATTTTATGCATAGCATAAAATCTAGCCAATAGTTTTTGGCGACTCTACTGGGGAACAACTATCTTTGCAGATCAAAGCTTATCTCTTGAAGATCAGAGTGTTTTCCATACAAATCTCAACCTGGCTGAACGTCCATTCACCCGATCCGTGAAGGCACAATTCAATTTCAATCATCCTCCTCAAGTTAGAAGCCGCAAATCTAGTCTCTCACCAGGATGGAGACTGCACACCCATCCAGATCCAGATCGTCTTCAGCATAATCCAGCGGCTGGAATTATTCACCAAGTCTACACAAGGAGAAGACGTGCTCTGTTCATCATGGAAAATTAGAACCAGATTGTCCCTGTCCTATGGGGAGCAGCTTTTGGGCCACTGAACTTGGCTCCACCTATACACGATCTGTCAAAAGGATCCAAAAATAATTTTCCAAAAATTTTTGGAGATGGAGAGCAAAACTCGGATGATCATTTCGCAGCCTTCTTCATATCTTGTGGTGTGCTTGCAGTGGAGCATGAAGATGTCTCAGTCAAACTCTTCATTGAGACTCTACACGACTTGGCTGGCAAATGGTTCTATCGGCTAGCTCCTGGCACCATAACCAATTGGGCGACTATGCGTGAGCAATTTCTGAAAAGATTCAAGCCTACAGAGGACGCTAGCATGTTGATCACTCAACGGACTCAGTGGAAGAAAGAGCCAAGTGAGAACATGTGGGACTTTATTGCAAGGTTCCAGAGGATTTTATATAAAATCCCCATTTTTGCCTCATTGAGCGATGAAAATCAAAAGACATTTTTTATAAACGCTTTGTTTCCTGAAATTGGATATCAGCTAAGAAGGGAAAGACCCGTGAATCTACTTGAAGCACAAAATGCTGCCGTGGAAGATGAAGATGATGGTGCTTCTTCAAGTACTTCAGATCCTTTGTTGCAAAGGTTGGCTAATGACATGCTGCAAATCAAGAAGTAGATCTCTTAAGTAGGGAATGCGACCCCTTCAAGAATAGCCCTTGCTCGGACCTTTAATGGACAAAATCAAAATCAAAATCGAAACAGACTTGTTGCTGCACCACAATGGTTGGCAATTGAAGCTGCTCCAAGGAATAACTTGGAAACTAATTAAGAAGATCTTGGCATTGACGAATCCTTCAATGATGAAGACTTTGTGGATCCTGCTGGCGACTCCATAATTAGTTACCTGGACTATGAATATGACGATGGCTATTATGAATCTTTTGAAGATTCTGATGGTCACACATTTGCAGTGTTCACAAGGTCTCAGACACGCCAAAATGTTGAAGCATCCACAAGCGGCCAAAGAAGAAAAAGAGAAGATCTTGGGTTGAATGTTACTATCTTGAAAAGAGGCAGCCATCTTCCTTCTTCATTAGCACCCAAGGATAAATATTCAAATTCTTTCAATTCGCAGCAGAGGGCCAACACACATCCGGCTGAAGCGAGTCAAGCTTTCGACATCATTGACCACATCAAGAAGACCAAGGTCCAAATGTCAGAAGCTGAGTATTTGAGGGCATTTCCTGATTAGCTAAATAGATTGGTCAAGTATGTGCAAAGTGATGGTCCCAACCCTACAAATAATACTTCACGGGGTATCTTGTCAAGTCCAAAGATTACTCCTTCAAATAATGCGGCTGCAAGTTCTTCTCCTTCTACTTCTTCTCCTACTACATCAGAAAGGATCGAACCATTTTATGTGTCATTGCTTATCAATGGATATAAATTGAGTAATTGCATTTTGGACTCTGGAGCTTCTGACAACGTCATGCCTGTCAAAGTCGTTGATGCCTTGGGTCACATTGACAAAAACCATCGGAAGATGCTATTCAATGGAAAGGCAAGTTCCTCTTGTGTGGCAAATCAAAGATGTGTAGGCAGTACTTGTTTCTTTTCCAGACAAAAGACTGAAAATGACTATCCTTGTAGCAGACATCCTAGTCTCTTATAGCATGCTATTGAGTAGAAATTTCTGTAAAGAGTTGGGCGAAGAAGTCAAGATGGATTGGTCTTGTGCACACATACCAATCAAATGAATTAATCAGAAGTTAAAACCTGAGAAGAAATCCAAGTACACAGTATCAAAGTCTGAAGATCCTAGATCTCAGATCTTGTTTCAAGAATCTGATCACGGAGTCTATTATCTAGAAATGGATAAAGAAAAAGTTCAACATGTGATTCAAGAACCACATCAACTTGACAACAAGGTTTGGTCTCTCGAATTTGATGGCAACTGCTATTCATTTGGATCCGGTGCAAACGTTGTTCTTATCTCTCCTGAAGGGAAGGTGCATGCACATTTCTTCAAATTGATGTTCGAAAATACTAACACAACAGAGTATGAAGCATTGTTGTTAGGCGTGGAACAGGAAAGAACAATGGGAATTAAGCTCTTACACGCAAAGGGAGATGCTGATCTGATTGTTAAGTAGATAAGAGGTCTCTATCAAGTAAAAAAGGAAAAACTTCGGCATTATAGATATCGAGTCTACTTTGCTATCCTAGATTTTTTAGCTTTCTCGGTATCTTACATTCTGAGAGAAAAAATTCAAGAGCTGATTCACTTGCAGTGACTGCAACTTTGTTAAATCCAAATCAGCCTCCCACATTTTTTAGATAGGGGTATTACAAAGTTGAGATGGTCTTTTGCCCGAAAAACCTTGATAACGTCTAGCAATGGCAAGTTTTTAACACTGACAAGCAGATTGTTGCATTTCTCCAACAAAAGGATAACTTCGAAGAGATCTACTATGAGGGAAGCAATTCACCTCCGGGGAAAACTACTGTGGGAGAAATGGATGCAGATGTCTCAGGAAGTCAAGAGATTATCTAGCTAAAGGGAAATAAAATTCCCAAAGGCTTGGTATCTCTTGAGGAAATGTTCGACAAGCATGATCAGATGCTTGAAAAGAATGAAGAAAGTGGGGAAGGTTCTTCCTCCGATACACAGTTACTAAATTTGGGAGCCAACAATGACCCCAAATTAGTAAATCTGGGTAAGTGTTGTTTAGAGGCAGAAAGAGAAGCTTTTATAAAGCTTCTTAAGAAATATATGGATGTTTTTCCCTGGCCTTACCAGGATCTGAAAACATATCAGCCTACAGAAGTTCAACACTACATCCCATTAAAACCAGAAAAAAGCCTTTCAAGTAGAAGTTGCGGCGACATAACCCTACTATTTCCGGAACTATCTTTGCAAAAATCCAAAAGTTGTTAGATGCAAAGATAATTTATCCCATACATCACTCCAAATGGTTAGCCAACATAGTTCATGTGAGAAAGAAGAGTGGCGAGATTAGATTGTGCGTAGATTTAAGTAACATCAATCAAGCCTCATTGAAAGATAACTACCCCATACCCATCATGGATCACACTTTGCAGGTGGTCACTGGATCTGAGATGCTTTCCATACTTGATGGTTTCTCAGGCTACAATCAAGTCAAGGTGGCTGAAGAAGATCAATACAAAACGACATTCATTACACCTTGGAGAACCTTTGCTTATCAGAAAATGTCGTTTGGTTTGATCAATGTTGGAGCTACATTTCAAATAGCTATGGATTTAGCTTTTGCTCATCTCAAGGATATAAGCATAATGGTGTACCTTGATGATTTGACAGTATTTTCCAAGGATAGAAGCACACAGATTTCAAATCTGGAAGAGGTTTTCATACAATGCCGCAAACATGGTATTTCTCTGAACCCCAAGAAATCTATCTTTGCTGTAACAGGAGGAAAGTTGCTAGGGCACATTGTCTCCAAGGAAGGAACCAAGATAGATCCAGAACGTGTCAAATCCATTCAAACATTACCATTACCAACATCCAAAAAAGGAGTTCACTCTTTCTTTGGAAAAGTTAATATTCTCAGGAGATTCATCCCTGACTTTGCTCAACTAACCCGTCATATCTCAAATATGATGAAGAAGACACAAGATTTCGAATGGAGCAGTGAAGGGAAGGAAGCTTTTGAGAAGATTAAAGAGGCCCTGTCAAAAGCCCCATTTTTGGTTTCACCTAACTTCAGTAAAGAATTTATTCTTTACTGTTATTCCTCTGAACACACCACGTCAGCAATATTGATGTAGAAAAATCAGGAGGATGTAAAAGCTTTGATTGCTTTCATAAGCACGCCCCTTAAAGCTTATGAGTTGAAATATACTCCAATTGAAAATCATGCATATGCAGTGGTGAAGGCATGTAAAGAATTCAGGTATTATATTATTTCCTCACAATTTGTGGTCTTGGTTCCAAATACTGCAGTGAAATCTATCCTCACTCAACAAGAGTTAGGATTGTTAAGAGGCACATGGGTGACGAAAGTTCAAGAATATGACCTGGATATCAAACCTACAAAGCTGGTTCGAGGAAGAGGTCTGTGCGAACTGATGACAGAGATGAAAGCAACAGCACCAGAGATGGATGAAGATTTTCCTCTGGTACTTTTTATAGATCTAGTGGAGGACTGGTACAGTAACATTGCCTATTTTCTGACTTATGGAGAATGCTCGGATCAACTTTCTCGAAAAGAGAAACGAACTATTAAACTAAAATCCAAAGACTTTGTTCTATGGGATAATGGTTTATACAAAAAGAGGGATTGATAGCGTATTTCTCAGATGCATGGGTAAAGCTCAGCAGGATCATCTCTTACAACAATTTCATGACATGGCTTGCGGTGGTCATTTCTCAGTCCAAGTCACTGCACACAAGATCCTCAGAGTAAGGTATTAATGGCCCACACTTTTTCAAGATACTGCAGAGTGGGTAGCTAAGCGCCAAGTGTGCCAATACTTTGTTGGGCGTGTAAAATTGTCTACATTACCTTTAAAACCAATTATAATTGAAGAACCTTTCCAGCAGTGGGAAATGGATTTTATTGGTATGCTCAACCCGACTTCCAGTGCTAGCCATCACTATATTTTGACAGCTACTGATTATTTTAGTAAGTGGGTAGAATCCATTCTAGTGAAGAATGCCACTTCCGTGGAAGTGTGTAATTTCCTAAAGGAACATATTGTTGTTAGGTTTTGCGTGCCCAGTAAAATAGTAGTAGACAACGCTCTGAATCTGTCTTCTGAGGAGTTGGTTGATTTATGCTATACTCATGGGATCCAACTGGTACATTCCTCTAACTACTATCCACAAGGGAATGGCCAAGCTGAATCAAGTAACAAAAACTTGGTGACTATCGTGCGAAAGCTAGTAACAGAGAATCAAAGGACTTGGCATAAGACATTGTTTGATGCATTATGGGCCGATAGAATTACACCAAAAAGGGCTATAGGCATGTCCCCATTTCAACTATTATATGGTAGAGACACGGAGCTGCCTCTTACCTTGGAACTACTTGCCCTACAACTTTCTAGAGCCCTGGAGGATTCTACATTCATTGATGCTATTGATAAAAAAATAATGTACCTGACTGAATTGAGGGAGGTACAAACTCAAGTTGCAGATAGGTTGATAGAGCATCAAAGGAAGGTGAAAGTCATCATCGACAAAAAGGCCAGGGAAAGAAAGTTTGAAGTCAATGACTGGGTCCTTTTATGGGACAAAAGAAGATAAGCAAAAGACATGCATGGAAAATTCGATTCATTATGGAAAGGGCTTTTTGTTATGAAAAATATCACTGAAGCAGATAGCTTCGTTCTTACTCATCAGGATGGAGTTGAATTAGCGTTTCCTTTCAATGGGCAACACTTGAAGTTGTTCCGGACATGAAGAGCAGGGTAAAACTTGTATGTACATAAATAAAACTTTGTTTTTCCTTGTTTTGTTTCTATGTTGTGTTGTTTTTCTTTCCCTGACCCCATGCCTAAAAGACAAGATACGAAACCAGAGATGTTGTGATCTCATATTTTCCCTTGTCATCCTAACAGAGAAAAAGATGTCCACAGACGGAGCCAACTGGTGTCCCCAGATTTCATCCTGAAATCTGAGACTACCCTATCCAAAAAAAAATCGTACTTTTAAAATAATGGGTCATTTTGTGTTTTTATTGCCAAAAAGTTCCTACAATATGTCAAGATATTTCCAAGGAGCCATATAAATCATTTTCGCCAAATACCCAGATGCCCAAAATCGTTATATTTTGTCGTCAGGATTTGCCTGCGGGAAATAAGTATTTAATTATTTTGAGCCCTGTTTGAGGCAATTTGTGCTCCAGTTTAATCCTGTTGTAATCGTACATATCATTATTCCCATATACCAGTAAGGTTTTAACCAGGAATGCATTCTACACTTTATTTTTTACTTCTCGCAACGTTTTGTGTTTTTTGTGTTTTCCCGATTCGTTTTTTGTGAAATTTCTGTGGATCAATTCATTTGTCGGTTTGACCTGATAATTGGCCTGGAGTATCTAGAGATCACATACGCATGTTGTGCCATAAGGAATTCACCATCAGAGGTTTGGTTCTCTGGGAAAAGATAAAGTCATGCACCAAAAAGCCTCTTTTGGGCTGACCGCATTTTTTGAAAAAGAGGGTTTTAAGTGAATCATGGGATTTTTGGAAGCAACAGGTAGGTGGGAATTTTGTACCTGCCTATTAGGGTACTTTTTCCCATGGAAGCAACGTCACTTAAGTTACAATGGAAAAATTAGAGGCAGCAGGCAGGCGGGAATTTCTTACCTGTCTTGCAGGGTAAAAATTGCCATTGTGGAATAAAAGAAAAATCACTTAAGTGAATCATGGGATTTTATTGCCCGCCTTTGCCTTGCAGGGTAAATAATCCCATTATGAAAGTCAAACGACTTAAGTGAATCATAGGATTTTTAGGGCTGCCTTGCAGGGTAAAAATCCCATTGACATCTGACTTTTAAAAATAGAAATTCTTTATTCCAAAAAGTGCGACCCACCTTGGGTGAATAATAAATGCATTAAATAAATATTTGTTAATATTTATTCACCCAATTTTGGTGCCCAAGCTTGTGGAAAATTCAACAGAGGTAAATGGACAAAAAAGGTTGAAAATAGACTGTTCTAAAATTAAATAAATAATATTTATTTAATACAGCCCCTTTATGTCAAAAAGTGTGCCCCTTTTGAGAGATAAATAATACTTTAAGTATTAAATGATTAAATTAAATCATATTTTCAGTGGTTAAGGTCAAAGCATACTGCGAGGCTTGAGTTCACTAGAAGCAGAAGTCTAAAATTAAATAAATTTAATTTATTTAATGGCAGCCATAAGCATGCACAAAATAGGCGCTCCATTTAAAGAGTGAAGCTTATTAATTAATTAATTAATTGCCAGTAATAGGAAAGACATTAATTAATTATAGAATCATAAGGATTATATAAGTAGGGGATGTCATAAGGATGAATTAATTAATTCACAAGCAGAAAAGTGCAGCCAAAAGGAAAAGTGTGCCCCATTTGAAAAAGTTTTTTGCTCAGAAGAAGGTGAAATTAATGCTAAAAGCTTCCAAAATTGGCGCACAACTTGAAGGAGGTTGATTTGTGTCTGGATAATTGTTTGCATAAGTGATACATGTGCTCAGGTGAAGTTGGTAAAATTCATGCTTGCTTTGCATGCAAATAGAACATTAAAGTTGGGGCAACAGAGTTGAATTATGCAGATTTTTAAGATTAAAATCCATTGTTCATGTTTTGGTTGCCATCTTAGTCTAAATTAATTGCAAGAATTTGTTGCAGGTGCTTTACAAAAGAAATGGAGCTTAAATCAATGTCCAATACATTGAATATATCCTCCAAACCTGAAAAATTATCCAGATCTGCACTAGTTTTGAAGAATTCCGGCCAAGTAAGAAGAAAATGAATTGTTCAGACAAAGATAGACACAACCATGGCAAAGAAGGATGAAAAAGAGAGCACAACGGAATCATGCCTCACTTCCAAATTCACAGACATTGGAGACACAGATCTAGGTCCAGAACCTTTTTCCAAATTGATTGATAAGTCTAGAGCAGGAAAGACTTCCCTCATGCGTGTAGTTAAAAGTAGTGGAATTATTCAAGTTGTAGCGTTTCCATACACAGCCCAGTTGCCAGAGTTCGTTATGGAGTGTGCCAGGTCTTACCATCCATCATCTAGATCAATCCAAGATGCTACAGGGAAAACAATAATTCGATTGGATGCACAGTTCATCAATTATTGTTTGAAGATTCTGGCTCGAAAGGTGGTGACTTCTATTAGCATTCAGGATGCCGGCAGCAGGTGGGAGAAGCATAGAGTCGACTGCGTGAATATAATGAACAACAGATACATGAAGAAGCCCAGATCTCCTTCTAAGTTCCCAAGAACTCTTCCGCGGTCCAATCTGGTACAAGAGGTAGATGATATTGCCAAATTGTTATGCAGGATAAATGACGAAGCGAACGCTCACACTTTCCGTACATGGATATATGCTTTCATCAGGACCATTGAAGTCAACAAGGTTGACTCCATAATCAATTGGCCGGAAATCATTAGCAACAACATTAGTGAACAACTCCAGAATGTGAAGCGTACTTTCAGCTTCAAAATGACTTCCTATTTGGTGTACCTTGCAACATCACAAGGCATCTTCTCCAAGCTGGATAGATGTGGCGTTCTTTCTAAGGACCCCATTTTTGAGTGCTACCCACAACATTCTGTATTTGCGTGCAAAAAATATTTCAAAGTGGTCAATGATGGATTCTTCTACGAATTCATTTACACGCTGGACAATGATCTAAAGGCCAACAGGGTGAGCAAGGAAGCATGGCAAGTTGTATCCAGAATTGATAGTCTATTCATTCAGTTTGCAGATTCCACATACCTCCGGGTTATTGGCTTTTCTGGAGAACTGGTTAAGCTGCCCAGATATCCGAATGATAGATTGATCACCATGGAGTTGAGCAAACAACTTGTGGAGATACACAACCTTTAGTCAAAACGGCACAAGTCTAGGGGCTTCTTCTCAATCACTGTGGGACATTATAGCTGTCAAAGCATTCATAAAGCCCAAGGATTGGAAGCGGAAATGTTATCTGAGTACAAGCAAGAGTTCTTCCCAGCACGGCTAAACTTTGATCCATTTGGAGTAGCCAGGAAGACGATCTCCCAGGAGTACGCACATCTGCCTTCATTAGAGGATTTATGGATGAAGTGCAAAAGTGAATAAGAGGTTAGAAAGAAGGATTTCAACAAGCTATCAGCGCGGCAAGTGTTCGACTTTGAACTAGCACGGATACCTGCGGATCTTAAAGATGATGGGAATGTGTTACTTGACACTTACCATCAAATGGGAGGAGATAGAGCCATACTTTAGGATAACGTAGGGGGCTGCCATATGATTGAGGAAAGGTCTGCCGCTGTTCTTGTGAATAATTTAAATTGGTTACTGACGAAGGGATACTACCTTAATGAAGCATTGATGAATTAAGTCACAGGCAACTTCGGCGCAGGAGATTCCCTCAAGAGGAAGCACGAAGGAGAAAGCAGCAGGAGACCCGACAAGATGAAAGTGCATAGAAGATCTCCTTCAAAGGAGAAGATCATTTCCACGACCATGACGTTAGGTCTGACTTCTCCAACATCCAGTACTTCACTGACTATTGCACATCAGCAGGACATTGGCATCCCTTGGTTGAATCCGACAACATTCATCTTCTCTCCTCAGCCACTCCGTTCAGCACTTGTTCCTGAAGAAATGTTGAAGTTGTAGATGACAAAGTTTGAAAGAGCTTTGTCTTTTGATGATTCAGAGGATGGCAGCCACAACACAGTAGCAGTTTCTAATGGAGAGGAAACAGAGCGGGAGATAGTAGTACACTCAACAACTTCTCATTCTCCAAGAAGTAATTTCTCAGAATGGTTGACTTCGTAGTTAGTTCCAGAGGTTAGAGTGGAAATGAACTTGGAGGAACATGACTTGCAGCTACTCCAGAGTCTGAAAAGATAGAAAACCTAAAGTTTCTAAGGTGACTTCAAAGTTGATCATCAAGGAGTTGGGACAGAAGTTTGTTGAGATGTCAGTTCCGGCGGAAGGAAAGAAAGAGGATGAGCTCACGACAGAAGACATAACAGTAACCAAAGTACCTATCGGTCAAGCCACCACAAAAGGATTAAAGCAGGATACACAGACATTGATAGATGCTTTATTCCTTAGGATTGACAGAGAAAAGGTGGAGAAAGATGAACTTCAGAAGTAGGTATCTCAGTTGTGTGAGATCATAGCCAAGGTTGCTAAATCTTCTACTCAACCCATTTCAGCTCAAGAGCAGGTGAGTGATCATTTGATGCAAGAGATGGAAGATGCAAGCAATCAGGTGAAAGCTATCGACGAATGGAAGAATCTGATTCTTCGTCAAGTTTCTGTATAACTCGGAGAGGTACCAGCCCGCCTGAAGGTTATGAATGATGCAGCAGATCAGCTAAAGCAACTAGTGACGAACATAGTAGATATGAATACAGTTGCTGAGAGTAACATGAGTACTTTGGCCGAAATCAATAAGCTACCGGGAGAAGTGGTTGTGGAGATGGAAGATGCAAACAATCAGGTGAAATCTATCGATGAATGGAAGAATCTGATTATTCATCAAGCTTCTGTACAACTCGAAGAGGTGCCAACCCGCCTGAAGGTTATGAATGTTGCAGCAAATCAGATGAAGCAACTGGTGACGAGCATAGTAGATATGAATACAGTTGCTAAGAGTAACCTGAGTACTTTGGCCAAAATCAATAAGCTGCCAGGAGAAGTGTTGGTCACGGAACAGATTGTACTGGATGGATCAGTTGAGAAGGGGAAGCAGCTGGAGTTTGTAGTATCTTTCCGTATGGAGATCTGCAAAATTTTGCTAAAGAGGATGCAGGCACTTGAGAGTATGACATCATCTTTACCAGACAGTATCATCGCTTTCACTGAGGAGTAAGTGGTCAGAAATGTTACTTCATACGTACGGATCATTCCTAGCAAAGTTCCTTATTCCCTGGAAGGGTCTCTTCTGATGGTACAAGGGATAATTGATGGATCTACTAAGCCTTTCACGATGAATTCTATTAGCAGACTGGTGGCACTGCAGTCAGTTATTGCGAGGTTCGGGCCAAGCTTGGAGGATGTGGAAGCATGTGTCAAGGTGTTGAATGAAAGATTGTTGCAGTTCAGGACAGAAAAGGAAGCTGTGGCTAAGACAGATGGGAAGATGTTGAATTACATGTTCGAAAAGTATATTTAGTATCAGAACAAGAAGAAGATATAAATGTTACAGCTGGCTTGACTTCTTCTTTTATTCTTTTTTCTTTTATTTTGCACGTTCCCGGATGAAATTGTAAAACTTTAAAGTTATTGGTTTTGAAATCATTGCTTAAAGTTATGTGGAACGATTCTATTAGTTAAGTGATAGATGTGTCAATTGAGGAGAAGTTAGAGGAAGATGATTGTCAGATGTCATATTTACTTCTTGTTTATGTTTCAGTTCAGTTGAGTTTCCCATTTGTACTTTTCCTTCTACATTCTATAAGTAGAAGAAAAACCTCCGGGTTAATGATGGGAGAATTTGTAAGCAGCATCCTTGTGTTCCAGAATTTGTGTTGAAACCCTTGAAAGCCACTTGAAGCAAATGAATATACAAGAGCATATTTCTGGAGAACTTTGTGTCATGGTGTATTTTGTTTCTAGCTTTCTATCTTAGATCTTTGAATAAACTTTGTGTTATTTTAGATCTAGATCTAGAGCTGCCTTTGTTTATAATTATGTGTTTATATCTATTGGTTTCCTTTATGTGCATGCAATCAACTTTGATATCTATTGATTGGGATGCACATCTTCCCCATTTCTTCTTTGTGTTAATGTAATTCCCTTCTTCTTTCAAAATTTCCTTTCTTAAACAGCTGCTTACTTGCTGCAAAACTATACAGCTATGGTTCATGAGCTAAATAGTTAAAGTAAAAACCCATATAGATACTAGCATATTTTAATTGACAAAAATGACATGGGAGTCTCACCGGTAAATGAGAGAGATTTATCTCATGACTGCCTAGGTTTTATGCTATGCAAAAAATCTAGCCAACATCCTTCTATCTCAAAGTCAAAAGAATTCAGAAAGCTGTTGAAAAATCAATTTTATCTAAGGTGTTATAAAAAGAAAAGAGTTATACAATGGCATAACTTCTAGCAACATCAACAACAGAGTGTACAAGAGTATTCCAGTGAGTTTTTTAAGAGGGCAGTTCGTCTAGGCGGAGATGTCATTGAAACAAACATGATGATGAAGTATATAGGTGAGTTGTTTGGACACCTGAAAACACCAATGCTCATGACAAAACCTCAAGACTTAGCGTGTGTTAAGGCACATTATGTGGATTGGATAAGAAAAAGGTGTCTTCATTCAAAAGTTAAAACAAAGAGAAGTTACAAAAGTAAGGAGTTCATAAGAATAGGGAGAAAGACAATGGAAAAATGAAAAAGAATATTATTACAATAGTCCAAAAGAACAAAGGCAAGAGTAAGATAAAAACACATTGTGCCAACTATGGAAAAGTAATTCACGTCAAAGAGAAATGTTGAAATTTACACCCGTATTTGATGCCATCTTGGAGAAATCAAATGAAGGATGGCAGCGCTTTATTGATGAAAAAAGGGAAAAATACTATGCTCTACGAGGATGCGTCCCCTGAGTTTTTTTAGCTCGTCCCCATACCGGGGATGTTTCAGAACCTCAGGGATGGGTAGGAAACATTGCCTTCATGTCCACAGTTTCCTAATCGATCACTCGGATGATGAGATTTCCCTATTATCCATCTCCATAGGTAAATTCAGTGGATAGGAGATGATTCCCGTGGCATGAGATGTTTTTCCACACTTGATTCGAGCACCAAAATGGTTTATTTAATGAGCAAATTATATTATTTTAATTAAAGTGAATTTATTAAGTGGGGTTACAAAGTTACTTTATAACGTCATATTATTAAGTCGGAAAAAGTGAGTTTATAATATTTAATTATGACGTTAAGTGGAATTCTATTTTTATAAAGTGGAATTAGAATAATTCCACACTTGGGCGCCCCCTTTGGAATTGAAAGGAAAATAAAATAAAATTAAAGGTGGTTTGGATTCTAGGGTTTGGGTTTTTATAAAAAGGGTTCATTCTTTCATTTAGGGAGGATCATCTATCATTTTCAAAGACAATTTCAGAGCAGCTCATGCTTATTATTTTCTGAGGACGAAACCCCTTGGAGGATTGTGGATTGGACAAAAACCCAATTCATATTATGGGAGATTCATTCAGGATTGCCATTTGTGCTTCATTGAAGGATTCAATCAATTACAATAGCTATTATATTAGTGCAATTTTGAGAGTTAGCTAATTGGGTGCAATAGATGATGTATTATTGCGTCTTACTGAGAAGATTGTTGAGTTGCAACAACTAAGGTATTGTTGCAAATATCATTTCTTTTAGCATGACAATTGATGTATTGTTGTGATTAAATCAAAGGAAGTATTGAAGATATTTTCAGTTGTTTTTGTGGGCAATATTGAGTATCAATTTAGTCATGGGGGACGATCTGATGATCAGAGTGTGTGAGCAATAAACAGAAGGAAATTTGTGCAACATCATCTCAAAATCGTGGCATCTAAGCAGGTCTATCAACTAAGAGGAGGTCAATCATTTGCTGCATATCAGGTTCTTCTATTTCATATCATTTTTATAGGCTACATTGCATGTATTAGTTGCTGCCATATAGTGGCTATAGTTGCATGAATATTTGGTATAGGACATTGTAGCAACATTCATTCATGATTTGAAGTAAGCCAAGAGTCTTGGCATTGCACTCAGATTGTAAACAACATTTGATAAGATTGAAATAAGTCTATGCATTCAATAAAGGAGAAATAAGGTTGCACAACAAATGTTTGTCAATATGTCGTTGCTGTACTTATTTCAGTTCGTATTCAATCAATAGTTTACATGGCAATTGTTTGCAATAATTTCCACTAAGTTGTAGGTGCATTTCTCATGTGATTTTAGTCATATATTGATTGCATATAGTTGTAGCATTGCGTTCCCTTTATTTCAGTCATTTAAATTACTTCTTGCAAGTCCTTTGTAATCATCAAAACAAACCAAAACACTAAATGAAGAAACTACAACAAGTACAGACTTGCAAGCCAAGTGTTTGACAATATTCCTTGGAGCTTAAATCACCAAAATAAGGTCAGATTTTCAAGGGATACTTCACTACGGAGACACGTACCCTGATTTTTTTAGCTCGTCCCCATACCAAGGATGTTTCGGAACCTCGGGGACGGGTAGAAAACGTCCCCTTCCTATCCCCAAACTCTACAAATTTTAGGAAATGTCCCAAGGACATCAAAAAATATCAAGGAAACAACAAGGGATGGCTGGGGACTTCTAGAAGTCCCTCAACCGTACCAGGGACGTCCCCTGCGTCAAAGGCTTTAAAAAGTGTTTTTTTTAAAACACAAATTTAATAAAAAAATAAAGCAATGTGCAAGCCCACAAGGACCCCAAAGAGCAAGAGCTAAGGACCCTAAGACCTAAGAGGACAGAGCATCAGAGGTATGTACATACATTACTAATTTAGCTACCATTCTTTGTTATTTCTCATTTTTTTAATTTCCAGAATGACAAAGTTGAAAGTGAAGAGCATTGCATTTGCTTGTATTTTTTTTTCCTATTTGAGAATTAGGCAAGTGAGGGAATGATTATAAAGCATAAAGGGAGGGCATTTTTATCATGCTTGTCTTCATTTTACAAATTTTTACAATGTATTTCATCGCTGTGTTTTTCAAAGTTTGTACTTCAAAAACGTAGAGATTTTATGTGTCACTTGTAGTAGTTAGTATGAGTTTTGTATTTCCAATTATTGAAGGTTCAACAATGAGTTATGATAGTGAGGGTAGTCAAGGCTGAATATGAGGTTGAAAAGGGTGTGCAAGGATAGTGGTGGAACCAGAAATCAGAAACACCTCAAGGACTGCAGACTAGTTGCAACAAGGGAGTGTGGTACAAGTAATCAGTTTGATTGCCCTTTCCAAAATGTTGACAGATCTATGCTAAGGGGCCTTTTGATGAGAAAAAACCTCTTAAAATAATTTGGTCAACATTATGCAAGGTCCTAGAAATCAAGCATTTCAGGGGGCACTAAAATGCGGAAATGCAACATATTTGCAACATTAGAATTGGTCACGGTAGCAACTACACGCGGGTTAAATGCACATCTTATTGCACATCGCGGGGACAAGGTGTAGGTATGTGTGTGACAGATATCACATTAGCTAAGAGAGGTCAAAAATGACTGAGGTTGTATAATGAAGATATGGTGGAAAAGGTTCTACGAAGTTCGTGGCCATGCCATGTTAGTGAGCACTGGCACCCCTTCTAGTTCTGTGAGAATTAATATTGCCTAGTGCAATACAGGTGCATTTTATGAGATGTCTAATTTGAGATGCTTTTGGTAGTAGTAGGGGGAAGAGGAAGGTTGTGGCCTCCAATCTAGTTGTTGAGATATGTAATGATACAAAGGCTAGAGAAGTAGGTTGACTGATGCCATTGGAAAATTCTTTTTTTCTACTAGCTATTCCATTTCATGTTGCTCATGCTCTCCTTATCTTCAAGGAGGTTATGTTCTAAGGTAGCCAAAGCAGGTGTGAGTTCCTCATGTGTCCCTCCAGGAGAACACGAAGTTGACGAACCACACCTCCTTGGATAAGGAACTATTCCAAGGTTAATTTACTGATGGAGGAAATGAGGTGCACACTGGGTCTCTCACAGGTTGCATGCTCTATCATCATGGATGGGTGGACGGATATCAAACACCATGGCCACTCATAAATATCATTGTTTCATATCAGAGAGGGTCCTTACTTTTCTGAGAGGAAGTTGATTGTATCAGGGAAGAAGAAAGGATGCAAAGTTCCAATTCCCCATTTTGCGAGGATGTTATTGAGGAGGTTGGGCCCTGCCAACGTTGTGCAGGTTATTACAGATTTAGCAACTGCGTATGTAAGTGCAGTTGGCAGTAGGTAAGCTTGTCAAGGCTGCATTACAAGCACATATATTTTGCACCCCATGTTGTGTGCATGCCATGAACAATGCACATTAAAAGATATTGGAAAAATTGATTGGGTCAAGAAATGTAGTGGTTGATGTTAGACAGATGTGCAGATGTTTATCTGCAACCACCATACGTCACTTGGCACTCTATTCGTAGGTCTTTTTCGAGGAAGGAATTCCTCAAACCCGTGCACACTAGATATGCCAGCTATTTCATTTTGTTAGAGAGGATGCTTGAGACACAGGAGGCTTTACAATTAATGATGGTTAATCAAGAGTGGGGTAGATGGCCAGAGGCAAACACTTTTGAAGGAAAATGTGTGAAACAAAATATCATCGACGATGATTGGTGGCCCACAATGAGGTAAGCTATTGCTGATTTTATATATTTAAGTTTAGTTTTTAATTTTTAAATATTTTTATCCATGTTTATAGCTTGTAAATTAGTTTAGTTTTTCATTCTTAATATTTTCTAATTTTTTTGTAACTTGTTTGCAGATATGTTTGCTCCTTCATCTCACCTATAATGGGGGTCACAAGATATGCTGATACAGACTCTCGTAGTTTTTGAGAGATTTATGAGACATTTGACAACATGCTCGAAAAAATGAAGCAAGCCATTCATAGAAAGGATCCTACTTTGGGATTTTATGAGGTGCATATCAGGCCCATTCTGACACGGCGGTGTAACACAATGAACACCCCACTTTATATGGCAACCTATGCTCTAAATCCCAAATGGTATGAAACACGACCTGGGAGAGTGCCTCCATCTGATGATGAAGAGGTGAAAGAAGGGCTCATGAAGGCCTTTTAAAAGATGTACACTGATGAGGAGTCCACTTTATTACGGACCCAATGGCTATCCTTTGTCAATCTCCGTACACCAACATTTAGCAAACTAGAGGCGAGGACACATAGAGCTACATTAGCTCAAGGAGACCCTATTGGATGGTGGACATGGCATGACAAGGATGCACCAGACTTGAGGATTCTTGCCACTCGCCTCTTTTCACAAGTTGTTAGTTCCTCTGCTACAAGAGGTATTGGTCCACATATGGCCTCATCCACACAGTTAAGAGGAACCAACTTACCTCTTGACGAGCAGAGAAGTTAGTAGTCATGCATAGTGCCTTGAGACTTCAGAATCGACAGACTCCTAAGTATCGTCAGACTCCAGCCACACGTTGGGATGTTGATCCTGAAGATGCGACTCCTAAGTATCATCAAACTCTAACCACACGTTGGGATGTTGATCCCGAAGATGTTGCGCAAATTGATGAGGAGGCATAGGTGGGATTGATTGTGTTTCCATTGCATGAGGCAGCCCCTCATAGTTGCATTGACTTAGACTCAAGGTCTGATTTTGATGCCACTTTAGCGGAGTTTGATCAGGGACAACAATATATTTTCATTTTGATTTTCTATGTTTCAGACATTTTGTAGCCCTTAGGCATTTCATTGTAATCGAAATTTGAATCTTATGTGAAATCTCAATTCACCTCTAGTTTTATGTATTAAAGTTCTATGATGTGTGTGATGAATGCTTTAAGTTTAACTTTAAGTTTATCAAAATTTATCATATGAATATTTGAAATTAGCTATATTTTAAAGGTTAAATCTTATGTGAAATCTCAATTCAACTCTAATTTTATGTATTAAGGGTCTATAATGTGTGTGATGAATGCTTTAGCAAAGTTATCATATGAATGTTTGAAATTTCCTATATTTTAAAAAAAATTCCATATTTTTTAATAGTCGTCCTTTGTCATCCCCTAGAAAAAGGCCTCCAAAAAAATCCGCCCTAGAAACACGTCCCCCCGTCCCAAAAACTTGGTGGAACATTGGAAAATATTTGAGGTGATTCTGACTCGCATGATATGATTCGTTGTTATGTGTAAAGAGATGCGTATGGTGGGTGAAAGCTCCAAAGAGAAACATGAAGAAGAAATAAAGAACCTTTTTCATATCAAAATTCGCAAAAAGGAAAAAATGGTTGGTTGAAGGATGGTGAAGAAAATAAGGTGAAGTAACAATGTAGAGTTAAGTTTTCGATAGGTTTTGATTACAAGGACAAAGTGTTGGTTCCTTTGGATGTTTGTGGTGTAATCTTTGGTAGACCATACCCATACCTCACAGATGCTAAATATTTCTGAGAGCCTAATCAAGTATAGTTTGATTTGGATGGAAAACCATAAACTTTATGCACAGTTGATAAAAATAGAAAAGTTGCCATGATAAACAAAGCCAAAGCCAAACCATTGATCAATGTCAGTGGTATGTTTGTTTTGTTGATATTGACTCGAAAAGAAGAGCAAAAAGGGATTGAGCTCAAGGGAAAACATGAACTTTATTTTTACCTAAAACAACACAGTGTGACTAATTTAGAGAGAAATTTTTCATAATCGTTTGTACAACCTAAGGGGCTGCCCCCAAATAAGAGCCATAGAATATGGGATCCAATTGGTACTAGAATGACCTTTGCCCAAGTTAGGGCCCTATCGACAAAGAGTTTTTCAATCGCAAGAAGTTAAAGAGCAGCTCAAGTTGTTGTAGCAAGGGATAATTAGACCAAACAGCCTTTCATACAGATTGCCTATTATAGTGTTAAGGAAAGATGGTACATGCAGATGTGCATAGACTATTGGAAAGTAAATAAGATTACTATGAAGAACTAATATCCGTTCTCCCAAATAGATGATTTATTGGATTAATAGCAGCATCCCAACTACTTACAAAGCAGGACCTTAAATCTCAATATCATCAAGTGTCAAGTTAGAGAACGTTTGCAATAAAGCATTCAAAGCATGCAAAGGACTCTTCAATAGGATGGATGTACCATTTGGGTTGTGTGATGCACCAGAAATACCTTCATTTCTCATGAATGAGGTATTGAGGTCATTAATTGACTCTTGTATTATTATTTATCTAGATGACATATTGGTTTTCAATAGGTCGTATGAAGAGCATTTAACTAACCTTGAAAAAGGGTTTGAGATTTTCAAGGAGAATAAATTGCTGAATGGTAAGAAGCCCAAGTATGCCAAACCTCATTGGTGTACCTTAGTCACATGGTGGGTGATGATAAGTTAATTATAGATCCATTAAGGTTGAAGTGATTGTCAATTGGCCAAAGCCCACTATCATGAGCAAGACATGGAGTTTTGTAGGTGCAGCCTAATGCCTTTGTTAACTTGTAAAGGACTTCTCATACATCACTACCATGCTAGATGAAGTTATAGGCAAAGGAAGGAAGTTCTAATGGGATAATAGACAACAACAAGCATTTTAGGGGAGAAAAAAAAAACATAAGTACATGGCCCTTCCTTGCCTTACCCAATTTACAAGCTACTTTCAAGGTAGAGACAACTGTATGTGATTTTGCTATGGGTGTGGTGCTGCTACAAGCAGGTAGGCCTGTTTATTACCATTTTGAAATGTTCAGAAGGCAAGTGTTGAATTACAGCACCTATAATAAGGATTTGTATGCTCCTGTTTTGGTAGTGAAGAAGTGGAAGCATTACCTCATGGGGAAAGAGAGTGGTGCACACCAATTATAAACTCTTGCAAAACCTACTAGCACAAACAAAGTTGCAGCAGTACGCAGATTATTGAAGTAACTAACACGGTGGCCAATATGCTATATAAAACATCTCGTCTTTATAGTACGTAGATTATTGAAGTAGGAGCCTTTTCTTGTTGAATTGTATTGAGTGAATTATGAACATGATGACAATTTCAACCAAGTTTATTAGACTGTGTGCAGCGATAAATATGTTGGGTATGAGCCCCATAGAGACTACTATATCCAGCAAGAGCTCCTATATAAAGCAAGTAAACTTTATGTGCCAAGAGAGCATAGGGTTTTGCTGATGTGGGAGGCACCTACATCACGTATTGTTGGACATTTTGGGGTGAACAAGACTCTAAGTAATCTATAGTGTTAATTTATCATCCATGCTTAAGAGCTAATGTTGCAAAGATTGTATAAAGCTACAAAAATTGGATGAAGTCAATAAGCCCAACAATCGAAGGCGGACACTTTTTCGTAATTGTTTATAGAACCTAAAGGGATGCCCCCAAAAAGAACCATAGAACATGAGATCCAATTGGTACCGGAATGTCCTTTGCCCAACTTGAAGCAATATAGACAATATGTTGTTGCAGTGCGGGATGTTAAAGAGCAACTCCACAAGTTGTTGGAGGAAGAAAACTTACACCAAGTACCTCTCCAAATGGATCATCTACTATCGTAATGCTGAAAGAAGATTGTACGTGGTGGATGTTCATGGACCATAGAACATGAGATCCATTTGGTACCCGAATGTCTATTGCCCAATTCAGGGAAATATAGACAATGTGTTATTGCAGCGCAGGATGTTAAAGAGTAGCTCCACAAGTTGTTGGCGCGGGAAAACTTACACCAAGTACCTCTCCAAATGGATCGTCTATTGTTGTAATGCCGAAAGAAGATTGTGCGTGGCGGATGTGCATGGACTATCAGGGATTGAATAAGATATCTATGAAGAACTGGTATCCGCTGCCTAGGGTAGATGATTTATTGGATCAGTGACAACATGCCAAGTACTTTATGAAGTTGGACCATAAATCTGGATATCTTCAAGTGAGGGTCAAGCAAGAGGACATTTGGAAGATAGTTTTTAAGAAACAACGAGGACTCTTCGAGTGGTTGGTTTCACTAGTTGGGTTGTACAATGCACAAGCCATCTTTGTGTGTTTCGTGAATGAGGTATTGAGACAATAAATTGACTCGTGATATTGTTTATCTAGCTAACATATTGGTTTCCAGGAGGTCTATGAAGAGCAATTAGCTCACCTTAAAATTGTTCAAGATTTTAAACAAAAATTGACTTGTCGAATGGTAAAAAATGTGAGTATGCCAAAAACCTTATTGGTGTACACCTTATTGGTGTACCTTAGTCAAGTGGTGGGCGATGGAGAGATGAGGATATAGATCCAAGGTTGAACGAATGAATGAAAGATTTTAATGATGTCCACAAGGCCAAGCAGCCTATGGGACCCAGAAAAAACAAAAATAAGCCAGCCAAATACACCAAAGAACCCGGCCCAAAACTGCTCCTTCTGCTTTTTCTCGATTTCTTTGCTAATCTTGAGCTTTCTATTATGGATTTTAGTCAAGTAATCTACTATTTTGGCAATCTTATCCTCTTCAAACATGATTATGAGAGCTTCCGTTTGAAAAAAAATCAGCATAGCTACTCCGAATGTCCCCATATGCTACACACTCCATTAGGAAATGTCATTCCATTTCCATAGAACATGGCCTGCAAAATTGGTAAACTCTTTCAGACCATTCCTCTTTCGGCATTGTCTATCTTCCTATTTCAGCTGGGCAATTAACATTTTGGCTTTCCACTTTATTTCCGCTTCCATATAGTGCTTTTTCTCATGATCACATGTGGGGTTAAAATTCTTGACATAATATTCTTTTTTTCTTCCCAGTTGTTTCATCCACATGGCAGTTTTGACTTTCTCTCTCACATACTTTTTGATATCCCCATTAGTGTTAGGACATTCCTGTATGCCAATTCCCCAATCCTTCATCCACTTTTCATTCTGCATCATCCAAGTGCACTACCTTCTATTCAATGTTTCTTCCAATGCTATCTTGGGCCGCCAGAGACCATCCATGCTTTACACTTTCTTCAAGTACCCCAAAAGCTGAATCGAGAAGGCACTGTCTTCAGCAAGAATGATCTCGTAAGGAACCATGGATTTTATTTTGAAGCTATTTGTGATAAAAAAAAAATTTGTAACCTTTATATTTGTCTCCACTTCACTGCCGACGTGTTGCTGCCCCAAACTTCACAACCATATAAAACCACTAGAGTAACAAGCAACCTAAAAAGAGTCAACTTAGTTTTCTAATCCCACAATTCTGCTGATCTGCATTTTTTTTGCAGCATATGTAAAGTTTTCCATCCCCTTGTATCCTCTTAGCTCTACAAACCTCCCAACCGAGATTACTGTGAAAGTCAAGACCCAAATACTTGTAGCATTTACCACTTGTAAGGGACCACCTTCAAACTCAAAATTTATTTGCCTTGGTTTTTTTCTTAAAGTAAAAATAATTATTTTGGTTTTACTCATGTTCACCTGCATCCCCACCTCTTTACAGAATAATTCTAGATCTCTCAAGTGTTCTTGCAATCCATGCACTATTTTAGCCATTCGGATAAGGTCATCAACATAAAGCAACAATTTTACCACATAAGAACTTAGGTGGACTCCACTCCCACCCATTGTGTCAATCCACTCCTCTTAACGTGTCTATGTATAGCCCAAACAGAATGAGAGACAGAGGACATCCCTACTTGACCCCGATGTCATTCCCAAAGCACTCAGATAAGCCATACTTCATTATTATTTTTGCTTGAACTTGATCATAAAGCCTATGAAACACCGCCCTATACTTTTCTGGTATACCCAATTCTTTAATTCTGGCCCAAAGTTTGCTTCTAGACACCGTGTCAAATGTATTTTTGAAGTCAACAAAAAAGCAATAGACTTCTTCCCCTTGATTGTACCAAACCTTTTCAATCATGTGTCTGAGGGCAACACAATGATCAATAGTAGAATGTTTTGGTCTGAAACCATCCTGTCTTTTTTCCCTTTTACCTTCCTTTTCAACCCAACTACTAATTCTACATTCCACCATACTACAAAAGAGTTTTATGAAAATACGATTAATTATAATAGTGCAGTAGTTTGATGGATTGTTGACATCACCACTTTTGTGAATAGGAATGACAACGTTGCTTGTCTAGTTTCCAGAAAACCGTACCAAATTAATCTGTTCAAAATCTCTTTTATGTATGGCGCAATGTCATCCATACTCCATTTTGAAAATTCTACTTGTAGCCCATCAATATATTGAGATTTTCCTGCTGCTAACTTTTTGATTCCTTCCTTGATGTCCTTTGTAGAAAAGCCTTTGTCCTTATTTTCAATTACAGGAGGAGGGAGAGGATATTTGTTTTGATACAATATTTTTGCATATTCTAACCATTGGATATCTATGATATTGTTCTCCACATTTGTTCTAGTCTACTGAAGCTCTCTCCAAAAACCTCCCAGATTATTCTTCCCCATAGAAATCAGCTCCTTACTCATCTTCATGAATTCTTCCTTTTTATTACTCACTAAATTTTTTTCCTTATTTTCAATTACAGGAGGGAGAGGATCTTTGTTTTGATACAACATTTTTGCATATTCTAACCATTGGATACCTATGATATTGTTCTCCACATTTGTTCTAGTCTACTGAAGCTCTCTCCAAAAGCCTCCCAGATTATTTTTCCCCATAGAAATCAGCTCCTTCCTCCTTATCTTCATGAATTCTTCCTTTTTATTACTCACTAAATTTTTGTACGCTCTTATATATGTTTCATCCTTTCCCAAGATATTCACCATTTTCTTTGCAGCCTTGCAATCATCATCAAACCACAGATTAGCTTGGAAACTATTTTTGTTACTTCTTCTAGCTCTACAATGCTTGCACTCTAGGAGTGTTGTGTGAATTATAACCATCAAATTCTTGATGTTCATAAATCTCTTGTTCCCCTTGATACTATCAAAATCTTGAATTTCTTGAATCTGTTTTGTGATCAAAGCTTTAAAAATGTCTTGATTCTCATGAGTCAAAAGAATTCTGCTTTGAACATCTTTTTCTTATTTGGATGAAGATTAGTCCTTTGTTGATCGTATTTTTTAAAATTAATCTTCATAAGAACAGTGTTGTGATCTGATTTCATTTCAGTTGGGCAGCTTCCTATCTCTACCTCTGATACTTGTGACATAATGCTTTGTGAACGGATAGCATAACCACAACGCTTCGTCCATTGTGAGTATGACATGTGATGCTTCCTGTTCGGCCATGATTTTACCCCATTACAAATGATCAAATTATGTAAACCGTATATCCCCAATAATTCAGCTCCAAAATGAGAGATACCACCTGTTTTGTCTTGTGAGACCCTTTCAAACTTTTGTTGCTCATCTTCATCTAACCACAAAGGGTTGTTGTTCCACCCATCTTTCATACAAAGGAAAAGAGCCTAATTATTTGATGTTCTTGCATTAAAGTCCCCTAGTAAAATGTCCTCGCCTGTGGCATAAAATTCTACAATATCTTTTTTCAATGCTGCAAAAGTATTTTCTCTATCCAGGTTCCTTTTCTTGTATGTTTTAGAACCTTAGGGAGAAAAGTGGCAAGCTGTTATATAAATTGTATCTCCCTTGTCTTTTAATTTCATTTATATGTATTGATCCTCTATTCCCTCCTTTATGACTCCTTCCCATGTTTCCCTAACTAGAATCGTTACCCCTCCAAGCCCTTTTCCATTATCCACCAATTCATTCCAAACCGAGACTTTTATATAAGCTTCAAATTTTGGCACTTTGCAACCCTCATGCTCATGAGTTTCAACTAAGACATTTGCAGCTTGATCTGCTTATTTATTATCTATTTTTATGTTTCTATTGGTTCTCTTACTACCCGTGCTCATGACTTGACCACTTCTAATTTTTCTAACATTTTATTTTCCTTGATTTCCATGTTTGCCATTGTCGATTCTATCTCTTTGATCTGCAGAGTATTTCTTTCTCCACCTGTTGAAGCTATGTTACTATTCCTACTTTGTTTTAGCTCAAGATTTAATGATATTATCTCTTGTTGCCTTGTTTCCAAGATGTGTTGCAAATTATTTATTTGGTCTTTGAGCATCTTATTTTCTTGTTCAAATTTCCGGCTAGATTTGACAATCTCATGAAACTTAGTATTTTTCATTTGCTCCTTCATCTCTATGCAAGCCACCTTTCTCTTTAAACTCATTAACACACAACTTTGATGACCATGTTAGAGGTGTTGATATGGGGTTATAATCTCCTTGCTTTTTTTTATTTCCAACCTCCCTCTTTGCGTTAAATTCCTCCTATTTCCTGACCTCCTGCTGCTTCGCTTCCCCTTTCTGCCAGTAAATTGTCTTTGAGTGATCACCTTGGTTGTTTACCCACATTTTGAGCAATCCTTGTGTTATGTTTGCATTTGGCGAGTCGAGGATGCTGCTAGTAGGCTTGGAAAGAATTGCTGTAAATTTTTTACCTCCCAATTGCGTGTTGTCCTCTCAAAATTTCATCCCTTTTGAAAGTTGGAAATTTGAAAATTTTGAGTTGGCACCCTTTAGTAATGTTCTAGTGAAGTAAAATTGGAGGAGATAGTGAAAATTTGCATTTATTGGAGTCATTTTGGTGATTTGTGGGTCTGTCAGACATTTTTGTCCCTCATGTCCCAAGTACTGCCAGGCCTTTTGTTTGCCGATCAGCCGCTTTCCCCGCAAATCCTTGATTGATGGCTTTATCAGAACTTTTTGGTCCGTTTGTCCCAAGTTCACCCAGACTTCCTTTTCCCCGATCGCCCGCATCAAGTTCTGCGCATACTTTTGTCCCATCTATCCCAAATGCGTCTGTGCTTTTTGTTCCCGAACTCCCCGCACCGAGCGCATCGACCGAATAGTGTTTTCGCGTTCCTCACGTCCTTCACGTTTCTGAGTCCCTAGACTGCCCGTGCTCATTTGGCCCACATTCCCTGCATCACCTGTGTCGGCCAGATCATGTCTTCGTGTCCCTCATGTCCCAAATGTACCAAAGACCGTCCGGGCCAGTTTTCTCCGCTTTTCCTGCTTTTCATCTTTTTGAGTCGGTGCAAGGTGAATTTAATTTGCATTTAATGACCTTCTCTCTTTTGAATGGTGATTTAATGGGACTATCCCCTATGTATTTTTCACATTGCTCACTTGCCATCTATTGCTTGAATCCTTGCCATTAAAGTCGTTTGCTCGTGCCCCTGTATCCCTTTGCATTTTCATCGCGAGTTCGATTTTGGAAGGCTATTCCCCTGCACGTTGCAAAAATGAAGATCAAGTTTAAAGGTCAAGAACATGTGTCACCTCTTGAGACCTATGTACCTGATATTGGAAATAATGAGGTTCGACACTTAGATTTTGGAGATTTTTGGGGCAGACTAACATGCTTTAATCTTGCTCCCATGGCACAAATGATCAGTGACAATGGAATTGCATATACCACTGGTTCTCCTATCTCTGTACAATGTGCCGACACCGTGCTTGCTTGCGAAGCCCATTTTAACCCGGATACCAAGGAACTTACTAATGTGCATGGGGAATTAATTGTTAAATTGGATAATGTCGCCATTATTGCTGCCCTACGCATTCCAGAGACTGAAGATTCAATAGTTCTCACTCGTGCTCAAGCTCAAACCCTGTTCGATCAAGACAGTGAGAATTATAAGGCCCGAATAGAAAAATTATGGGTAAAGAACCCTAAGAAGGGAGCGTCCCGACTCTCTAAGGCATTATTCAGGGTTGATTTTAATGAGGAGTTGTCTGATTTTATAATTTTGCTTGCCCGTATCATGGGGTTGCCTTCCATAAATGAATTTCACTTCTGGATGTGCCCCTTTATAAATATCATCTGCGAGGACAAGCATAACATTAATTGGGCTGAAATTGTTTGCATGAATTTGACTGAGCAATTGTTTAGTGTTCAGCAGACTAAGAAGTTCTATATGACTTCTTATCTCATGTATACCCTGGCTGCATCCCGGCAGTGGTTTGGTTTCACATTGTTGGCTAGATTTTCTACATAGCACAAAACCTAGGCAGTCATGAGATAAATCTCCCTCATTTACCAGTGAGGCTCCCGTGTCAGATTTGTCAATTAAAGTATGCTAATATCTAAATAGGGTTTTACTTTAACTACTCAGTTCATGAACCATAACTGAACAGTTCTGCAGCAAATAAGCAGCTATTTAAAGAAAGGAAAAGTTATAGAAGAAGGTAATTACATAAACACATAGAAGAAATGGGGAAGATGTGCATCCCAATCAGTAGATGATAGAGTTGATTGCATGCACATAGAAGAATCCAATAGATATAAACATAGAATCATAAGCAAAGGTAGCTCCAGATCTAGATCTGAAATAACACAGTTTATTTAAAGATCTAAGATAAAAAGCAAGAAACACAATACGCCGTGACACAAAGTTCTCCGAAAATCTGCTCCTATATATTCCTTTGCTTCAAGTGGCTCTCAAGAGTTTCAACACAAGGTTGCTGCTTACAAATTCTGATTATTTAACCCGTAGGTTCTTCTTCTACTTATAGAATGTAGGAGGGCAATTACAAGTCGGAAGCTTTTAGTTGAACTGACACATGTGGAAGTTGGAAAAGAAACAACTGGCAATTTCCCTCCTGGAATTCCTTTTTGCATGACATGTATGATTTGCAACTAAAAATAGAACCTTCTATTTTGCATGTCCGCCACCTATCTCCAAGTAGTTGACTTCTTCAAGTAATGATTTTTAAACCAATCACTTAAGTTGTATAATTTAATTGATCGCTCAATTACTTTGTCGGAGGAAAGATGAAGGAAGAGGAAAGCTGCAGTCTTGTCCTTTTTCATGTCTGTATGCAGCTGATTCTTTTGCCTTTGATTCTCACCAAACTGGATCTGGGGGTAGCTGGATTTGGAAGCAAGCTGGAATTGGAAGCGGATGGAACTTTTCCTTTGTCTTGTCTTCTCTTTTATCCTTGAAACTTTTGTAGTTCTTCTCATGTACATGCATCAATGCAATGTTTGTCGTAGATAACTCATCATTCTTATTTTTAATTGCATATGAGCAATTAAAACTTCTGGAAAGCACTTCGGATGAATGAAAATTCAATGAAGGCTTCAACTGGAAGATGAGAGCATTTACACAAGATCTTGGAAGGACCTTTCCACGCACTGACTTCTTCATGGGCTGCATTTGAAATAAGAGGATGAAGCCTTTGTTCCAGAAGCTTTTGCAACTATGAGATCTGGATCTAGATCTGCACCTGCATAACAAACTCTGACAACTGGGCTGTGGATGGAAAAGTTGCAACTCGAATAATTCCACTGCTTTTACTTTCCTGCAGGCATGAGTGAAGTCTTTCCTGCTCTGGATCTATCTATCAATTCAGCAAGAGGTTCCGAGCCTTGATCCGTGTCTCCAATATCTGTAAATTTAGAAGTGATGCATGACTCCATTGTGCTTTATTTTTCATCTTTCTTCGCCATAGCTTTGTCTATCTTCGTCTGAACAACTCTTTTTCTTCTTATTTGACTGAAATTCTTCAAAAATGGTGTAGATCTGGATAATCCTTCAGATTCAGAGGAAATATTCAATGTATTGGACATTGATTAAAGTTCTTTTTCTTTTGAAAAACATCTGTAATGAATTTCTTAGCACCTGTAACACTTATGCAAATAATTATGCAGACAAAGATCAACCTCCTTCAAAGCATGCACCAAATTTGGAAGCTTTTAGCCTTGTTGCCACCTTGCTTGAGCAAAATCCTTCTTCAAATACCTTGTTTCCATCTTGCTTGAGCAAAATCCTTCTTCAAATCAGATGCACTTTTCCTCTTGGCTGCAATTCTTCACCTGTGAATTAAATAATTCACCCATATGGCAGCCCATACTTATATAACTCTCATAATTCGATAATTAATAATTGTCTTTCCTATTCCTGGTAATTAATTAATTAAAAATCATGCTTATTTCTTTAAAAATAACATGTTTAAGGACAGCTATCCAATAAATTAAATTAATTCAATTTAATCATATGCACTTCACTTCACTTAAGCTTCACAGTGTGCTTTGACCATAGCCACTTAAAATAGGAATTAATATAATCATTTAATACTTAAAAAAATATTAATTCCTTCTCAAAAGGGGTTGCATTAAATAAATTAAATTTATTTAATTTTGGAATTCTATTTTTAAATTCCTTATGTCCACTTACCTTTGTTGACTTTTCCACAAGCCTGGGTGCCAAAATTGGGTGAATAAATATTAACAAATATTTATTTAATGCATTATTATTCACCCAAGGTAGGTCGCACTTTTTTGCATAATAGAATTATATTTTTTAAAAAAATTCACAATGGGATTCTTTACCATGCAAGGCAGCCCCGGAAATCTCATGATCCACTTAAGTGATTTGACTTTGACAATGGAATTATTTACCCTGCAAGGCAGGCAATAAAATCCAATGATTTCACTTAAGTCACTTTTCTTTTATTTTACCATGGGAATTTTTAACCTGCAAGGTAGGCAATAAATTCTCGTCTACTTGTTGCCTATAATTTTCCCACTGCAACTTAAGTGAATTTTCTATCACGGGAAAAAGTACCCTGCAAGGCGGGCAATAAAATCCCACTTGTCTGCTGCTTCTATTTTTCCCATTGTAGCTTGAATCCTTTGTTTTCCAAAAATGTGCCCAACCCCGCAGGGGCTTTTCTGTGTACGACTTTATTTTTTCCCAGTGATCTAGACCTCCGATGGTGACTTCCTCCAGGGATAATGTGCGTATATGTTCTCCAGCTGCTCCAGGCCAAGAATCGAGCTTACTTGACAAAGGAATTGTTCTAGAGAAATTTCACAGAAAATGAAACGGGAAAATACAATAACACGAAAAATTGCCAAAAGTCACAAATAAAGCCCAAAACTTATTTTTAGTTAAAACCTTTTTGGTATATAGGAATAATGATATGTTCGATCGTAACAGAGTTAAAACGAAGCGCAAATAGCCTCATACGGGGCTAAAAATAATTAAATACAAATTTCCCACAAACAAATCTTGACGACAAAATTTAACAATTTTGGGCATCTAGATATTTGGCAAAAAAGGCTAATATGGCTCTTTGGGAATATCCTGACACAATACAAGAACTTTCAGGCAATAAAAACACAAAACGAACCATTATTTTAAAAGTACGAAATTTTTTCGAATATGGTAGTCACAGATTTCAGGATGAAATCTGGGTGACACCACACATACATGGAGGGTCATAAGAATGAGCCTATTTATGCATACTTCCCTTAGTTTACCCTTGAAGCTAGCAATCACAATTTCAGAAGAGTCAATGATGCTTTCACCATGTATATTGTAAGACTCTTAGAGGGTAACACTGCTAGGAGATTTTCTGATGAAGCTATAAACCTGATAGCCAAGTATGGGGCTTTCTTCATCCAATTCAGGAGGTTTTCATACATCACGTTAAGCTAGCTATGAAAATAAAACCCTCAAGCTCCCCATGTTTTGTAATGATAAAAATGGCATCTGGTTGAAGTGTGCAGGCAACTTGATAAAATCAATAGAACTTGCAGTAGACAAGAAGATCACTGGCCTGCATTTCCCTATTTCTTTGGGAAACTATACATGTAAAATAACTTTGGATGCCCAAAATGTAGAAAGGGCTATCGCTCCTCTCACTATACATTTCTTCAGACCTAGGAACTTGCTTTGATCAGAAGAATTTTATTGATCAGAACCCCAGGATAAACTATCATCACAAGCCGGATACTGAGAATTATTGGGGTGTTTATGTAGATGATTTCGAAGCCAGATGGAGGCATTATGGCAGACTCTCTCTACAACAAATTAGAGATCTCAATCTTTACCAAGTTCCTGAAGGATTTAAGGATGATGACGTGGACTTACAGTCTTTTGAATATGAAACAATCAATCAAACACACTCATTTAGAAGATATGGATTGGTACAAAAAAAGAGAGAGATGATTTGGTTGAGATTATTTCCCCTGTTCTGGTAAGAACTAAAGTTTGGGTTGACAGGAAGGTTCATGAGCTCAAGAAGAATCAGGGTGGATCTTCTTCTAGAGATACCTCTACACCAAGGAAGGAAGCACATACAACTAGTACCGAGGTACTTGAGAAAACCCCTCATTCTTCCTCAATGAAGGAGCCCGAATCATCTACTCCCTCTTCTTCTACTCAAGTGTATCAAAAGAAGATCAAAGAGGTTAAACAGGAACCAATTGAAGAAGAATATATTCTTGAGCATCCAGAATTACCTTCAAGACTAGAGAACATTATTTTTCTTAGTGAGAGTGATGACGATGAAGTGCCAAATCCTACAGGATCTCTTGAAGTCACTGTTGAAGAAGAAAAGGAAATGTCTAGTGTTGAACCTCCTAATCCCATAAACTCCTCTGCAAAGGAAGCTCCTGATGCTCCATCCACTTCTTTGCTAGAGGCAACAATGGTTAATACTCTAAGTGCTATGAGTTCACTTGCTCTTGGGCCCCTTGTTCCTTCCTCTTCTTCTTCTACCTTTGCTTGGGTGCAACCCATGGTTGACAACAGGAAGAGGAAATATTCTTCTCATCTAACAGGGCCAAATTTTGATGATGTGGCAGCTCTGTTGTGTACTGCCCCTCCCCCTCCAGCAAAGAAAGCCAAGACCACTTCAAGGATAGTAACTAATGCTCAAGGCCAGTAGTTCCTGGAGGTTGCAAAGCCCAAGGTTGATAAGGCAGAGCAGGATCTTTTGGTCTCTAATTTAGAGCTTTCAAGGATCCCAATGGGAGAATTCACTTCTGAGAGTGAGGTTCATAACCTTCAGGAAACGGTAACAAGGGTTATTGAACGAGTTGAGAAGGGCAAGCAGACCATAGAACACTTGGAAGAACAGAACCAAGTTCTTTCCAGCTTTATCAAGTCATTGTTGGCCAAGGATAAGGTTTTGGATCCTGCCTCACTAGCTACCCTTCCACCTCCCATGATTCTCAGTCAGGATGAAGTGTAGAGTATCAAGGACATACATAGGTATTCCACTTATGGAAAGGCCATGTAGGCTATTGTTGATGACATGACTATAGCAGGTTTGAACTTCATTATGGAGGCCTTCAAAACCAATGGAAAGGCAGCCAACTTGCAGCAGAAACTCTCCTCCTCAATTAGAGCTATGGATAAAGAGTTGAAGGTTTGGAGTAGTTGTATTACAAATCTTCACCTGATGGGTCAAACTGATGAGAAGATATTATTGGCTAGTAAAGTCTTTGATGATGCAAAGAACAACTTATCAAAGACATGGATTTTTAGTGTTGAATGGAAGATAAAGGTTCTGGAGGAAGCATTGGGAGAATTGAGGAACAGTTGGCAGAAAGGAGAGCCTTTCAAAACTTGTGTTTCCTCTTCCTTTAAAGATATTCATTGCCATCTTCATGATGAAACTTTAGGTTTCCCTTTCTCTCTTCAAGAGATCAAAACTCAGTTCAGAACATTTGTCAAAGAAGACTTGTTCAAAGAAGAATTAATTACCAAAGAGAAGATAAAGGATATTTGCTCTCTTCAATCTGTCATTGATGAGGCCAATAAAGAATACATGGAGCATACCGAGTTCGATAAAGATATAGAGAAATTTCTAGGCACTTGGTCTCACGCCACTACTAACACAACAACCCCACGAGGTATGGAGATAGCTGAGACATTAAAAAAAATCAGGGATCGGATTCTCTTCTAGCTTCTCTTTTTCTTCTTCTATTCTTAGTGCTGAGCTCCTTGTAAATTAATTAAGGACATTGTTTTGTGCATTTCCTTAATTAATCTTTTAGTTAAAATAAATGGTTACCAAATGTAACCAATTTGTAAGATATATAATGAGCTCTCCACGCCATTCTAAGGGGCTAGAACTCTGATTATTTTTGAAAGTGTAAGAGAGTCAAAAGCTATCAATACAAGGAGATTTCCCTTTCCGTTTCTATTTGTGCTTATTCATTCTTTCCTATCTGTTAAAATTATTGAATCATTAATCTATTTTGCATCAAGAAGCTTTGTATTCTTGTGGATGTCATCTCTGGAACTTCGTGTCCGTGAAATAACATCTTATGGTTTTAACACAAATGATTTTGTTCTATATGATCCCAGTTCGGCATTTATAAGGAATTATTTTGCTATCTATATTTCCTGAGAATACTATTATACCTTTTCCCATTCCTTAGTTCTTCTGTCCTTTTGTATTGATAATGGGTCATTTGAAACACTTTCATGATATCAGAGTTCCTCTTTAAAACTAAACGTTGTATATTTGTAAATAAGTTTTTGCCTTTAAATAAGGGAAACTCTCCTATTAAAGAGGATGAACTTTCTGTCCCCTGACTGTTGCTTTCATTAAAGTCCTTATTTGAAAACCAATAGTTTTTGGCAACTCTACTGGGGATTCATTTTTTACGGATTCCAGTTTTAAACAATTTCTTGATCATTTTCTGATCTGGCGACTCTAAGATTTACCCGCGGTAGGAGGCCTCTTGGCATCTAAGATTCTCAGTTTCAACTCTTGGAGCAGCAAGGTTTTCCTCTTCCTTCAACAGGGAGAAATAGAAGAACTCATTCTACAAGCACACCCCTTGTTGAAAACAGAACCCTTGGGAGTGGTATCCCTCAAGAGAAACTCAACTCTAATCTCCATGCTTTGATTCTTGCTGGTGTTTTAGTTCCTCTTCAAGCAGTTTTTCCAAGGATGGTAGTTCCATTACCTTGGGGCCATCGTGTTGGGCCTCTTGCCCTCCCTCAACCTTTGCTTGAGTTACCCAGGGGTAACAGGGAGAACTTTCCCAAGTTCGAAGGTGATGGCAAGGTGCATCCTAATGTGCATATTGCATCTTTCATAGTTGCATGTGGAGTCCTTGGAGTTGACCATGAAGATGTCTCGGTGAGGCTTTTTGTAGAGACTTTGCAAGATAATGCGGTAGATTGGTTCTATCATCTTCCTACTGGGGCCATTACCAGTTGGACCACGATGAGAACAAGATTTGAGAACCGTTTCAAACTTGCAGAATATGTGCATGCTTTGCTAGCTCAGATTTCTCAAATAAAGAAAGAACCACAAGAGCCCATGAGAGAATTTGTGGCCAGGTTCAATAAGCTGATTGACAAAATCCCACCAGATACCCAGTCTGTAGATCAAATTCAAAAATGTTTCTTCTTGAATGCTCAATTGCCTGAAGTAAGCTATGCATTGAGGAGAGCCAAACTTGCAACATTGGATGAGGACCAAAGATTAGTTGTTATTGTTGAAGATGACTTGATCATGTCTGGTAAGTTGAAAAGAGATCCTTCCAAATCGAAAGTTTTTTCTTCCTCTTCCTCTACTCCTGGAGCTAATGCAAATCAATTAGTACAAAAGCTTGCTAATGACTTTACTACCATCAAGAAACAACTGGCTCAACATGCTCCTTATACAGATGTTCCAAGGAGGAATTTTCAGCCTAGAAATCGTTTGCCTTCCTCTCAGACAAGGCTGGCAATTGAGGGACCACCCATCAAGGTCCCTGTTAATGCAACTTGTGAGGTCAAAGAACCTGATGATGAAGACGTTAATGAAGATTTTGAAGAACCTGAAGAAGAGGATGATGAAGAGCTGGAAGAACTTGAGGGGTCTCGGGTTAATTTCTTCACCACTGAAGGTGTTTATGAAGAAGATGATTATGATGAAGTAGTAGCATAGATGAACAGTGAGTCATATACTATTATGACTTGGGAACAGACAAATAAAAAGGAGAAAGTGATGCAGCCCGCTTAAAGGTCCAAGGAGCATCCCATGACTATCCCCATAATTGCAAAAAGAGGATCTCCTATTCCTACTACATTCACACAGAAGGTGAGTTCTGCTAATTCTTCTTTTCCTAATCCTACTGTTAAAACTTCTTTTTCTCCAGTTCCTAAACATGATAAGCCTAGGATTTCTAGTGATGATATCCCATCCACCTCTGGATCTTTTGATATTATCGATCACCTTAAAAAGAAAAAAATCCAAATTTCAAAGGTTGAGTACTATCAAACTCATCCAAAAGCCTTTGCCAAAATGGTCCACTTTGTCAATTCCCATTCCAAAACTTCGCCCAATACTTCTAAAGGTATTTTGCCTACTCCATCTTCCACACCCCAACCAAACCTTGTGGCTGCGGTCACCTCACCTAATGAGAAAATCAAACCATTTTATGTGACCCTCCTTATAGCAAGCCATAGACTTAGTAACTGTGTCATAAACTCAAGAGCATCGGATTATGTAATGCCCGCTAAAGTGGCCCATGCTCTAGGCCTTACTCTCACACACATGTATGGGTTTTGTTATTTCATGGAGAGGTGCCCTTGGTTGGAAGAATTAAAGATGCACATGTAGCTTTTGTTTCCTTACCTGAGAAAAAGGTTTTAGCTACTATTCTAGTAGTTGATATCCCTCCTTTATACGACATGTTGTTGAGTAGGAACTTCTGTAAGGATGTGGGACAAGAAATTCAAATGGATTGGTCACATGCCTTTATACCAGTCAACGATAAGATGAAGAAGTTGTTGCCTGAGAAGCAATCTGAGTATATCGTGCAAAAGACAGATGATCCTAAAGCACAAATACTTTATGAAGATATTGGGCATGACAACTATATGATTATGTCCCAGGATGAAATGGAATGTCCCAAAGAAGTATTTCAAGATCCTAATGGCGTTTGGAATTTAGAATTTGATGGAAGTTGTTCCTCGGATGGTTCTGGGGCTGGTGTGGTACTGATATCTCCAGAGGGAAAGATTCATCCTTTCTCATTCAAACTATAGTTTGAAAATACCAATAACACAACAGAGTATGAAGCTCTCATCCTTGGACTTAATGTGGCAAAGGAGAAAAGTGTGAAGAATCTTCTGTCTCGTGGAGATGCGGAACTAGTTGCTAAACAAGTCAGAAACCTTTTCCAAGTAAAGAATAGAAGATTGAAGCATTATAGGAATATGGTTTGGGATTCTATTGAATTTATTTATGCCTTCTCCATCGAAGCAGTGCCAAAGGAAAAGAACAATAGGCCTAATTCTCTAGCTATTTCAGGATCATTGATGATACCTCACCCTAATTTCTCTCAGGATAAATTCACCATTGAAATGATCGATAGACCAAGTGTACCGGATAATGCAAGCAATTGACAAGTTTTCAATGATGATCAACATTTTCTCTCTTTCCTGGAACTCAGGAATAACTTTGAACAATTGTATTTCGAAGGAAGTGACAATTTGCCTCGTGAGAGTGTATCTTCCAATGAGGAAGGAGTGAAAGAGGAGACAGATCAAGATGGGTGCATTAGACTAAAGGGTAACAAGATCCCTAAAGGGTTGGTGAGTCTAGAGGAATTTTTTGATAAACATGACAGATATGTTAAGGCTAAAGCTTGTAGAGTAGCCCAACAATCTGCTGAATATGAAAAGGTTAACATTGGGGGCTCTGTTGACCCCAAAATGGTGAACATTGGAAAATGTTGCACACAAGAGGAAAAGAAGAAGGTAGTAAATCTTTTGAAGAAGTACATTGATGTACTTGCTTATTCTTATGATGATCTGAAAGCTTTTCAACCAAAAGAAATGCAGCATTCCATTCCTCTCAAACCTGGGATTAAACCTTTCAAACAAAAGAAAAAGCAGTACAATCCAAAGATTGTTGACACCATTTTTCAGGACATACAAAACTTGTTTAAGGTCAAAATTATCTTTCCCATTCATCATTCAACTTGGATTGCTAACATTGTACCTGTTAGGAAGAAAAATGGTGAGATTCAGATCTGTGTTGATTTTAGGAATCTGAATCAAGCTTCTTTGAAGGACAACTACCCCCTACCCATGATGGACCAAGTGTTGCAAGCTGTTATAGGAGCTAAGATGTTGTCCATGCTTGACGGTTTCTCAGGATATAACCAAGTAGAAGTCAACACTACAGATCAACACAAGACTGCCTTTACCACTCCTTGGGGTACTTTTGCTTACAAGAGAATGCCCTTTGGTCTCATCAATGATGGTGCCACCTTTCAAAGAGCTATGGACTTGGCCTTTGGAAGCCTGAAAGGAAAATGTATTATTGTGTATCTAGATGACCTAACTGTATTTTCCAAAAACAGAGCAGATCACTTTCAGCATCTAGAAACGGTTCTCTTGAAATGCAAAGAACATGGAGTTTCCCTGAATCCCAAGAAATTTGTCTTTTGTGTCACAGAGGGAAAATTTTTGGGACATGTTGTCTCCAAGGAAGGAATCAAGATTGATCATGAACGAGTTCAGGCTATTCAGCAGATTCCTCTTCCTACAAGTAAAAAGGGAGTGCATTCTTTCTTTGGTAAGATCAACTTCCTGATAAGATTCATCCCTGATTTTACAGAGTTAACTTTGAATATCTCTCAGATGATGAAAGGAAAGAAGACGTTTGGTTGGTCCACTGACGGAAAGGAAGCATTTGAAAATATTTAAAAAGCTATTGCTAAGACTCCTATCTTAACATGTCTAGATTTCAACAAAGATTTTATTATCTATTGATATGCCACATAAAATACCCTGGCTGCTGTGTTGAGCCAGAAAGATTCTGAAGGTCACGAGCTCCCAATTGCATTCATGAGTTATATTTTTAAAAATCACAAGTTGAAATACACTATGATGGAGAAACATGCTTTTGCAGTGGTTAAAGTTGTTAAGCAGTTTCAATTCTATATCCTTAACTCTCACTTTGTGGTACTGGTGCCTGATACGACCATCAAGTCTATTCTTACACAACAAGAATTTGGAACTAAGAGAGGAAACTGGGTCGCAAAGGTTTAAGAATATGATATTGACATCAGACCAACTAAACTATTTCGGGGTAAAGGCCTGTGTGAACTCATTGTTGCAGAGGCTGGTCATGAGTTGCCTAAGGATGAGGTTGATGTTCCTATTATTCAATTTCCCAGCTCAATGGATGAATGATATGCTGACATTGCTCACTTCCTCACCTATGGTGAATGCCCATCTCATTTAACTGCCAAGGAGAAGAGGGCTATCAAACTAAGATCAGCACAGTACGTGTTATGGGAGAATGCTTTGTTCAAATAAGAAGTGGATGGAAGATTCTTGAAATGTGTTGACAAAGAGCAACAAAAGAAGATTTTCTCAACCTTCCATGATCAAGCCTGTGGGGGTCGTTTCTCATCTGTTGTTACTGCCCACAAAATTCTGCGTGCAGGGTACTATTGGCCTACTTTGTTTAAGGATGCATCAAGGTGGGTTGATAAATGTGAAGCTTGTCAAACTTTTGTAGGAAGACCAAAGTTGGCCGCTTTGCCACTTAAACCAGTTGTGATTAAAGAACCCTTTCAACAGTGGGGTTTGGATTTTATTGGAACACTCAATCCGTCTTCAAGTGTAGGACATACTCATGTGTTGACTACCACAGATTATTTCACTAAGTGGGTAGAAGCTATACTAGTTAAAAGTACCACTTCAGAGGTAGTATCTGATTTCATCAAAGAGAACATCTTGATAAGGTTTGGAGTACCAAACAAGATTGTGACTGATAATGCTTCAAATTTTTCTTCTGCTGAGATGATGGATTTCTGTTATGGATATGACATTTCTCTTGCTCACTCTTCAGATTACTACCCTCAAGGGAATGGACAGGCAGAATCAACCAACAAGAATCTGGTGGCTATTGTAAGGAAACTTGTTAATGAATCTCAAATAAACTGGCACAAGAAGCTCTATGATGCTCTCTGGGCAGATAAGATTACACCTAAAAGAGCAATTGGGATGTCCCCTTTTCAAGTGGTGTATAGTGTAGAAGCCCAACTACCGGTGACAATGGAGCTACCAGCGTTGTATTTGATGAAGGCCATTAAAGACACTAGTTTCAGTGATTCTTTAGATAAAAGGATCATGTATCTTCATAACTTGAATGAAAACAGGCTGCAGGTTTTTGATAGAATATCTGCCCATCAACAAAAGATGAAATCTTTGTTTGACAAGAAAACCAGATCCAGAGATTTCAAAGTTGGAGACTTTGTTTTGCTGTGGGATAAAAAACATGAACCTCAAGGAAGCCATGGTAAGTTTGATTCTCTTTGGCTTGGTCCTTTTAGAATCAAGCACTTTGCAGGTGAAAATTCTTTCTATCTTGATTAAATGGATGGATCCTCTCTCCCACTCCCTTATAGTGGGCAGTACCTGAAATTGTTCAAGTCTTAGGTGAATAGGAAGTCCTATGTATATTATGTACAGTGTGTGTTTGCTTTCCCTTGCCTTTGTTTTGTTGTTTTCCTTTCCTTGTTTTTGGTGTGTTGTCTTATGTATTGTCTTGCCTTTGACTCTATTTTCCCAATGGATAAGGCACTGGTCTTCTTTCCTAGAGTTTTTATTGATTCTTGTCTTGTCTTGTTCCTATGATCTAGTAAAGTCATCCCCAGAGAGAGCCAGCTGTTGTCCTCTCGAAATTTCCCCTCTTTTGAAAGTCAGAAATTTGAAATTTTTTGAGTTGGCACCCTTTAGTAATGTTCTAGTGAAGTAAAATTGGAGGAGATAGTGAAAATTCACATTTATTGGAGTCATTTTGGTGATTTACGGGTCTGTCAGACATTTTTGTCCCTCGTGTCCCAAGTACTGTCGGGCCTTCTATTCGTTGATCGGCTGCTTTCCTCGCAAATCCTTGACTGACGGCTTTATCGGAACTTTTTGATCTATTTTTCCCAAGTTTTCCCGGATATCCTTTTCCCTGACCGCCCGCATTGCCCGCATCAGTTTTTTCGCATACTTTTGTCCCATTTGTCCCAAATGCATCTATGCTTTCTGTTCCCAAATTCCCCGCACTGCGCGCATTGGCCAAATCACGTCTTCGTGTTCCTCGCATTCTTCGCGTTTCTGAGTCCCTGAACCACCCGTGCTCATTTGTCCTACATTCCCCGCATCGCCCCAATCAGCTGGATCGCGTCTTCGCATCCCTCATGTCCCAAATGTACCAAAGACCGTCTGGGCCAGTTTTCTCCGTTTTTCATCTTTTTGAGTCGGTACAAGGTGAATTTAATGCGCATTTAATGACATTCTCTCTCTTGAACAACTATTTAATGAGACTATCCCCTATGTATTTGTCACATTGCTCGCTTGCCATCTCTTGCTCGAATCCTTGTCATTAAAGTCATTTTTTTGTGCCCCTATATCCCTTTGCATTTTCATCGTGATTTTGATCTTGGAAGGCTATTCCCCTGTGCGTTGCAAAAATGAAGATCAAGTTTCAAGGTCAAGACCATGTGTTACCTCTTGAGACCTTTGTACCTGATATTGGAGATAGTGAGGTTCGACACTTAGATTTTGGAGATTTTTGAGGCAGACTAACATGCTCTAATCTTGCTCCCATGGCACAAATGATTAGTGACAGTGGAATTGCATACGCGGCTAGTTTTCCTATCTCTATACAGTGTGCCGACACCGTGCTTGCCTGCAAAGCCCATTTTAACCCGGATACCAAGGAACTTACTAATGTGCATGGGGAATTAATTTTTAAACTAGATGCTGCCGCCATTGCTACTGCCCTATGCATTCCAGAGACTGAAGATTCCATAGGTCTCACTCGTGCTCAAGCTCAAAACTTGTTCGATCAAGACAATGAGAATTACAAGGCCCGAATAGCAAAATCATGGTTAAAGAACCCTAAGAAGGGAGCGTCCCGACTCTCCAAGGCAGAGTTGATTTTAATGAGGAGCTGTCTGATTTTATTATTTTGCTTGCCTGTATCATGGGGTTGCCTTCCACCAATGAATTTCACTTCTGGATGTGTCCCTTTATAAATATCATCTGTGAGGACAAGCAGAACATTAATTGGGCTGAAATTCTTTGCATGCATTTGACTAAGCAATTGTCTAGTGTTCAGCAGACTAAGAAGTTCTATATGACTTCTTATCTCATGTATATCCTAGATGCATCCCTGCTATGAGATTTTTTGATGAAGCTATGAACTTGATAGCTAAGTATGGGGCTTTCTTCATCCAATTTAGGAGGTTTTCATACATCAGGTTCGCTGGTTATGAAAATACACCCCTCAAGCTCCCCATGTTTTGCAATGATAAAATGGTTCTGGTTGAAGTGTGAAGGCAACTTGATAAACTCCATAGAACCTGCAGTGACAAGAAGATCACTGGTCTGCATTTCCTTATATCCTTGGGAAACTATACATGTAAAACAACTTTGGATGCCCAAAATGTAGAAAGGGCTATCGCTCCTCTCACTATCCATTTCTTCAGACCTAGAACTTGTTTTGATCTGAAGAAGTTTATTAATCAGAACCTCGGGATAATCTATCATCACAAGCCAGATATTGAGGATTACTGGGGTGATTGTGCAGATAATTTTGAAGCTGGATGGAGGCACTATGGCAGACTCTCTCTACAACAAATTAGAGATCTCAATCTCTACCAAGTTTTTGAAGGATTTAAGGATGATGATGAGGACTTACAATCCTTTGAATATGAAACATCAATCAAACACACTCCTTTAGAAGATCTGGATTGGTACAATAAAGAGAGAGATGATTTGGTTGAGATTATTGCCCCTGTTCTTGTAAAAACTAAAGTTTGGTTTGACAGGAAGGTTCATGAGCTCAAGAAGAATCACGGTGGATTTTCTTCCAGAGATACCTCTACACCAGGGAAGGAAGCACATACAACCAGTACCGAGGTACTTGAGCAAACCCCTCATTCTTCCTCAATGAAAGACCCTGAGTCATCTACTCCTACTCAAGTATATCAAAAGAAGATCAAAGAGGTTAAACAAGAACCAATTGAGGAAGAACTTTGTTGGCTAGATTTTTTGCATAGCATAAAACCTAAGTAGTCATGAGATAAATCTCCCTCATTTAACCGGTGAGGCTCCCGTATTAGAATTGTCAATTTAAGTATGTTAATATCTAAATGGGGTTTTACTTTAACTACTCAGTTCATGAACCATAACTGAACAGTTCTGCAACAAGTAAGCCGTTGTTTAAAGAAAGGAAAAGTTATAGAAGACGGTAATTACGTAAACACATAGAAGAAATGGGGAAGATGTGCATCCCAATCAGTAGATGGCAGAGTTGATCGCATGCACATAGAAGAATCCAATAGATATAAACACAGAATTCTAAAACAAAGGCAGCTCTCGATCCAGATCTAAAATAACACAAAGTTTATTAAGAGATTTAAGATTGAAAGCAAGAAACACAGTACAACGTAACACAAAGTTATCTGGAAACCTACTCCTTTGTATTCCTTTGCTCCAAGTGGCTCTCAGGGGTTCATCACAAAGTCTAAAACACAAGATTGTTGCTTATAAATTCTGATCATTAACCCGAAGGTTCTTCCTCTACTTATAGAATGTAGAGGGGCAATTACAAGTTGGAAGCTTTTAGTTAAACTGGCGCATGTGGAAGTCGGATGAAAGAAACAACTGACAATCTCCATCCTGAAATTTCTCTTTACATGACATGTATAATTTGCAACTGAAAATAGAACCTTCTAGTTTGCACGTCCGCCACCTATCTCCAAGTAGTTGACTTCTTCAAGTAATGGCTTTTAAACCAATCACTTAAGTTGTATAATTTAATTGATCGCTCAATTACTTTGTCAGAGGAAAGAAGAAGGAAGAGGAAAGATACAGTCTTGTCATTTTTCATGTCTACATGCAACTGATTATTTTGCATTTGATTCTCACCAAACTGAATTTGGGAGTAGCTGGATTTGAAAGCAAGTTGGATTTGGAAACAAGCTGGAATTAGAAGTGGCTGGAATTGTGCCTTCGCCTTGTCTTCTCTTTTATCCTTGAAGTTTTTGTAGTTCTTCTCCAATACATGCATCAGTGCAATGTTTGCCATAGATAACTCATCATCTTTATTTTTAATTGCATATGAGCAATTAAAAATTCTGGAAAGCACTCCGAATGAATGAAAATTCAATGAAGACTTCAACTGGAAGATGAGAGCATTTGCACAAGATCTTGGAAGGAATTTTCCACGCACCGACTTCTTCACGGGCTGCATTCGAAACAAGAGGATGAAGCCTTTGTGCCGGAAGCTTTTGCAACTATGAGATCTGGATCTGGATCTGCATATGGATTTGCAGCTGCATCTGCATCTGGATATGAATCTGCACCTATATAACAAACTCTGGCAACTGAGATGTGGATAGAAAAGCTGCAGCTTGAATAATTCCACTTCTTTTAATCTGCACGCATGAGTGAAGTTTTTCCTGCACGCATGATTGAAGTCTTTCCTACTCTGGATTTGTCTATCAATTCAACAAGAGGTTCCAAGCCTAGATCTGTGTCTCTAATATCTACAAATTTAGAAGTGATGCATGACTCCGTTGTGCTTTCTTTTTCATCTTTCTTCACTATAGTTTTTTCTATCTTTGTCTGAATAATTCTTTTTCTTCTTATTTGATTGGAATTCTTCAAAACTGGTGCAGATCTGAATAATCCTTCATATTCGGAGGAAATATTCAATGTATTGGACATTGATATAAGTTCCTTTTCTTTATGAAAGCACCTGTATCTAACTCCTACAATTAATTCAGACAAAGATGGCAACCGGAGCATGCACAGTGAATTTTAATCACAAAAATATACATAATTCAAGCCTGTTCCAAAATTTGACATTTTATTTGCATGTAAAGCAAGCATGAATTTTACCAACAACACTTGAGCACCTGTATCACTTCTACAAATAATTATGCAGACAAAAATCAACCTCCTTCAATGTATGCACCAAATTTGGAAGCTTTTAGCCTTGATTTGATCTTCTTTTAAGCAAAATCCTCTTCAATATGGGGCACACTTTTCCTCTGGGCTGCACTTCTTTACCTGTGAATTAATTCATTCATTCTTATGACAGCCCATGCTTATATAACCTTCATAATTCTATAATTAATAATTACCCTTCCTATTCCTGGCAATTAATTAATTAAAAATCATGCTCTTCTCTTTAACTGGTGTGCTAAAATTGCATGATTAAGGACATCTATCCATTAAATTAAATTTAATCAATTTAATCATCCACTATTCATTTCACTTAAGCTTCATAGTGTGCTTTGACCATAGCCACTGAAAATAGAATTTAATTTAATCATTTAATGCTTTAAAAAGTATTATATCTTTCTCAAAAGGGGCACACTTTTTTGCATAATAGAATTCTATTTTTAAGAATTTATGACAATGGGATTCTTTACCCTGCAAGGCAGTCCCGAAAATCCCATGATCTACTTAAGTGATTTGACTTTGACAATGAGATTATTTACCCAACAAGGTAGACAATAAAATCTCATGATTTCACTTAAGTCATTTTTCTTTTATTCCACCATGAGAATTTTTACCCTACAAAGCAGGGAATAAATTTCCGCCTGCCTATTGCCTCTAACTTTCCCACTGTAGCTTAAGTGAATTTTCTATCGTGGGAAAAAGTACCCTGCTAGACAGATACAAAATTCTCAACTGCTTGTTGCTTATAATTTTCCCATTGCAGCTTCTAACTCTTTGCTTTCCAAGAATGCGCCCAACCCCGCAGGGGCTTTTTCAGTGCACGACTTCACTTTTTTTCAATGAACCAGACCTCCGATGGTGACTTCCTCCAAGGATAATAACGTGCGTAAATGATCCCCACTTACTTCAGGCCAAGAATAAAGCCAAATTGGCAAAGGAATTGATTTAGAGGAATTGATTTAGAGAAATTTCACAGAAAACAAAATGGGAAAACACAAAAACACAAAAAATTGCCAAAACTCACTAATAAAGCCCAAAACTTATTCCTAGTTAAAACCCTTTTGGTATATAGGAATAATGATATGTTCGATCACAACAGGGTTAAAACGGATCGCAAATTAATTCAAACGGGACTCAAAATAATTAAATACAAATTTCTCGCAAACAAATCCCGATAACATAATATAACAATTTTGGGCATCTAGCTATTTGGCGAAAAAGACTAATATGGCTCTTTGGGAATATCTTGACACAATGCAAGAACTTTTAGGCAATAAAAACACAAAACGACCCACTATTTTAAAAGTACGAAAAATTTTCGGATAGGGTAGTCACAGATTTCAGGATGAATTTGGGGACACCACCACTTAAGTTAAAAAGTCATTTAAGGAAAAATACATAAATAAAAGAAATGGGTATATGTGGACCCCACTTAAATGACTTGGACGCACACATAGACATCCTAGTCAACAATGTGCCACCTAGATCAAAACACCTATGGTCAGTGCCTTATCCATTGGGCCAAGAGTCCGCCTATCCCGGTCGTATGAGAATGAACTCATTGACCGTGCTCCGCAATCCTCCAGATGACAAGAGAACTAAGCTTAAAACTTGATCAATTCATCCACATCTTTGTTTGAGAAACATCCTAGTGTAAGCAATTTTGTCTTCATTTGTATTTGCATTCAAAATTACATACAATTCTCCACATGCTCTGAATACCTTTCCATGGTGAATTATTCATTTGTCGTGAGACCGTAGTCGTTACGCCACTTTAGTTTGTCATAATCCAACTTTTGATCTTTCGCCATTGAGAAGATCTTCCAAGAGCCAAAATTGCAATTCACCTTCTGGAGTTATGTATTTTGTCTTTGACACCATCCCGAAGCGTTGGCATTCTAATTCACTCACGATCGTCCAATTCGAGAACAAAACAACTTAAAGACTAGCCGATGAAGCATTGTGCACGCTGCTAACTGAGCTGACAGGGACACGCTTGAATGATGTGGCCTTACTTGATAATCTGCACAATTGCACCTGTTGTTGGTCTTGGTTTGTCGATGAATAGATCCGCCACAAGGATCAAATGAAAAATTGATGTAGACAAGATTCTCCCATTTTCGATCTCTACCGATAACAATGACTTTTGACTCCGAAGAGACCAATGCCAATAGCTACGACTTATACCACATAATGAGGAAGTTAGGGGTTGCTTCTATTTTGGAGTTGTTGGAGTTGAATCGCCACACTATGCAGTTTCGTGGTGCATCCATGCAAGTGATGACCAATTTAGAACAAACGTCAAGAAAATTGTGACTCGCCTTCGATTGATATGTGATTGCAAAATCGACCTATGTTAATGTGTCCCAAGTTGGTATCGACGATGTTCTCATACTTTGAATGGAGTGTCGAGGTGAGTAGAATTCCCTGGAACCTATACCGCAACATCGTTTTGTTTGGAGATGACATGACTGTGACAGAAGCGTGATTTCCCAACTATTACTTCCATCTTACAAAACTGCATAAATCGCCTGTAAAACTACCCTTGGAAAAATAACAAATCTTGTCCTGAGAAGTTCTCACTGCATGAGGAAGTATATTAAGGCACCAATAGTTTACGTGTCATAAACTTTTTCCCCAATCAAATTCTTCAGTCAAATATTAAAGGTCAAAGTTGACTCTTCTGAAACTGCTCGGAAAATGCAAGTGTAAAACTGTGAAAATCCTGTTTGGTTTGAGCCTGGGAAAAATAACAAAAGTCACCCTGAGCATCTACAACTTGGCAAGGAAGCATATGAAGGTGGAAAGAACTGAATGAAAAAATTATTTTCTCTTGACGATCATTTGGGTTCAAAATATCAACTCTCGAAGTGAGTCACCTTGACAGGCTGAAAACTGTGCGCGTAGCGAAATCATGCAAACTGCATTTTATTTGGCTCCGTGAAAAATATCAAACGAAGTGTTATATATTTGATTTTTTGCAAATAAGTACATTAATGTGGTAAAAATTCAAAAAATCAAACCGTTTCTCTTGACAATCATCTAGGCTCGAAATATGAATTCTCAAAGTAAGCCATCCGCCACATTGAAACCGCACGCGCGACAAAAACAAGGAAACTGGGTTTTTCTCGGGTTCGTGAAAAATATCAAATGAGGTGTTGCACATTTGAAATTTGGCAAAGGAGTAGATGAAGTTGGGAATAATTCAACGAATCAAACCTTTCTTCCCGACAATCACTCAGCTTCAAGATATTGAGCTCCAAAAATGATTACTTCAACGGATAGAATCCGCGTCACATTCTTTGCGCATCTATTGTTTTATTTATTAAATTCATTTTATTGTGCCGATATACATCGGTAATGCATTTGAATGCGTGATATTTTTGTCTGGGTACATTGGAACATGATTTCACGCTATTGAAATCTTTTTATTAACAGCTGCTTGGAAATTGATGTTTTTAGCTAATGAGGTTAAAATAGATCTCCTTTGTTGAGACGTGAATGCATACTCCTTTTAAAAACCTGCGTGAAAGTTACTCTTGGCTGCGTTAAAACTTCCTACTCCCCTCTCTGTGGCTGTGCGTGGGAACTTTGTTCTTTGCTGGTGCTTTATTACTTCCCAATCTGTTGGGCGTGTTAGAATGTTTTCACCAATTCTTTAGTGTGGGCAAATTCTTTGGTGTGGATTTTTTTTAATATCTTCTTTGGCAGCATATGGATCTCCTTTGCTACATGAGAAATTAATACAAAACCTTCCTTTTTAATTACACACAGCGTGGAAAAAAATATGTTATTTTTGCATATGATGCATGGCTTTCTCCCTTTGACTTCTTGATTGCTTTTGGAAAATTTCTTGCTTGGCACACGAGAAAAAAATCTATTATCTTTTTGTGGTGGACATTTCTTGTTTTGGACTACTCTCTTTGCCAATGCGTTGTAACTTTGTTTTTTATTTTATTTTATTCCTATTTCTTACCAATGCGTGGACTCTTTGGTTTTCAATTTGCTATCCTTCTCTCTCTCCAAGGCGTGGTCTGTTGCTTGGTGCGTGGAGGATGTTTTTTTTAAATGATTTAAAATTGTCCCTTTGCCCAATGCGTGTAAAGGAATTTTTTTTAATCTTCTTGTTGTCCTCCTCTCTCCTCACACGGGCAGGCGTGGAAAAACTTGTCTTTTACCTCCTCGTCCTTTGTATGCATAGAAAGTTTCTAGTGTTCTCCTCCTTCATACTGCGTAGACAAATGATGGATATTCCTCCTCCTTGGCGTGAGTTTCTCTTGTATTATGGGATGTGACAAAATATTATGTCCTTCAGAAGAAATAAGAAGCAATCGGAAAGCTTCGCACGACTTTTTCCAACGAGTTTGACGGAGGAAGTTATGAGGATTAATCCAACTTACTCTCTTCCCATGTAGTGGACTTAAGTGCCAGGGGAAATGGGGAAAGCAACGGCCAATTGCCAACGGGAATGACAAAGTGGGCTAGCAATCCCTGTTCAATTTCCCCATGTGGAAAATTGGGAGATTTCTTGCCTGTTAGCCAATCCATGATTTGGCAATTGGTGGAGAAAATCCCACTTGCGGGAAATTAAAAGAAAATTGCCAGGGAAGGGGAAATCCGGGTTCGGGAAGCCAAATTGGCATTCCCGGCAACTAGAAGCATAAGCTTACTTCTCTGGCAATAAAAATTTGTCGAATGAACTTTTAATTAATATTTATTTAATTAATTACTCTCAAGTTATTTAAAAGTTAATTTTATTAAACAAGGAGTGATTAATTGATTAAATATTAATTAATTAATTTTAATGTATTTTAACATGATTTAAAGCCAGGCGGGAAGAGTTCTTGCCCGAAAAGGACGAAACGAAGACCGAAACGATCACAAAAATGAGACGATCGCGATGAGGGCAATGAACCACGCAAAGTAACACTTTTGAAAAATTATAAAATTTTCATTTTTTTTTTAATTTTTTTAAAATAATTTTGCAAAATCAAAATTAGTTAATAACATGATCAACTCGAGAAATTGGTCCAATTTATCAAAGGCGACTCTACTATTCATTCCTCCAAAGGAATTATGAAAACTCCCAAAGATGGGAAGACTCAAAATATTGTGGCAGCCACTACACCTTCGAATGAAAAGATTGAACCTTTCTTTGTGTCCTTACTAAACAACAGATGCAAATTAAGTAATTGCATTATAGATTCTGGAGCCTCGAATAATGTGATGCCTGCGAAAGTAGCACATGCTCTTGGGTTGACTTGTATCAGAACATTCGGATCTTGTTACTCCATGGAGACAAGACAAGTTCCTCTAATTGGGCAGATTAAAGCCGCCCAGATGATTTTGCCCAATTTCCTTATAAGCGAATTAAGGTAACTATTCTAGTTGCTGACATTCCTGCTTCATATGGTATGTTGTTGAGCAAGAAATTTTGCAGAGATCTAGGAGGTGAGATTCAAATGGGCTGGTCTCATGCTATGATCCCTATCAGTGGAGAAATGAAGAAGCTAATGCTAGAAACTCAGGCAAAATTCACGGTGAAGAAAATCGATGATCCCCGTGCACAAGTCTTATTTCAAAACTCAAGTATGGGTAATTATATGATGACTACAGAGGTTCATGCACCTGAGGTCACTTGCCAAGACCATAATGAGATATGGACTCTTGAGTTCAATGGAAGTTGTTGCTCAACAGGTTCTAGCGCAAGAGTGGTGCTCATATCTCCGAATGGTAAAATATTTCCTTTTTCTTACAAACTCCAATTTTCAAATACTATCAACATTGCAGAATTCGAGGCATTAATCCTTGGCCGCCAAGTTGGAGAAGAGAAAGGGATCAAAAATTTGAAAGTTTTTGGAGATGCAGAATTGATCGTGAAACAATTTAAAAATCAGTTTCCAAGTGAAGAATGATTGTTTGAGACACTACAAAAATAAAGTGTGGGACACGATAGAAGTCTTCGATGTTTTTTCCATAGAATTTGTCCCTCGTGAAAAGAATGACAAAGTCGATTCTCTAGCGGTCTTAGCTTCATTAATTAGCTATGTGAGTTATACATGGCTTATTTTGTCCCAATTCTTCCACAAGTATCACTAGCAATGAGTGCGGAAGTTCCTCATACTCATTCAACATTAGAGTCATTATTGTTTGCATGGCATCCATTATCTCATGTGAATGGTCCTCATGTAGAACACCAAAGAAGACTTCAAACATATGGGAAATGAGATCTAACATCGGAATACAAGACCTTAGCTTAGCCTTGTTCTTCAGAATTTTGACCCTCTTGTCAAAGTGAGGGTTGGTGGTGTCCCAAAGCTTTTGGAAACTTCCCACCATGAGCTCAATAGATCTCCTTCATTGTGATGTCATCATATGGCAAGCTTGGGGCTACTATCCGTGTGATATCACTAATGCATGTGACGACCAAGAGTCTCACATCCACCTCCTCATGTCCCAATAAGTTTGATCTAGCCAAATGTGCCACCAAGGGATCTAAAACTGAAGACAAAGTGCCAAAATCTGATTGCTCTAACAAACATAGACAACTTGCCACCTTGAAGGCCTCTTGAGTCTCCCAAGCTTATAGAGCTTGGCCCTCAAATCTCTGTCACTAGCAAGCTCCATGATTTAATCTCTAAAAACAACACCCACAAGGAATAGAGGAAAGCAACTTTGATACCACTGTAATGTCCCCTTTCTGGGACAAATTAGAAAATGAAGAAGTACTTGTCAAGATTAAGCAAAGAATGGATAAACCCTTTTTCTTCAACCTATAATATCCCAATGTCAGCTATTTCGAACCCAAATGGTGTTGGAATTAGCCAAGGTGGTGGGATAGATTGGAAGAGACCAATTGGAATTTAAACACATTCAAATCAGATTTTTAACAGCTAAAAAATAATTAATAATCACACCCCAACTGTTGCAATCTTCCAAAATTATTTCCCGCTTAACCATCCAAGCAAAAATCTTCAAACTTTGGTTTTGGGCCACAAATTTGAAAAATAATATTCTAAACCCAGATTTAGCATAGCAAACACGAAGCCCTAATTTTACCCTAAAAAATAGGTCGCCTAGAACATTTAGGGCACCAAATTTACCCCAAAAATTATGAAATCACTTTCTCCTTAGTTCTCCTAGTTTCTACAACCACATTCAATATTAAATTGATCCCAAACTACAAATCTGAAATTTATAACAGTTAATTAAAAAGCACCTAGAACAACTAAAACTTTAAAAATTAATATCTTACTCAATACTCGGAATTTTGGCATGAAACGAATTGCACAATAAAGTAGAAATCATGAGCTTTCAAATGAACTAAAAAGCTAAATTTTCTGAACACTAAAACCCACTCAAATTTGTCTTCAAGTCGCTAGGGATAGAATAATATATTTAAATAATTTCCAGCTCACAAAACTCTTCCAAAATCCTCAAATAATTAGCCCTTGATCTGAAATAATTGATTAGACACAACAACAAATAGATCTAACATAAATAACCTCAAAACATGATAGATCAAACCCCAAACCAAGTCGATTTGCCTCTAATAAATTGCAGCAATAATATAGTCACAAAGTACCACAAAACATTCCCCCACATGCAGATTTATGCTTCAAATAATTGTGCCACACCCTTTAGCAAGTTGTCAATGCTAGAATGGAGAAAATATTCCGTAAATTCACTCAACACAAGAGAGCACAATGGAGAGAACAATGGAGTCTTCAATATTCTTCAATAATGAATCCAAATGAGAGAGCTAGGGCATACATCCCATTTCTCCATGCATGGAGAGATATTAAAAATGATCAATCAACATAACCTTCTAAAGGAAATGTGACCTTCTTTTATAGAACTAAAGGGTGCAATATCCAATGACGAACATTTTCCCTTTTGGAGGGAAAACATAAACTTTCATTATAAAATATTTAATACTAAGACTATGTGCACTTTCTTTATTTTCTAATTAAATAAATAAAAGTGACTAAACTATATGCACATTAGACTAACTAAAGAGACTCCCACTTGTAGCACTAGGCATGCCAAGGGGTCACAATGTAAATAAAAGATATTAACCCAGATATAAGTAATGTCCCAAAAAAGGGGACATTACAAAGTTTCACTTGTTTTACTCCCATATATCGATCCTTAGCGATCGAGATAGGGTTTTCTTGTGGTCTGTGTGTAGCTCGTTTGCTATCGAGACTGAGCCCTTCATGCTTGTTTATGTTTTCCGTTATGCCCTTTGTGATCTTGGTAAAAGTTGTGGTATCTACAAAAGTCGTGGTCTTTATTAAAAACACGATCCCTGTAATGATTGTGGTCTATAAAATTCATGGTCTGTAAAAAACGCGGTCTCTATAATAATCGTGGCTTCTTATTTTCACTTAACTGTTACGATCTCTACTTTCTTTATCATAGTCTAAGTATGTAATTTTTCTGTGATCTTGATTTCCTCTTTTGGCCCTTGTGGTCAAAGGATCCATTTTCCTCTTTATGGAACCCTCTAAATCGCGCATGTTTGAGAGAGGGGAATCCTCTCGAATGTCCTTTAGGGATGCAATTCGGGGTTTCAGGGATCAACATTTCTCCTCCAACACAGGATTGAATCGCCCATTCCGTATAATCGCAAAAGATCCTCGGAAGACTACAATAGGCTACATGAAAGTTGAGGATGGTACTCCGGTTATCAAAATTGCAGAGTCAGATGTACAAGCCAATATCTGTGAACTGGAAGACAAGGCTCTCATTGTACGCTTTCTGGGGGTTAAGTCGTCACTAGTTTGCATTCAAAGAATGGGCCCGAAAAACATGGAACACCCTAGATGAGTACATGGTTTCTGTATAACTGAATAGTTACTTTTTGCTTGTGTTTGCAAATAGAGTTGAAAAGGAATACACATATTCCAAGGGGGTCCATGGTTTTATGGGAGAGCAAGTTTATTCATGAAGCCATGACAACCTTTATATAAAGTTGAAGAGGAACTTCCATCTGTAGTTCCAATGTGGATCTTTTTGTTCGGATTACCTACAGAATTTTGGACTCCAGTGGTTCTCCGGGACATAGGTAACTCTATAGGAAAATTTTTAAGGGCAACAGATTCTACAATGCGGATGGAACAAATGGTCTATGCACGGATGTGTGTGTATATGGATATGAATCAACTGATACCTGCAAAAATTCTTCTGAAAATAGGGGAGGAACGATGTGAGCAACAAATTGACCATGAGAATATACCTTTTAGATGCCGCCTTTGCCATGAATATGGCCATCTTGTTAAAGATTGTCCACTGCGGATTAAGGACCCAATCAAGGAGACATTGAACTCTGACAAATTTGTGACACCGCCAAAAAGAAAGATCATAAAAGAGAAGAATACAAAAAAGGTTCAGAATAATAACACCAACAGATTTGTAGCCCTCCAAATGGAAGAAGCAGAGGAAGATATGGATGTAGTAAAAGAAACCCAAGTTCGAGAAATTCAAATGGGTCAGAATCACCAACAGATTCAGGACAATAATCAACTGCAATCAGAGTCTAAAGCATTGGTGGTGCACCAGGAAAATTCGGGAGAAATAAAAAGTTACCAAAGGAAACATAAGTTGATTGAAGAGCAACGGAAAGGATTAAACAGAAAATGCCTAGAATAATATACAAAGTAATATTCTATTATTACCACCTCCCCCCATAGCAACAATCCCTCTTGAGAATAATCCTTCTGGAATCCAACAAGAACAACAAAGGAAACTATGGATGGACTCCACTTTACGAGCAGGAAGGAAAACTTATCAAGTTTGTCTTCAAAAAGAAGGGCAACAACTAACGGGCAATGGTAAAGTTGGGGATTTGGTCTCAATCTTTGAACAAACCCCACAATGAAGTTGATTAAATGGAATATTCCGAGGCTTAAGGGAAGCCCTTTTAAAGTAAATGAGATTAAGCATCTTGTGCAACAACATCACCCTCATATGTTATTTCTTCATGAAACTAAAGCTTCTATAGAGTCCGTGGCAGTGGTGGTCCCAAATATTCACAAAAAACTCCAGGTAGTCTCTTTAAGTTCATGGGGAGCATATGGAGGTTTGGCATGCATATGGGACCCCCGGCAAGTTCACTTTCTTGATAGCGGAGGAAACTAGGGTGTGATCTATAAGGTAGTTCGATATGTTCCTCAAAATCAAATTATTCTTATATTGAACATATATGCCCCTCTCCAGGTGGAGGACAAAAAAACCAAGTGGAAGATCATTGAAAATATTGTAGTAGAGCACTCTGGCATACCGGTCATTATAGGGGAAGACTTTAAAACAATTTTTTTCTCCCATGAGAAACAAGGGGGAAATACTATTCTTGATGCCTCAACTGTTAATATGTTGGATTTTATACAAAGGATGCACTTGGTTGATATTCATACCCAAAATGGACTAATGACATGGTCCAATAGAAGAGTAGGGGATAGTTGTATAATGGAAAGATTAGATAGATTTCTGATATCTGAAGACTGGTTTTCCTATAACATTATACCCATTGCTAATGTTCTTGACAACTTAGGATTTGATCACTGGCCGGTGTTATTGGAATTGGGAAAATCACTACCGTTAAGAGCCCCTTTCAGATTCCAATTGATGAGGTTGTGCAATGAAAATCTACCTTCTTTAATTGAGAAATGGTCGAGAGAAGGCCAGCCCCAACATGGTACTTAAATGTTTTGCTTTGTCAAAAAAATGCAGTACCTCACGAATCAACTCAAGAAATGGAATGCTTCAGACTTTGGATATGTTCATGGGAAAAAACAGGAGGCCTTGGAAGCCTTGCAGGAGTGTCTCAACAAATAAGACTTCAAGGGTACTCAAAGGAACTGCAAACAAAGGAAATCCCCCTCAAGCAAACACTGACGGAATGGAAATTAAGGGAGGAAATATTTTGGAAACAGAAAGTCAGAATTAAATGGTTGAAAGAGGGAGATAAAAATACCTCCTTTTTTCATAAATCTCTTCTGGTTCACCTCTCCAACAATCACATTGTTTATTTGTATAAAGAGGATGGAACCCAGGCAAACACATATGAAGAAATCCAACAGGTTGTCAAACAATACTTTTTAGAGTTGTTTAAGGCAACTAATCTGGATAGGAATTCCCAACAACAATTGCTTAACATTATTCCTTCTATGGTTAATGAGGACAATATGTTACTCTTGCAACCGGTGACTAAAAAGGAACTTCAAACTTTTGTGTGGGCCATGAAAAAAGGGAAAACTCTAGGACTTGATGGATTTCTGATTGAATTTTATCAGGAGTTATGGGATATTATTTAAAAAGATCTGTTAGGAATAGTGAAAGAATGTAAACAGGCAAAAAAATGTTCTTAGGGCCATCAAACAAAAGAGGCTTCTACCATTACAAAGTATCGTCTCATAGCTCTATGTAATGTGATGTACAAAATAATCACTAAATTAATAGTTAAACAACGAAAATCCATAATTGACAAAGTAACATCTCCTGAGTGAGGTGGATTTGTTCCCCATAGAAAAATCTATGATGATATTGAAAGACCCAAACCCCTTTGCCTGATTGTTTTTTTATATAGATTGTTCAGGCTCGGAACTATATTGATAATGTCAAAAGAAACCATAGAACACCATTCTCAAATTGCACCAACAAATTAAATAAAACAAACCCTACAAGCCGAAAAAATACAGAAAATGCACCTAGGGTTTAAATAGACAGATTTCTTCACAAATAATTCAGCCGTGAATTTAATATTGATTATACTGGCAAATATTTATGGCAAAACACCCAAAAGTCTGCAAATGGATTGTTAACAAAATATTGCCCACAACCATGCTATAATTTATTCAAACCAAGTTGATTTGATATATATTTGTGGCTGAAAGATACAATAATAAACTAGCATGGAAAATACCTCAGTTACTGCATAAAACAATTGTAGAATAAGTCGCTCCACTCTGGAAGTTACCTGAATACTCACTGCTGCAATTTATTTATTTTTTTAACACTGCTGGAATGATAAATAACCTGTGAATACAATGAAGTTCCCTGAATAGAAACTCCTCATGTAATGTTCCTCTTTCTCGAATAGTTCGATCGAAGACCTTTGGCCCTTTTTATCTACCTAACGGCCAAAGGGTGATTTCAAGGGTGACTTTGGTTTATTAATTTTATTATATCGTGCTAAAAATAAAGTAAAGTATCACTAAAGCACATATAATGAATTAATAGACTGTTTAAGTGACTTCGACTTAGGAAAGTACATTTAAATATATTAATAAATTATTTAATGTGCTTTCTTAGGTAAAAAGTGTGACTTGCCTTTGGGGAGGAATTAAATAAGCCAAAAATGCGACTTGCTTGGAGAAGGGAAAAAATTAATTAAAAAATAATTATACTGCATTGGAAAAAGTGCGACTTGCATCTTTGAAGGGTTTTTTGGTTATAAGGAAAAAGTGCAACTTGTGCCAGGGCATTCCAAATTATTATTATTTTCTCCCGGCAATTAGCTTTGAGCTTTTGCAGACAAAATCCAAGGACATAAACCCTTTGGATTATTCCTCTTGCGGACAGAAACCGCAAGAGCAAAGAGAGGAGTTCCTACTCAGGAACCTTCATTGTATTCACAGGTTTTTATCATTTCAGCAGTTTGAAAGAGAAATAAATTGCAGTAGTGGGCATACAGACTTCTTCTAGAGTGGGGCGAGTTATTCTACAGTTGTTTTATACAGTGATTGAGGTATTATTCTTCATGCTAGTTTATTGTGGTATATTTCAGCCTGAATTATATATCAAATCGACTTGGTTTAAATCCATAATGGTTGGGTTTTAGACAATATTTGTTATTATTCCATCTACAGATTTCTAATTGTGTTTGCCCTAATTATTTATCATCTGAAATCAATATTGTATTTACGGCTGAAGTATTTATGAAGAAATCTGTTGTTTAAACCCTAGGTGTCATTTCTGTATTCACCCGGTTTGTGGGGTTTGTTTTATTTAATTTATCTCTGCAGTTTGAGTATGGTGTTCTATGGATTCTTTCGATAATATCAGTCTAGATTTGAGCCAGAGCAATATATATTTATATATATATATATATATATTCAGGCAAAGGGGTTTGGGATCTTTTAGTGGTATCGGAGCAGTGTATCCTCCTAGCTTGTGTGGGAAGGAAGCAGAGAGTATATTAAAATAGAAATGTTGGCTAGATTTTCTGCACATCACAAAACTAGGCAGTCATGAGATAAATCTCCCTCATTTTACCGGTGAGGCTCCCCTATCAGATTTGTCAATTAAAGTATGCTAATATCTAAACGGGGTTTTACTTTAACTACTCAATTCATAAATCATAACTGAACAGTTCTACAACAAGTACGCAGCTGTTTTAAAGAAAGGAAATATTCATAGAAAAGAGGAAAGGGAATTATATCAACACAGAGAACAAATGGAAAAGATGTGCATCCCAATCAATAGATAACAGAGTTGATTGTACACACATAGAAAAAACCAATAGATATAAACACAAAATTATAAGCAAAGGTAGCTCTAAATCTAGATCTGAAATAACACAGTTTATTGAAAGATTTAAGATAAAAAACAAGAAACACAATACACCGTGACACAAAGTTCTCCGGAAATCTACTCCTGTATATTCCTTTGCTTCAAGTGGCTCTCAAGGGTTTCAGCACAAAGTCTGGAACACAAGGGTTTTGCTTACAAATTTTGATCATTAACCTGAAGGTTCTTCCTCTACTTATAGAATGTAGAGAGCCAATTACAAGTTGGAAGCTTTTAGTTGAACTGGCACATGTGGAAGTCGGAGGAAAGAAACAACTTGCAATCTCCATCCTAGAATTCCTCTTTGCATGACATGTATAATTTGCAACTAAAAATAGAACCCTTCTATTTACACGTCTACCACCTATCTCCAAGTAATTGACTTCTTCAAGTAATGACTTTTAAACCAATCACTTAAGTTGTATAATTTAATTGATCGCTCAATTACTTTGTCGGAGGAAAGAAAAAGGAAGAGCAAAGCTGCAGTCTTGTCATTTTTCATGTCTGCATGTAGCTGACTCTTTTGCCTTTGATTCTCGCCAAACTGGATCTGGGAGTAGCTAGATCTAGAAGCAAGTGACTGTGATTTGCTTGCGGGTATTGCCTTTGACATGTCTTCCCCTTTTATCCTTGAAGTTTTTGCAGTTCTTCTCCAGTACATGCATCAGTGCAATGTTTGTCGTAAATAATTTTTAATTGCATATGAGCAATTAAGAATTCTGAAAAGCACTCCGGGTGAATGCAACTTCAAATGAAGGCTTCAACTGGAAGATTCGGAGCATTTGCACAAGATCTTGGAAGGAATTTTTCACGCATTAACTTCTTCCGAGATGCATTCGAAACAAGAAGATGAAGTCTTTGTACCAGAAGCTTTTGCAACTATGAGATCTGGATCTGGATCTACATATGAATTTGCATCTACATCTAGATATGGATCTGCACCTGCATAACAAACTCTGGCAACTGGGCTGTGGATGGAAAAGTTGTAGCTCGAATAATTCCACTGTTTTTAATCTACACACATAAGTGAAGTCTTTCCTGCTCTAGATCTGTCTATCAATTCAACAAGAGGTTCCGAGCCTAGATCCGTGTCTCCAATATCTGCAAATTTAAAAGTGATGCATGACTCCGTTGTGCTTTCTTTTTCATCTTTCTTCGCCATAGATTTGTCTATCTTTGTCTGAACAACTCTTTTTCTTCTTATTTGACTGAAATTCTTCAAAACTGGTGCAGATCTGGGTAATCCTTCAGATTCGGAGGAAATATTCAATGTATTGGACATTGATATAAGTTCTTTTTCTTTATAAAAGCACCTATATCTAACTCCTGCAATTAATTCAAACAAATATGGCAACCGGAGCATGCACAGTGAATTTTAATCTCAAAAATCTACATAATTCAAGTCTGTTGTGCCAAAATTTGACGTTTTATTTGCATGCAAAGCAAACATGAATTTTATCAATATCACCTGAGTACCTGTATCACTTCTACAAACAATTATGCAGACACAAATCAACCTTCTTCAAAGTATGCGCCAAAACTAGAAGCTTTTAGCATTGTTTTGATATTCTTTAGAGCAAAATTCCTCTTCAAATGGGGTGCACTTTTCCTCCTAATTGCAATTCTTTACCTATGAATTAATCAATTCACCCTTATGGCAGCCCATGCTTATATAACCCTTGTAATTCTATAATTAATAATTGTCCTTCCTATTCCTGGGAATTAATTTATTAAAAATCATGCTCTTCTCTTTAACTAGTGTGTAAAAATAGCGTGTTTAAGGACAGCTATCCATAAATTAAATTAATTCAATTTAATTATCCACTCTTCACTTCACTTAAGTTTCACAGTGTGCTTTGACCATAGCCACTGAAAATAGAATTTAATTTAATCATTTAATGCTTTGACATTTTCGACCCCAGTCTCAACAAAAGGCCCAAAGCTTGAAGAGAAGCAACATTCACCAGGTTCAACAGCCTGGGAGATTCTGAGTCATTCGGCTCTAGAATCTGGAGCACAACTCTCGCCCAATATATGGTTCCTCTCACGCACCTATGCCCAGAGCTCATACAAATGTGCCCGGCATGTTTCAACTCAGTGAACCATACCATCCAGGGCCGGAATTTAACGGTGGTGATTACGCCACAAGTCGTTAGGGACATGTTGGCCCTAACCTATGACCAAACGGCCAGCTTCTATAACTTGGCGAAGCTTCAAAACGTATGGGCCCAATGTCAAACTAAGGTCTCATTCCTCAACAGAGAGTTGAAGCAATCAGACGTCAACGGTTCAGGGATTCCAGGCTTTCACATTCCCTTAAAATCCCTAATGACTAACTCTCGGGATGCCTGCTCTATGTTGGCCTTTATTTTTGGGCAAGACTCTAATAAAGGCGTTGAGGATTGGCAGATGACAGCCGTGTTCCGAATGAGGAATGTCAGCCAGAAACAAGCATATAAATTCGACTTTGTAGAGGTCATCGCAAGGTCAATTTGCTAGCAACTCGACCATTTCTCGATGGCATCCACCTTTAGGTATTCATCTTTTTCTCTTCCACCTCAGCCTGTACCAAAATGCTCAATATTTCAGTCAGTATATGACTCTGACCTTGTGGGATGCAGAGATAAATCTTGTAATGCCCCATCTGGGACACCGAAAAATGCACCAAACAGGGTAAAAATTTTAGGGTAATTTTTTTTTTTTGAAGTGTTTGGTTAAATAGTAATACATCTTTTGCAACTTCTCCTGGTAACTACTAATTTTATACCATTAAATTTTCCAATCTAAAATGTTCACTAACCCTAACTCGAAATTAATTATTTAATTATATTTTAATTTTACTAATGCCCCAAAAGAAAGAATACTCAATAAATAGTAAATCCACACCCCTTTAAATTTCATCTACCATCTCTATCAATATTCCCATGACTCAAAATGTGTAGGATTACATGTGGGCCCTAGGATCTACCTAATCTCAACCCTAGATCTCGAATGACCTAAATTTGCCCTAGATATCTAAATTCCCCGTTTTTTTTTTATATCTCATTCCTTCATTTTACTTTCTTCCATACATATTCTTCTTGTTTATTTTTCCTTGTATGAAATACATATATATTTATACTCATTTATTTTGTTTCATTTTATTACACATATATTTATGTTTATGCATTTGTTTATTTGGTTATTTATTATTATTATTATATTTTTTATTTATTTATTTATTTTATTTGCAAACCCTCACTATATTATTCTTTGTTTTAGAGCATATATATATTTTAGATTAGCTTTATAACTATTGTTTATAGTATGTGGTATGTTGTATGAGGGCCACAGGTGGAGGAGGGTCGGGCGGCGGACAGGGCGAGAAGAGGCGCGTGAAGAGGAGGCGAAGGCAGGGAGGAGAGGGAGTTCGGAGTGTCGAAAGGGGAGAGGGGGGGGGGGGAACAGAAAGGGGGCAGGGTGGTCGGCGGGGCCAAGGGTGACTGCACAGGGCGGGGGCGTGACTGCACAGGGCAATGGCGGGTCTGCACAGCGGGCGACGGGGCCGTGAGTGGGACAGCGTTCCCCACGGGGATGACAGGGGTGCGGGGGGGGGGGGGGGGGGGGGGGGGGGCTTCGGCCCCCCCACCAATATATATTTTTTTGGTATATCTTTTAACTCTGCACAAGGGTGGGGGGGCCGAACCCCCCACCATTTAGATTTTTTTATTATTATTATTATTTTACTTATAAGGAAATATATATATGTATACACATTGTTTTTTTTTTAATATGATTTGTTTTAAATTTATTTTGTATAAAATGTGTTACATATGTATATGTTTATTGAACATATATATATATATATATTCTGTAGTAATATTTTGTATAGGTGACTGTATAGAAAAAAACAGAATATATATATTTCTAAAATGACTTAATGATATTTATATACATTGGGTATATCACAAAATAAAATAAGCAAGAATTTTCCAATATAAATCAGATTTATTTCTAAAATGAACTCTTCAAAGTAGGCAACTTAAAACTAAGTATGAATATTTTTCAACAGCAAACATTAAACTTCTCAAGGAAATGAACTATAAATTTTCAACTTTCCTTTCATATATTATTTTTATTAATATTTTTAAGAGAGGAGCATATTGCAAGAAGGGGAGTATTTCTCATTTAATAGTAGCCACATGCTTCCTTAACTAAAAATAAACAATTAGTTTTCTAAATAACGTGTTTTCTTAAGTTTTCACATAAGCAAGAAAGTGTAAGGAAACAAGGAAATGCAGTTTTCTTTTCTTGACATATTGTTATCAATGCTTGCAAGGTAACAAAGGTGTAAGGAACCCAAAACCTTCAACATACTATTTTTCTTTTATAAATATAAATGCAAGAGTTATGACAAGATTCAAGTAGATAGATTATTTACTTGATTACTTCATTACTTCACAAGCTTGAGTTACATGGATGTTAACTCCCAAGTAGCATCAATCAAACTTTTCTAAAACAAGTTTACAAGTGACACAAAATGTACAAAATGGAGGATTTACAAGGAGATGCAAACTTTCACGTACTATACTCGAAGAGGGTTACATTACAAGAAAGTATCACAAGGATAAGAATAATGAGAGCCCACCATGCCACCAATTCCAACTGAGAGCCAACTTCCATGTCTTCCAAAACCATGCAAGGAGAAAAGAGTTTGTTTAACCACCCAACCTTTAGGCATCATCACATGCCTATCCCAAGGTTGGGATGCATGCTAGCCTCCCCCAAGCCCATGGGAAAGAGGATAACTAACCAACACTTGCATAAGGTGAAGGGTAAAACAACAATGAAACAAACACAAACATTAAATTCACAACACAAGACTCCAAATTACAAAGAGGAGAACCTAAGTTCATCCTCAAAATGGGGAAGAGAGGAAAAAGTTCTCCAAAATTAAGTATCAATATTATTTGGACATTAACAAACACAACTTCTTAACCTC